>OY992885.1:84858142-85010642 GCA_963921405.1 Cepaea hortensis
CAATTCGTAATCCCTCATACCGCGTTCGAAACACAGCTGCGGGCAATTTGGCAGCAGACCACCTTACGTTGGTTTACAATGGTATGTGCGCCGGTCGTTCAGAAAGCAATGGCAAACTACTGAACGTCAACTTGCCAAAAAATCACAATTAGCCACAATGTTATGCAGTTGACTGCGGCGTCCTGTATAAGATATGCAATTAACGTTATTTCACTAGCCTTGGAAATCCCCAGCAATCGCTTATTCTGTCTGCACTGATATTTTTAAAATTAACTAATAGACTTGTTTGTTAGCCTTCCTCGCGCCACATTTCCTGAAAATTGTAACGGTTTGTTCTTATTGGTGACGTGTGAAGAATTAATTTGGCTTTGTGGAAGGAAAATCTAGTTTTTTCTTTTCACAAGGTAGAATGCTAAAACCACTGCCCGGCGTTCAATGGATTTCCCTCTTCCTGCAGAACTGCAGTCAAGGAGAAGCGAAGTGAAAAAGGTAGAATTGAAATACAGGACATGGCGCAGTGGAGAAAAACATATTCCCACACAGCCATAAAGGCTAATTGGCAGGGCTGGAGAAGTGTTTCTCTCTATTTTTTTTATATGTTGAATTATGACTAACTTTACCCTCTTGTTTGCTAATCTTGCATAAGATATTACCGCCTTGAAGTGGAGTGTTTCATATTGGTTTCTGCTGTCGAACCTCGCGTCTGGGTATGTAAATTGTTATTGTCAGTTTTTAATGTGTCTGTTGCCCTGGTTTCGTTTGTCTGGGAAAGTTTCATGATTTTATGCACCTACTTAGGTAGCATTGTAGACACAGAGGAGGAAGGGTCGATGAGGGTGGGTAAGTGGGATAGGGATGTAAGAATGCAAAGGGCAAGAGAAAAAAATATTTGCATATCCTTTACAGGACATCGCTGTCAACATCAGCATCTTTCAGCTGATTGTTGATTTCTTGACAAGATTACGCTCAGTAGTTCGCCATAAAGGGCAAGAGAAGCACTAGGCAATTAGTGGAAGTCAAAAAATAAAACTCCTTTAAATCAGTACTGCTGTATGGGTAAGAAACATAGAGGACGACAAAAACAGTTGTTAATAAACTACAGACCTGCATTAAGTGGAGCCTGAAGAGAATAGTAGGACTAACGGGGTATGACAGGATCACAAATACCGTGCTAATGGAGAGAGCTGGACAGGTGTCAGGAAATCTAGAGGTGCGGAATAATACTGGCGCTGGAAGGACGCATATTGAGAAAACATTATAATATGGCTAGAAAGTCTCAATCCTACATCAAGGTGACATAGTGGTCAACACCGATGGGTCAGTGGTGAGAAACAGACGTAGTGGTTGGGGTTTCATTGCGAAGGCTAATAATGGACGATTCTTGGAAAAGGAGAGTCTGGCGTATGAGACTACGACCTCCAGTACGAGAATGGAGGTGGAAGCAGTGATAGCAGCATTCCGTTGATTAGAGGAGACTACTGCAACACATACTATATTCATTACGGACTCAAGGAGTATGCCTGGTAAGGTGGAGAAAGGGATGTTTGTTGTGGAATGGTTTAACTCGCTTCAGAGGTCACTGATTGTGAGAATTGTATGGATATTTTGCCCTGGCCATATGGGTGAAAGGCTGGCAGGGAATGCATCTGTTGGGGGTAGATTACCCATGGAGAAGAGAGAGGTGGTCGTGCGACTGCAGGATCAGGTGGAGAAGGCGGGGTGGGGGAGGGCGTTAGGGGGGGGGGTGGGGTGGCAGACTGTGAACCCGTATGTAGAAAGAATGAGATTGTGGGGGATCGGCAGGGGTTCTCGAAGAATATCAAAATTGAGAGGGAAGACCAGGAGAGTTTTCAATTAGATAGCGGTGGGAACGATTAGTAGTGTGACTCTTCGCTGGCTGTTGAACGAAAGGACGAAGTGTGTATGAGATCGTCCCGAATGCAGTGATGTCGGTTCTAAGCTCAACTCAACTCAATTCTGGACTATCAAAATAACAGTGGAAGCAAAACTGTATCCATCTCTGAGTGAATAAACGTGACAGTGATGTTTATACAGCAGTGAACATTGCAGACATCATCATCATCAACATCATGTTCCCTGCTAATTATCGTCGGTGTTCACGTTTCTCCACAGATCTCTGTTCTGGATCATCTCCGTTAAAGAAAGATATTCCTCCATGTCACCTGTGGCTATTGATAATCCCTACCGAGCGAGGCTATCCTACGGCAGCCATTTACATCGTTATTTAGCTCTGATTTGTGGAAATGCTTGCATTCTTGGGAAGATAATGTGATGGTTTCCTCTTGTTTTCCACATCCAAACGGTAGTATTTATCTCTGCCTTTGACAGCTCATTTCCGACTGTCGGGACAAGTGAGTGCCCTGCGTTTGCCGTCTGTGGTGTTTTCTATCCTCAAACACTGGGAGGTCCATCAAGGAACCTTTAACATGCTTTAATGTACATCGAGCATCCAGTGCTAGACCATATTTGAACTTACCAATGGGCACTCGTTGGGTGATGAGGTCAGAATAATGCCGGCCGCCTTTACTGACATTATCCAAAAAGCATTATTTGTATCCTTGATAGACTGGGTCAACTTTGGAGGCCAGCTCAGTTTTTACAAATTCGGAATTCGTCTAGTTTGCGAATCTATCCAATGAACACCGGGTCGGCAGTAGAAGCTCTCACCACTGGTGGCAGTGCAGTTAGATTTTTCCCTTCTAAGAGTTGCGTGGTCATGATGGCATTTCCCTGAAACTCCAGAACTTTCAGAGCTAAATTGAAGTTTATATCAGGCGATCGAGAGAAGAAGGCAAGGGACAGCCATTATTATCATCAAGTTAGTCAGTCCGTGGATGGTGTTGAAGCCGTCTGATTATGCTTCTATACTGTCCCCTTTTCTCTATATCTTTCTTCAGCTAATTCTGGCCCTCAGGGTCGTTTTATGTTCGTGAGATGTTGTTATTTCTTAAATAACCCATTTTTCTCTTGTCCTGGATGGTATCCCCTGGTATTTTCAGAAACATATTTTCTTGTTTCAAATTGTGACCCACCCAAGATAGCCTATATTTGTGTTTGTTGTTCAATAATTCTCTCTCTCTCTCTCTCTCTCTCTCTCTCTCTCTCTCTCTCTCTCTAAAATGCATTGTTTACGTTTACAACATTCATTTGACAATGTTTTTTGTCCCTATGTGAATGAATCATGCACTATTGATGAACGAAAGATGAGTGATTGGAATGGCTGAATGTAAGACGGGCCTGGGTGCGCAATTTGTGACCCTTTGAAAATAAAGTTCAATCAATCAATCAATCAATCAATCAATCAATCAATCAATCAATGTACTAATCAACCAATCAATCGATCTCTCCAGCCTATATATTTTTGTATGTTATTCAATAATTCTCTCTTCTCCCTCCTTCCCCCACACCCTGAGGTCTTTAAGGATGTGCTTACTTCATCTTTTGTCTTCACATCTTGGTTCACTGGTATTTGATTCACTGGTATTTGATTCACTGGTATTTGATTCACTGGTATGTGATTCACTGGTATTTGAATCAAGAGATAAAGAAAAGTCTCTGGCGCGGGAGAGGACATACATTGAGAAAACATGAGAACAGTAAAATTAGGAAAGGTCTTTGTGTGAAATCCACAGTAGAAACAAAATGGAAGCAGACCTAAACACATAGGAACACAAATTAGAAACAAAACTGAATAAAATGGGAGGACGTGGATGGAGCTGCATAGGGTAGCTAAGGATAGCACGAGCTGGTGTGGGTTGGTTGGGAGACTTTGCCCCTATGGGAGATAAATAGCGTAAGAAAAATATATCTTTTCTGTCCAGCTGAATCCTTGCACCTGGCAATAACTCCATTTTCGCAGCCATACAGTGCTATAGGACGGATATACATAGTGATTATCCTTCAATAAACAGCCAAAGAGCTTAAATAATAAACCACACAGAGCAAGGATATTTTAAGTATATACCCAGAACAATACATAGATGCGCGGTGAGATTATATGACGTAAACAGAGCCCGACAACAACGTACTGAGACTTTCGATAAATCTATGATAATTCAATATTGCTGCACTCTCTGGACCCAGGAATTGATAGTTTGTTTTGTTCAAGCCACTTCCAGTGTGATCGGGGATCGAGCATGGAGAGGTGTTCTTTCCACGCCTTTCCTTTTATCTGTCAGCATATCTCAAACCGGTGATGCAGTGGCAAGCACGCTTGCTTGACAATCCCGTAGTCATGTGATCGAATCCCCTCGTGACGGGTATTTAAAAAAAAAAAAAATCTTCAGACGTCAGCTTCTATCTCGACAACTTAAAATAGGTATCAGGACATGTTTTGGGAAATAAAGTGATATTGACAATATCACGGATCGAGTGTCTATAGCTCTGTGAACATGTGTGTAGTTGTATCAGCCCGTGTTTGTTATTTGCATGCTGACAAATGCTCTAGCGGAAACGTCCATTTTGTGAAGTGTGATTGTCGCTTAAAAAGTCGCTTAAAAGTCGAAAGGGTCGACTTCATTGCAACGGGTTTATCTCATTTCGCGCAGTCTCTTTGCGGAGCGCGGAAAGCGTCGAACAAAGCTCTAGCGACGACCCCCAGGAGTCTCCCCAAAAATGCACTCTGAACCGACGGTTCGCGGCCCGGAATCGAACCCACAACCTTCGGAGTCCGAGTCAGACGGCTTGACCACTTCGCCACGGAGACTCCCAAATTATCTGTGATTGTGTTCTGGTCAAGCTTGTCAATGCCGCATCTCATTTTCGTTGATTTACTATAAACAGATGGGGCTAGCACCGTATTCCAGTACATCACAAGGTTTTTCTTGACTAACCCTTACACCACAAACCACTCGGAGTGATACTGTGAACTTATAAAAGGCAGTAACGTATATGCCAGCTTTATTTGGTCATGTGATGAGAAGAGAGGCGTTGGAGAACATCGTGACGACTCGAAATATCGAGGGGAAGAGAAGCAGAGGGTGACCAAGAGAAATTATACTGGATGGATTGAGACGGTCACCGGTAGGGAAAAGAAAACGGGGAAGACCAAGAGAGACCCTGCGTAGAACCATCATCAGAGAAGGCTCATTCAACGGCCAAGTGAACATCCAAGATCTACAACAGGTAGCAGCGAACCGCCAGGCATGGAGAGCCATGACTTCTGCCCAATGTGCCGCCTTGGGTTTAAGAGGAAAGACTAACTAACTTATTGAGACGGTGCCATGGAGGGATATAATCAGCAGAGTTGATCCAGAACATCGAAGATGGCGTGGCACTTGATGATGATGAACGTATGCCACTTATTTGGAATAGTATTGAATGTTTGTTTGTAACTAACATTGCTAAGGTGTTTTTTTTTCCACAATATACACGTCAACTTCTATGATCTAATTGACGTTGACTATATAGCTATGCCACAAACATGTTCATTTGTTGCTAAGTGTCATAAAAGTGTGTAGGTACAACTAGGAATAGCCCAATGTTCTCTAGACAGAGAATATCCCAACTTTCTCTAAACTACAGGTGTCCCATTCTTAACGACACCGACACACACACGCACGCGCACGCGCACGCACACACACACACACAAACAATACACATACAGAGAGAGAGAGAGAGAAACAGACAGACAGACAGGCAGAGAGAGAGAGAGAGAGAGAGAGAGAGAGAGAGAGACGGAGAGGTGTACTAAATCCTGTATGTAGATACAGATAACAAAAACTTAAACAACAAGAACAAGTCCCGAGGCATGAACTTGCTGTAGTTATGTGAAGTGCTAGGACCATCACAGTTTTATGAGGGAAAGACTGGCCATCCATTCCCCCATGCATTCAGACCTACACAATGTGATGGCCTATCACATCACACAACATAGCAGGGGATTACTTTGGGACAAAGTCTTTTAAAGAAAATGTTGTAATCAGCAGACGAACAAAACTTGATATATACTGCAGAAATCACACAGCATCAATATTTCAAACTGAAATATACATCACACATATTCACTCAGTAATTTGAATTGTCTACCACGGTAATTTCAAACTGACTATAATGTCTTTTTGTTTGCACAAAGTTGGCTTTTGTAGATGAATGGCGATCGATTCTGCTAGCTTTAACATATATTTCGGCTTGAACGATTTATCTAATTACTTTAGTTTATGTTGTATAATTTATGCAGTATGTACCTGCCAAGATGCAGCGAAATATGCTCGGCAATAAATCGTGCAATCTATTGTTTGTGTCTTCGTCATTGAAATTCACTACGGGATAACGAGACATATTTATCTTATTCAGACAAATACTAGACAAGAGAAGCAAACACAAAAAGAAGTCAAAGAAGTATGCGAAAAGCATGCAGTTATTAATCTAATACTAGACAAGAGAAGCAATGAAAGAAGGTAGAAGTGTATGAAAAACAAAAAAATTATTAATTTAATATTAGACAAGGGAAGCAACAAAAGAAGAGAAGTATGTGAAAAGCATACACTTATTCAGCTAATACTAGACAAGAGAAGCAAAAGCAGAAGTGAGGGTGTGTGAAAAGCATAAATAATCGGCAACACATAATATTATAAACAACAACCCCATAAAAAGTCGGACTAAGAAGAGGAGTGTGAGTTTATAATCGCCAATGTCTACAGAAGAAGAAATACGTAACAAGTAATATTGATCACGTAAAAACATTACTACGTACTGACAAGAAAGGCTTGCAAATGGCAAACACGACAAGACTGTAAAAGAAAGGCCCAGCAGAGGGGAAGCCAGAGCGGAAACGGTTGAAGCCGGAAACTCGGTGTGATGTAATTTGTAACACCATGTCACGCTGTTACTCAGCACCGCCATCTTGTGGTCACGTTGGTTAAAGGTTCTCAAACATTATAGACCAAAGGCATCCGTTGGTGGGGGGGGGGGGGGGGGCTTGAATGTGATGCTAGGTGAACGTCTCGGGTTTCTAGATTGCCTGGTTCGATCAAGGCATAGTCTTGACGTGTGTAAAGAACAAAAAATATTGTTTGTGATGAATTAACACGTTCGTTGGTTATCATGACCGAATGGATAAAAACGCATAATCGTAAACATCCGGTGTGATGATGTCGAGGTAAGGGGTTAAAACCTTACACCGGACAGTTGCAGGAACATGTTGACTTCTCGACCTTGACTTGGAGACATAAATTACAAGTGCCTCTGAAGTTGGAGTGGGTTCGCCAGATCGCGAGGGCCATCGGTAATAAGGAAAGCTAATCCACACCCAAAATTCAGTCCAGCACTACTGGAAGTAGTATGTATGGACTACACTTGAGATCAAAGCGAGCGAGCGCAAAAAACAAAATAACAATAAAAACAAACAACACGTCCAGGGGGGGGGGGGCCGTGGCTGAGTAAACATGGTGCACGCCTCAGACTCTCAAAGATACTGGGTCCGATCCTTGCAGATGGCTGGGAATTTGTCCAAGAACCATGGTATCTACTGATATTGCTCGTCCCCCTCATCTCTTAAGTGGAAACACCTGGTCTCCTAGGATAAAGACCAAAAAGCGGGAGGCCCCGTGTGCATGTTGTGTAAGTTAAAAATGTCATGGCAGTTTGAAAGCACAAAGAGTAGGCCGTATTGCCTCTACACTGGCAAAAAGATTAGGCAAAGTAAAAACTTACCCATAATGAAAATGTAAATATAAATATAAAACATAAATATATAGCCTGTAACCATGGGTATACTCTGTCTAGAGTAGTGGTTCGCAACAGGTGGAGAATTTCTCCTGGGGGGGGGGGGGGGGTGGGGGTGATTTTAGAGCTTCCGGGGGGGGGGGGGAAATTAATATTATTTCAACATCGTGTTAATACAAGAACCGATTACTTGATATTGTTTTACCCTCCATACGTTAGAATTATGTACTTCTCACTCTTCTGAAATTCGTTTTATAACGTAAGTAGACCCGCAAATCACATTTTATGTAGACGTCTAGACTTGTTCTAGTATGTGATATTAAATTTAGCTTCCATTTTTATGTATACTGTGATGGGACGTGGGGGGGGGGGATTTATAGGGAGGAAATAAGAAAGGGGGGGGGGGATGACATTCTGAACATATAGTGATGGGCTGCATTGGCCAGAAAAGGTTGAGAACCCCTGGTCTAGAACAAGCTGACCTTTGAGGTGCGTAACTAGATGTGACTCACTTCCCTCGGAAAAGGAGCGAAGAAGGACAATAAGAAGACATTGTTCGACCTTCTTATCTATAGGGTAGTGAGAAAAGAGTCATTGTCTTCTAAGATAAGGCGAAGAAAAAACAGGTTTGAATCATTGTGTCTCTCATCACCAACGCATACCTAGTCATTTGTAGAACCCCGCTTTCGTTACGACACTCCAAAAAGATGCTAGATCGTTTTTTGTTTACCCTGACTTTCATTTTCCCATCCACAGTGTCTACATTGTCCGAGGTCCTTCTTCGTACTTATCAACTCCTGCCTGTTCTTTGGTGTTGCCTATAGCGTTCAACTGTTACATTAACCTGTGTGTCTTGTGATATCCATTTCTTTTCTATACTTCTCTGAGTGGAGACACAAACAATTACTTCCGTTAAGATAGACAGAAACAATACAACAGTCAACTTTATGCAAACAAAAAAGACACGATAGTCAGTTTAAAATTACCGTGATATGCAATTCAAATTATTGAGTGAATATTCGTGCTGTATTTCAGCTTCAGGAATTTATGTCGTGTGATTTCCACAGTACGTACCTCGTGATACGCGGCGAAATATAACAGGCAATAAATTTGTGCAATCTATTGTTTCTATCTTCAATGTACAAATTCACTATGGGAGAACTTCTCTGAGTGGCCAACAACACCCATGAATGACCTCTGGGAATCCCTTGCAACGATATTTCTTGTTCTTTGTATCGCTTGTAACACATTGAACACCTGACCGGAGCACAACACTGCCCCACGTCGCCCCTTTGTTGACGTTCTAAGACGAGGGTTAGACCTTCGCTATCAACGTATGCTATCTACACATAAGTCAGAATTGAATACTTTCAATAAGAATTCACACAAAATAAATACATTTCAGATGTGTTATTTTATCATGCAAACAGTAAATACGTAATATTCCTCTTCTTCCCCCTATCCTCCTCCTCCTCCTCCTCCGCCTCATCATCATCATCATCATCATCATCATCATCATCATCATCATCATCATCATCATCATCATCATCATCATCATCATCATCATCATCATCATCATCATCATCATCTTCTTCTCTTTCTGCTTCTCCTACTGCTCCTCCTCCTGCAAATCATCATCATCATCATCATCATCATCATCATCATCATCATCATCATCATCATCATCATCATCATCATCATCATCATCATCATCATCATCATCATCATCTCCTACTTTTTCTTCTCCCGCTGCTACTCCGCCTCTTCCTCTTCATCATCTTGCTACGTCTTCTTCGTTTGATACACCTAGGTGTGTGACCAGCGTGTCCAATATCTGCGTGCATGTGTGTAATAATTACCCCCTCTCTACAGGCTCCGTCCAAAATAACAGGCTCTATTTGTTCGTGGTTACGTGCTTACCTCTTCTAACACTTTTGCCAGGGTTGTGGCCTACTCCTTGCCATTTCCATCTCCTGTGTAGTTTATAACGTGTGTAACTTTAACACAGGAACCTCCTATCGTCCCCCCTTATCAGATAAGGCTAAATATCGACGTTACTACTCAAGGCATCAAGGCGGTGAGTTATATCATTATAAACCAATGGTTTGTCCGTTTGACTCGTGCTCCGAAGGTTGTGGGTTCGATTCCGGGCCGCGCCCTTCGGCTTACGAGTTAAATGTTTCGGAGACTCCTGTGGGTCGTCGCTAAAAGCTACGGAGTTCGTGCTTTGTGCGACGCTTTCCGTGCTGCGGAAAGAGACCGAGCCATATGGGATAAAACCCGGTGCAATGAAGTCGACGCTGTCGACTTTTAACAGACTTTTTTTTTAGGTTTGTGTAAAAGTTCCTAGAGGAGAGAAAAACACGACATTTCTGAACCCCAGGCTGACATGCGTCGTCTCAACCAGGCCTCCCTCAAACGACTGTATTTTAAACCTGCCTCATGGATCCAGTGATAATTATGACGGAGTTAATGGGCCCCTCTGTGCAAGGTTTGAGAATCGCTGATAGGGCACGGTTTGGCCATAGAAAGGTTATATTTGTTTGATCCACGCACTAAAACAACTGCAAGCTGTTAAACGGTGCTGCCGAAGACACAAGTGGCTGAAACACACGTGTTACATATTCCCTGTGTAAGAAACTGTGGAAACCCTGTGACCATCAAGAAAACAAAACTAATTCATTTAATACAAACCAGAACACCATGAAAAGAACCGTCAGGATATTCTCTACTCCTCAAGGTTAAAATAGTTCATACTCATACCCAATCTGTCCTGGTTTATACTTAGCTCTATTATATCCATCACTTTAACTCTTTCAGCAATAGATAAGTATTACTTTAATGCCTTATGATTAATCGTCGTCGTCGCCGTCATCATCATCATCTTCATCATCAACATCATCATAATCATCATCATCATCATCATCATCATCATCATCATCATCATCATCATCATCATCATCATCATCATCATCATCATCATTATCATCATCATCATCATCATCATCATCATCATCATCGTTATGGATGTTGCGTGGCTGAAATCATAAAAGTGCTAGCTCTGAAACTTCCGGCGCGCTGATGACGAGGTCGTGGGTTTTCTCTCTCTCTACACTGGTCAGTTAAACTTAAACGTCGACTTCTCGTCCTTGATTTGAGGACGTAAATTAAAAGTGCCTCAGAAGTCAGAGTGGGTTTGCCTGATGGCGAGGGACACTGGTAACTGGAAATACATTTCGCTTGCCTGTTGTCACAGTGGTGTGAGTTCGATTCCCTGATTGAAACTGACCTGGCACCCAGGTCCACACAGTTTAAAATGGGTAGCAGGAAATGTTCTGGGAAGTAAAGGCGAACTGGTGTATACTGACCACTTCACTCATTGACTGTCGACTGGTCTATAGTGACCACATCACTCACTGACTAAAAACTGGTCTATACAAATGTGCGGCTAGCACCATGTGACCGACACGCTTTAAAACATTAAAAAGGGCCTTAATTTACTTTTTACTTACAGTTGGGATTTAAACCCAGAACACACTGTCTTGGTACACAAATGCACTAACCACTATGCTATTGCGCCTTTCACGAACTCGGAAGTAACAGAAACTGGTGAATGAATTAGAGAGAGGAAATGCAATGAAATATAATGAGTTAAATATGCGGATTAGGCAATACATACATCTATCAAGAAACCAGGCGATACATAAATCTATGAAGAAAGCAGGCGATACAAAAATCAATCAACAAACCAGGCGAAGCATAAATCTATCAAGAAACCAGGTGATACATAAATCTATCAACAAATCAGGCGTTACATAAATCTATAACAAACCAGGTGATACGTAAATCTATAAACAAACCAGGCGATACATAAATCTATTAACAAACCAGGCAATACACAAATCTATTAACAAACTAGGTGATACATAAATCTATCAACAAACCAGGCGATAAATAAATCTATCAACAGACCAGGCAACGCATAAATCTGTCAAGAAACCAGGCGATACATAAATCTATCAACAGACCAGGTGATACAAAAATCTATCAACAGACCAGGCGATGCTTAAATATATCAACAAACCAGGCGATACACAAATCTGTCAACAGACTAGGCGATACATAAATCTATTAGTGCAGTTAAAAATGAGTATCAGAAAGCATTACCAGAAAACAAATTTCGCCAGAACATTTCTTTAGATTTAATTGTTCATGCAATTTCATCTTATCTTCCTTGGCAATTTAATCAATGAGATCCATAGAATAAACAAGTTTAAATTTGTATTTAATATTACCTTCCTTCTGGACAGATATTAAAAATGGTGAAATGCCGAAGGGGATTTAACGTTCTTGGTTCTGGCAAACAAGAAGAAAATTTGAAAAATAACCAGCTATCATCTCATCTCATCTTGTTCCTCTTGTACCTTGCGGTGTCGCGATGAAGTATAAACAGCGGGAGAGTGCCCGTTTATAGGCTTCATGTATCGAGATTCCAAATGGACTCTGCAATTTCCTCTGTCCATTGTTTACGTGGCCAGCCTCTTCTTCTGCTTCCATTTGGTCGGTACATCGTTGCTTGTTGTGGTAAACTGTTATTCGTAACCTAGTTACATGCCAAACCATTTGACTTGTTGTCTTCTAATAAAATCTAGTACTGCTATAACCCCCAATTTAGTTATGATTTCTTCATTTCTGATTTGATACATTGAGTATTCTTCTCAGGAATCTCATTTCTGTTTGTTGTGATTTTATCTTTTCTCTTTTTCTATCAATGTGGATTCCCAGAAGTGGCAGTGCTTAAGTGACATATTAGGTCACGAGAGAAATGTTATTTTATGTGGCGATTTCAACGCTAAAGGCAGATCATGGGGAAACATTTCCCCCAATACACAGGGGGAGGAGCTCGAGACTGCACTTGAAACCATTGACCTGGTTTGTATCAACAGTGGCTGTGTCACCAGGACAGCAATACGTCCAGGTGATGAGGACAGTGCTAATGATTTGACGCTGGTTTCTCCTTCACTCACTACAATGTGTAGATGGGGTGTCATAGGGTACAACGGCAGCTACCACCACCCTTGCAGCATATTGGTGGAGAAAGGCAGAACAAGCAGCACAAGTCAACGGTCAAGACTTTCCAGTATGACAGTACAGGGCAAGATGTGGTGAGTAAAATTAGGCGTGACAAGCGCAGACAACTTCAGGGCAGGAAAAAAAAAAGCTGAGATCAGCCACCTTGGTGGAATTTTGAGGTGGAAAAGTGGATAAGCGTAGTGCTGTAAGGAAATGGCAAAACGCTAAGAAGAACTGAGTTGCCCAGCCTAGTCCCTGCATGCACTTAGGAAGAGAGAAGCGCATAAAAGTAAGCTATTTAAAAAAAAAAAAAACTTGTTACGGTGGCAGGGTTGCCAGATCACTGTGATAGAAAAAGGCAAGTCATGAAATAAAAAAGCCAAAAATAAGCCAAACATTACCCAATAAAAATATCTATTACAAATATATTTACATCACATGAAAACCTCTTCTTCAAATAAGTATTCCTCTTCATTGTTGAGAAATTCAGTACAGGATTCCTTAGAATATAAAATGTCTTGTTTTGCAGATCTAGAATTAGATCAGATTTTAAAGATGGTGAAATAACATTTCTTATTAGTGATATACACTTCGTTCGGTGCACTTTTATCTGACCAAGAGTGCTGCCACAACCATGGGCAACCATTATTTCACCTAAGTGATCGATGGTGCATAGGGCACTACGGCAGGCCATGCTAACAACAATTTGTAACTCTGCTAATTTGACTTTATCATCAATGTTCTTATTTATTTTCATCACTGAAAATGGTTTTTGTGAAGAAGATGGCGCGCTCCGCTTGTGTTTTTCTGTTGTTTCATGACTTGCGAGATTTGAAAGTCTTGGAACAATATTACACCGGCACAATTTGCAATATGTACATGCAGAACCATCAGTGGATTTCTTGAGCCACATAAATGTCTTTTCCCATTGATCGTTATATTTCCGATTAGTATCATAGGATGGTTTCCACTTTGGCATGATAATGGGCTCAATAATAAGAAATACTCGCCATGAAGGTATAATGAATTTGAAAACTTAACTGAACAGTAAGGTGGCAGCGCAGTGCGTGAGTGCGCATATAACAGTACAAGTACAGTTCGTTCTCGAGAATGAACCAAAAGCAGTATAAGCTAAGCTTATTGTTTTGCATTTGTTTTAGCTAAAAAGTGTTATAGCAAGATAAAAATTAACTTGACCAATTAAAAAGAAGAGGCGTTTATTAGCAAATTATTACGCCATTACAAATTTTAAAAATGCCAAGAAAAAGCCAAAATGCAACACTGATATTTTGACGCCAAACCTGTTTTTAAAAAAGCTAGATATATCAAATTTGGCGTTACAAAAGCCAGTCTGGCAACCCTGTACGGTGGTTAAAAGTGAAAAATTGGCAGAGGTAATTGTCAAAGAGTAAGCACCGACAAGTCACTGAAATTGTTCTGGCGACTACATAAAAGCATGAGTCGAGGCAGACATTCTGAATGCTCTACGAGAAGCAAGTCGTTTACGAGAATCAAGCGATGACTGGGAATCTACAACAACGGTCAGGCTGCGAGATCAGCAAGTTAAAGAGGTGTGACCAAACAAGAACACCACGCAGGAAGCCAAAGAAGATTAATAAACCAACACAGAACTGGTGTCGTGAGCCGCTACACGCTGCGGGATTTACTGAGGAGGGGATCTGAGTATTTATGGGACTGAATGGTTCGATGTGCGATGAGGATGATCTGTCGACTGACTGACTGACTGACTGGCTGACTGAATGACTGACTGAATGAATGACTGACTGACTGACTGACTGACTGACTGACTGACTGACTGACTGAATGACTGACTAACATTGATAGCTTAGAGTTGGTAGGAAGATTGTATTGTAGAGTTCTTTCTTAGTACTATATACGTGTTTGTTCTTTAGTATTGGTGCGATTTGTCCAATGAGTTGGTTTGCCTATTTTCGATCTCGTTTTCTGATTTGACATTTGATGATATTATACTTCCTAAGTACGTAAAGCTCTCTACCTATTTAGGGGGGGGGGGGGGGTTTGATGAATCTTTGTTGTGTTTTCTTCTTTGGTTGTAGTAATTACCATTTTACTGGTGCTAATTTTCATGTTGTTTCTTAGACTATTCATGTGGTATTGTAATTCTGCTTCTGATTTTGCTATTAGTCCCTTCAAAAAAGTCGCTTAAAAGTCGATAGGGTCGACTTCATTGCACCGGGTTTTATCCCATATGGCTCGGTCTGTTTCCGCAGCGCGGAAAGCGTCGCACAAAGCACGAACTCCGTAGCTCTAGCAACGACCCACAGGAGTCTAAAAATTTAACTCGTGAACAGAAGGACACGGTCCGGAATCGAACCCACAACCTTCGGAGCCCGAGTCAGACGGCTTGACCAATTCGCCAATGACACTCCGCAAAATGGAGATCTTTAATGGTGCAATTTGCCATTGGTTCTTCTTCTGTGTCCTGTTCATCATGTGGTGTTCTTGAGGTCTCTGTATGGCTGGTTTCTTTACATATGGTGTCTATATAGGTTATGAACAAGAGGGGGCAAAGGTAACAACCTTGTCGTACTCCCGATCTTCTGGTGAAGGGTTCTGAGTATCCTCCATTTGTTCTCACTATGCATTCACTGTTGTTGTATAAGCTTCTACATAGGTTTGTTAGATATGTACTCACTCCATATCGTTTAAGGATTTCCCCCAGCTTGTTTCTGTCTACTCTATCAAATGCCTGTTCTTGGTTGATAAAAGCTAAGTAGAGTGTTTTATTAAATTTGATTGATTTTTCTATAAGTTGTCTAAGAGCAAAGATAGACACTGTGCATTCTTTGTTTTTCCTAAATCCAAGTTATGTTTGGCTTAACTGGCGTTCTATTGTAGTTCGTAATCATTTCTCAAGAATTGTGCAAAATATTTTTCCAGTATGACTCAAAAGGAAAATGATTCTGTATTGTGCACAGTCTCTTTTACTATAAAAATATATGTTGTATTTCAGGTTTTGGTGTTCATGCAGTGAGGGGGGGGGGGGGGGGTCTTCGCTTGCGTCATGAGGTGAGAACCTCTACGTGTAATCAATTCCTTTATCTTGTGTGATTAGAAGTTCTATTGTGTGGTGTCGGTTCTACATTGTGTGATCTGACGTTACAGCTTGCCTTTAGAAGTTCTATCTTGTATGGTCAAAAGTTTTACATTGAGTGATCTGACGTTACAGCTGGTGTTTAGAAGTTCTAGCTTGTATGGTCAGAAGTTCTACATTGTGTGATCTGACGTTATAGCTTGTGTTTGGAAGTTCTAGCTTGTATAGTCAGAAGTTCTACATTCTGTGATCGGAAGTTCTAACTTGTGTAATCAGAAGTTCTATGCTTGTGTGGTCAGTGGAAGGAGATCTGAGCACTAATCGATTGTTTCAAAACATCATGAAGATGACTCACGATCTCAATCAATCAGCCAACTAAGGAAATGGAGTAAAATGAGGCCAAACAATCAAGCAAGTCAGCAACCCAGAAAACGTAGCATGCATGCAAGGAAGCAATCAATCAACCAAAAAAATCGACCAATAAACCAATCATGCAACCAATCAATTTAACAGATAGACAAACACACAGGAAATCAATCAATCAACATGTCAACCAACCAACCAATCAACTAATTTACCAGCCAACTAACTAGTCAGCCAATCAACGAACCAACCAATCAACTATACTACCAACCAAATAACTAGTCAATCAATCAGCCAACCAGTCAATTAGCCAATCGAGGAATGAATCAACCAATCAACCAACAAACAAATAAACCCACCAACCAGTTACACAGCCAAGCAACAACTCAATCATCAAGACATGTTCTATCTTTGTGTATGGAGGTGCTAATAATACAACATTGATAGACAAAGACTTAACTGGTTCGGCCACCTAGTGAGAATGAACCCAATGTCGCCCAGCAGCAAAAGCATACAACATGAAAATGGAAACATCAAGAGGCAGGGGAAGACCTAAAAATAATATGGATTGACGGAGTCATCAACACCTTAAAATCCCACATCTCAGCATACCAAGCGACTGAGCGAGCCCTAGTCCGAGAATCTATCATCATATAGGTTTCAAGCCTTCACTGACCAACAACCGGATAACATAAAGCTGCTCCTCTTTAGTGCACGTCAAAAGTGGGGTGGCTGTCTTTAAACTGTCCTTATGACGTCACCGTGTTCGTCTGCACCATGATGTCACGTGCTAACATTTGACATCCTTAACAACAATATTGACAGGTTACAAAACAATGGTATGGTTAATGTAATTTCTATCACACTGTTAAGATTTTCATGAACGGAATGAAAGCCATCTTTGCATCGGAAGCTGTCGAATTACTCTCCCAGCGAAGATGACATTTAAAATCAAATAGAAACGGCGAAAAGCACAGATACACAGCGGAGAGTGATGACGCAGAATTAAAAAAACACAAGCACTTGTGTAGATCTATGCAACATTTAGATAATTTACGTTAGTTACTATAAGCAAACTATACACCTGAATAATAGGTGTTCCCTGGAGGTATTTCGCGCAAATGTCACCATTATAAAGCTGTAATTGTTCTGTCAATTTAATAAAATATCCTTTTAACGGAAGTACTTTCGTATTCTATTCTGTTTTGTTTTGTTTTCACTTATGTGGTCTTCGTGGCAATCGTTAAGGCAACATAGGTTTACTGACGGCGAAAAGAACAGCGATTTTTCTTGTTACAACAAATCTCAGGGACGCTAAGTCTCAATCAGCTATACTGAAAATGTTGATAGCAAAGCTAAACAATATAGTGAGAAATAGAATACTGCAATGAACAATGAAATAGGTAATTAAGCGGGGGTGGGTGGGGTTGCAGGCTAAAGTCAACTGTCTGCGTAATAGGAGGGATAGTGAGGCAGACAGATAGGAGAGGCAGTGAGTGAGTCGGACAGGTGGACGGACGGACGGAGTGGTGTGGGACGGATGGGCGGTGGACTGAGACAGAGAGAGGCAGAGAGAGAGACAGAGAGATACAGATATACAGAGAGAGATGGCTGGCTGGCTGGCTGGTTGGCTAGATGGATAGACCGACAGAGAGAGAGAGAGAGAGAGAAAGAGAGAGAGAGAGAGAGAGAGAGAGAGAGAGAGAGAGAGAGAGAGAGAGAGAGAGAGAGAACTAAGTCTCTGATTTACTAGACATTTTTAGTAGCTTGTCAACGCCAAACGCTTCCAGATCATCCTCGACTGATTTCGAACCCTCAAGTCGGTATGACGAGGCATTGAGAAATGCAGTGTCACTATCCCTTAACCCCCAGTGCTGGTTGTGGATATAAAAAAAATAGTTGCGTATCCTTGACGGGACGTTGCAGTCAACTCCAGCATTTTTTGGGCTGTTTGTGATTCCTGGGCAGGTCTATGTTCAGTAGTTTGCCATTGCTTTCTGAACGATCGGCACTCATACGATTCTATGGAAACCAACGCAAGGTGGTCTGCTTTTAAATCGGTCGCAGCTGTGTTTCGAATGTACTCTGCGGGATTACGAATAGCATTAATAACCCTTTTGCCACAGAGTCGATGCGCATATTAAAGGTACATAAAATACCAACAGGACCTACTGCTACTCGCCAACAGAACCTACTGCTACTCGTCAACAGAACCTACTGCTACTCGTCAACAGAACCTACTGCTACAGATCGATTACGTTGGACTGTACAATGTGTACACAAATTGAGGTGGGCAAGTCTGGCATATGAAACTACGACCTTCGGCATGAGAATGGAGGTGGAAGCAGTAACAGGAGCCTTCCGATGGTTGGAGGAGACCCTGCAACACACATTGTATTTATTGACTCACGGGGTATGCTTCTCGGTGGTAGATTACCTACAGACAAGGGAGAGGTGGTCGGGCGACTGTGACTAGGTGCAGAAAGCGGTGGAACAGAACGAACGAACGAACTTCATTTTCAAAGGGTAAAGAATTGGGCACACAGGCCCGTCTTACACGAGGCCCATCCAATCACTCATCTTTCGTTCATCAATAGTGTCATCAATATTGCATGATACATTAACATAGGAAAAAAAACACACATTGTCAATGAATGTTGTAAACATAGATAATGCATATTACCATGCTATGAGACACAACCCCCACCCACTCACACATCCCCCACCCAAAACACATCCCCTACCCACCCACACACACATCCTCAGGCACACATAAATTCCTCCATCCATCCCTCACCAACACGCATCCACCCACACACACAACCCCCCCCCCCCACACACACACACACATACAACCCATCACACATACATGCACTAACCCATCCAACCCCCACCCACACACATTCCCCAACCTTCACACATCTCACCACGTACACACATCTCCCCACCCATCCCATAACCCACACATCCTCATCCACCCACATATCCTCCACCACCACCCTATACATCCCCAACCACCTAGGCAAGTACACATCTCTCAGCTACACACCCCCCACCCACAGAATGAGAACCCGTATGTAGAGAGCACGCTATGGTGGGAGATCATCAGAGGTTCTGGACGAATCTCAAAACTGAGGGAAGACCAGGAGAACTTTCAATCAGATGGCAATTGGAACGGTTAGCAGTATGACTTTTCACTGAATGTTGAACGAGGGGACGGAGCGCGTGTGAGAATGTCCTGAGCGCAGTCATGTCGGTTCTAAGCTCAACTCAACTCAACATTAATTACTAAAATCTGGAGAACATTAATATAATCAACATTAAGACAATCTCAGTTGCCGTCTGCGGCTTAGAGGTTAGGGAAAACAGTTTCATAATTCTCCGACAAATTCCCCGAAATTATCCGCCGGCGATTTGGGAGTATATTGCTTTGCGTTGATTCGTATGATATGAGCGTTGGCTGTTTAGAAAGTAAAACACACTATTGAACGTTACATTGCTTAGTAAATCACAGTAAATGCTGGGAGTATTTGCAGTTTCCTGTAATTCTGCATGCAACTAAGGTTTACATGATACTTCAGAATAATACACTGATCTATGTGGAGATATACTTGCTATGAATATCGCTTCTTCCTTATATGCACAGATCTATGTGGAGATATGCTTGATATGTTTAGTTTAGTTTAGTTTTAGTTTAATTTAGTCGACGGATCAACATCATGGCACACGGGTGTAACTCATTATTGCTCCGTTCTACTCCTAACTCAAGCCTGAGTCCGGAGAATCTCAGCTTAGTGCACGAACTCCGTAGCACCAGCGAGGATCCTGAAATATTTTGGGTAGATTTTTAACTCGAAATTTTGCCTGGGTAGCGCTGTTCGGCTACTCTTTTTCGATTTCCAATTGCCAAGGGATGTTTTACGTGCGCAACAATATACACGGCCTTCCGATCTCATTACCCAGAGACCAGGGGAAAGTTTGTTACTAGAAGTCCACGTGAAAATATCTCGGCCCTCACCGGGGTTTCAACCCGAGACCTCCAGTACTCGAGGCGGATACTGACACCATACCTCGAGACCACTCAACCCCCCCCCCCCCCCCGATATACTTAATATGAATGTCGCTTCATCCACCATACGCACTGATCTATGTGGAGATACACTTGCTATGAATGTCGCTTTCCCCTCATATGCACTGATATAAGCGCAGATATACTTGCTATGAAAGTCGCTGTTTAACTGCTATGACAGTGATCACCCCACGAGACCGCCTCCCGCACACAATGTTTCCTAAATGATTTATTGTTCAGGGTGTTGACCGACATCCAGTCGGTGTAACTACAACAAACGCTAGAGGCGACACAACAATACACATTCGGAATGTGGTCAATATTGTTCGCACTGGCTAGAAAACACTGAGGGGTAATCAATATCGGCACGCGCTTACAGAAACATTGGCCGGTTAAACAAATACTGCAATGTCTTCAATTTGTACCGGTTTTAGCAACTGTTTGACAAACTGATATGGGTATTAGCAATTGTTTGACACACGAGTGATGTGAATATATAAATTACTTAACCTTAACTAAACTGGTATTTATGTGTCCTTATTTATGGCAAAGGAAGCCGTTTGCAAGATGGAAAGCATACTGACCAGATAGAAGCTGTCAATTTTCATTGCGCGTGAAATCTGAACAATAAGCAGAGAGGCTTATAATCCTCTAGTGGCAGCGGAAATGAGGTTACTTGAGAAAATGCAATGAATACCATAGTTAAAAAGTTAGTTGCACATCCTTTACAGGTTGCGAATTCTTTGCAAGTTTACGTTCAGTAGTTTGCCATTACTTTCTGAACTGCCGACACTCGTACCATTGTATGAAAATCAACTCAATGCGACCTGTTGCCAAATATCCCGCAGCTGTGTTTCGATCGAATTGACCCCGTAACTCCTTTGCAACAGCCCCGGCGAGAATACCAAAGACAGACATAAAACAAATGAGCATGTCCTACAAAACAAATGAAAACCATAAATTGATTCAAGAAAATAGGCGTAGACAGTAAAGAATTGTTTAGCATGTTATGAGAAGAATTACACTAGGAAAAATTAGTGACAACCGGCAAGATTGGTGGAGAAAGAGCAATGGGAAGGCATTGAGAAAAATATCTGGATGGCTTGGACACATGACACAATGGAGACAAGAACACAGAGCTGATCCATGAATCTGGTGATCTCGTGAGATGGGGAACCATGACCGCACATGCTTATCAGCAATCACGTGATGGTGATGATATAATACTGATCAAGTGTCATGCGATGATTAATAGTCTTAAGCGACTTCCGTTTCTGCCATGGGTTTAAATACAATAACTTTCCTTATGCAACCCCCTTAATTTGATATATAATACATGTCAGCTACCATATTAACAACTTTTAAGTCATAACTGTGATACGCTCCTACTTCCCATTTTCAGCCATTAAGTTTTTTTGTTAGGTTCAAACCTACTTCCTGTTTGGTACTAAATCGGTTAAAATATCTCACTGGAAAGTTGGAAGGGAAGAGAGGCAGACGATAACCATGAGAGATGATAGTGGACAGTGTGACATCATGGCATGGAGGTACATCAGTATTAGAAATTTAGAAAGATTGGCATTAAATAAGGTAAAAGGTTGTGGGCAGACGCGATCACCAATGTAACATAGTATGGACTATAAGAAGAAGTGTTGCTATAGAATCTGAGGCGAAACAAAACTGGCTGTATAGGGAGTAATACATAAATAAGTGACGATATTTTCTGTGCGTTGCATGTAATATGATATTTTGTCAAGAACAGATATTTCAGTTAAGTTGAGTTGAGCATCACTGCATACAGGACATTCCCATACGCGCTCCGTCCCCTCGTTCAACAGCCAGCGAAGAGTCATACTACTAATCGTTCCCACCGCTATCTGATTGAAAGTTCTTCTGGTCTTCCCTCTCAGTTTTGAGATTCTTCCAGAACCCCTGCCGATCCCCAGTTAGTTACCTCACGTAAAGTGTTGGCTGTTCACATCAGAAGAAGACAACCCACAGCATGTGAGTACGTCAGGAGCATGAGTAAACTGGACTACTTCGGGACATTTGGAACGTAGCAGGGGAAGAGGGACGGAGGAGACGAAAAGAGAAGATGACAGAGAGTTTGGCATCATGGCGTGGAGGAGCATCTGATTAAGAAATGGATGGTGGTTCACGAGACAGGAGGATGTGGACAGACAAGATGACCAACGCCATACAATATGGATTATAAGAAGAAGAGTCCACCCCAAATTCTCTGAGAGAATTTAAGAGTAAACGGAAAACAGTTAACACATTTTTCCTAACTTGAATGTACGAAGGGAAGTCAATAAGTAAAGTCACAAATGGCTGTAAAAAAATAACTTAAAATAATAACGCCTTGAAACCCGTTTATTTGTATACATACATTGTCCCTTTATTGCTCAACATAATTTCCATTAACATTGATGCACTTATCCCATCGTTTCATCAGTCCTCCCAAACCGGCCGCATAGAACTGTGTGCTCTGTTTTCTAAACCACGTTTTCACTTCACATTCAACTTCGGCGTCATTCGCGAAATGTCTCCCGCCAAGATGCTTTTCATTGGCACAAAAGGTGGAAATCGCTAGGGCTCAAGTCGGGGCTGTAAGGTGGATGTTTCAGAACTTCTCACATTAGTTAGTTAATTTCTCCTGAGTTAATCGAGCCGTATGTGGTCTGGCATTGTCATGAAGAATCAACACTCCTCTAGTCAGCAGTCCTGGAATTTTTCTACCCAGCTATGCACCGCTTTAAGGGACAAACATTTGTCAGCATAAACAGGAAGCATTTCCTTATGAATGTCCTTTGCAGGCAGTCCTTTTGCCCCTCCCCCCCCCAAAAAAAAAAAAAAAAAAAAAACGCACAACAGCACGTTACTCTTTGGTTGTACACTCGGTAAGTACAGTCGCCATTTTGTTTATGCGCTGCGCATGCGCACGAGACACATAGCGCCATCTAACGAACGGGATTATATAGTTCGATGTCGCTGTCACCTAATGACACCTGTAGAAAACACCAACTACATTTACCTTCCATCCCACAGAACTGTGAGACTTACTTATTGACTCGCCCTCGTATAATAACAAATGCCGGCAAAGTGACCCCCTCCTCCCCCCCCCCCACCCCCCCCCCCCCCCAAAAAAAAAAAAAAAAAAAAAAACAAACAAACTCTCAACAGCTTGACAATGATAATAGAGTTTGTTAGGGCAGGGGCGGGGAATGCCCGCCCTCTGGGCCATATAAGGCCCTCGGCTGTATAAGGCACTCGAAATAATGTAGTCTGGGATTACAAAAGCAACCGCAAGCATCATCATTATCAAGTGCCATGCCAGCTGGCGTAGTTATTCCTGGCTCTCCACAGATCCCGATCTTTGGTGTTCTGGATCAGCTCTGCTGATGATATTCCTCCATGCGGCCGTCTCAATCCATCCAGTATCATTTCTCTTGGTCTGCCTCTGTCTCTCTTCCCCTCGATCTTTCCAGTTGTCATGATTTTCTCTAATGCCTCCCTTCTCATCACATGACCGAATAAGGCTGTTCTACATACAAAGTGTAGTGAGACTTTAAAAACATCGAATAGTAAACTGTGGGTAATGCTCTTGTTGCGTTAAAATAAACAGTCTATCTTGCTACCTTGCCAGACTTGAATCAAATCTTATTTCTAGACGAATAATCGCATCTTTTTTTGTGTCTGCCAGAATGTGTGATTATTTATAAATGCCAGAGACCATTAGATAAAATATGTGTTCAATTTGCCGACATATGTCTTCCATTTTGTTAATAGCCTGGCGATCTTGTCGCAACAAATCCCGCCTTGTGTCTGACGTGCATCGACACAAACTCGTTAAACAGTCTGGAATCAAGATTGACAGTCTCAAGGAAGATGGTGATCAAATTGCCAGACCAACAATCAATAATTCATTTGTTTATTGTTCTGTTTTAAAATGAAAAGCAAAGACAAGGCGACCCCTTTCAAACTAAATTCGTCTAATATATTTGCAAATATAAGTAATTGAACATAATGAAATCCGTAAAATGATTAGATAAAATAGACGTAGACAGTTAGGTTAATTGGGCACATTACGATGAGAAATAGCAAGAAATATAGGAGAAATAGGGGAGAAATAGAGATAAATGAAGGAGAAATAATTTGATGTGGCGAATAGAACAGAAATTGGAGACGGATTCTTCAATTCTAAAAAGATCTCCTGATATACGAAACCTTGAAATGGCTCAACAAGATTCCCTAGGGGTGGAGATAGATTAGATAGTTAGGAGTTCTCACAGAAGGCCCAAAGAATCACAAGACCGCTACAGAACCTCAGAGAGGGCACTTCTTTGTGCACGCTGATAGTTCTGGTGATTGTCTCGCCACCTGTAGCTCCATCTTGTTGATGTCCCCTGATAAATATTATCATTATAAACACACATGAAAAAATCAAACACCAAATAACAAGTAAACAAACAACTCTTAAATCTTACAGATAACCTTATATTGAGATAACCTTGGAACAAGGGAGAGCATATATGCTCATGTGATATATCATGATATTACAAAAAATAACCCCCCCCCCCCCAATCCCCCCCCCCCCCCAAAAAAAAAAAAAATCGTATTAAAATACACATTAATTATATCCAATTTGGTAAGTAATGTTCAGGTGTCTGCACAGCTAAAGAATTAACTAATACCTTTTAAAACCACAAAACTATGATGGTTCATATTTCAAGTTCTCTAACAAATGTCTGATTTCTGCTTGATCCTAAGAAAAGTTCATGTTCTCCAGTAACACCGTTAGCAGTTCGTGTTCTTAACCAGCACCGAAAAATATCCCTCGGTGAATATCTAGGATATCTTCACGAAAGTATCTAGTGTATGTCCATGGGGTATGGAACCAACACATGTCATGTCTGTTGTACTGAAGTCTTTCTTTAGTGGCACATCACTCATTTAAAAAGGATACCAACCTGGCTGTTAGCCATTTGTTATATGCTGAGGACGCATAAGAGGAATTCCTCTTGGTGCAATGACAAGGCAACTCCCAGTCATCTCTCATAAATGATGCTAATAACGACCTTTTCAGCCCAGTAAAGAAACCACCAAGCTCTGTAGACAACATGTGCCAAATACTATAGCCACACCCACAAAAACCAGTGAAAAGGAAAAGACACCAAACATCAATAACAACAAACAAGAGAGAGAGAGAGAGAGAGAGAGAGAGAGAGAGAGAGAGAGAGAGAGAGAGAGAGAGAGATAGCGAGAACGAAGGAAGATGAAGTAATTATAAGTCAAAGACTTAGACCTGGCCCTATAGGGCCCCATTAACCTCAACATCCGATGCAGTATCTCCTCCCCATATTGACATTA
This sequence comes from Cepaea hortensis, assembly GCA_963921405.1. Lineage (NCBI taxonomy): Eukaryota > Metazoa > Mollusca > Gastropoda > Stylommatophora > Helicidae > Cepaea > Cepaea hortensis. Next base: position 84,883,780 of record OY992885.1, read on the forward strand.
AATGCCTTCTCCAACTCCTGTTTTATGGAGGAGAATCATTCTCGTTCTTTCAAGATTCTAGCACCGAGAATATCTGGTGGACAGCATCAAATGTGATGCCATTTCTCTGTCCTGGCAGTGCTCCTCTTTCCCGTATAAAGGTATAGGTAACTCCTTATTCATGTACACATGTATAAATAAATTCACCATCAATCCCCCATACATGAATATACATATAAAGAAACATAGTCTCCTCTGAATATAAAGACAAACAAATTATAAGAGATTTCCCAGTAAAGTGTCATCTATATAAACTACAGGTGATATTATAGAACAGGCTCATGATATTTCCTTTGGAAACATAGCTACACATGGGAACTTTTACTGACTAGAAGAAGTGAATTTCATCTCTCATATATCGTATGAAAAGAACCAGAATAAAGTTCAATCACTATCTCCCTAAGTCGAAGAAATATTCACCTATTCTCTTCCTAAGATTACTCTATAACTTCATAAAGAACTAAAGAAAGATAATAAGACTTCCAGTTAAGATGGCGACGGACGGTTGTTTTGTTTATGTGACCGTTATCTTTTTCGCGTAGGAGATGGACATTTTCATCTCCTACGTGTAATTTGTGTGCCAGGTTGTAAACCAGCAGTTTCTTCTCAAGATATGCGCCGATGCTATGGAGTTTCGTGCACTGAGCGAAGCAATCCTTGAGTGAATTTTCGCAGCGTGTGTGGTTCTGTGGTGTTCAGTCTTTTCAACATGGAGGAACAATTTGTGTGTTCCTTGCGGTAGACAGTCAACAAAACATGGCGACGGGGCCAACGTGGTGGCCGCAAGCGACGCGAACGTGGAGGGGTAAGACGTTTTAGACTTAAATGTAACCGTCTGGGCCTCAGGTATACTCGCATCCTATATTGGAACTGCGCCAGCGTAAAAAAAAAAACGTGGCCCTATTCTCAAAAATCTGGTTGATAGGAATGGCATTGTAGCACTCCAGGAGACGAGACTGGGTGATCAGCTACTCAAAATGGCCGGCTTGAAATGTTTCTACAACAGGCGACATCAGGGAATGGCGATTCTCATCCGCGACTAGTATGCTTGCTTCAGAGCTAGACATGTCCAGCTGGGACAATGACGACATACAAATACAGGCGGTCAGAGTTCAATCCTGTCAACCATTCGTGTTGGTTAATGTTTATGCCCGTAACGCGAGTGTGGACTTCCAGAAGTGGCAATGCTTAAGTGACATATTAAGTCATGAAAAAAATGTCATTTTCTGTGGCGATCTCAACGCTAAAGGCAGATCACGGGGAAACATTTCCTCCAACACACAGGGAGAGGGGCTCGAGACTGCACTTGAAACCATTGATCTGATATGTATCAACAGTTGCTGTTTCACCAGAAGAGCAAGCCGCCCAGGTTATGAGGACAGTGCTATTGATCTGGCGCAGGTTTCTTCTGCACTCATTACAGTGTGTAGATGGGGTGTCATAGGGTACCATGGCAGCGACCACCACCCTTGCAGCATATTGGTGGAGAAAGGCAGAACCAGGCAGCATAAATCAACGGTCAAGGCATTCCAGTATGACAGTACAGGGCAAAATGTGGTGAGTAAAATAAGGTGCGGCAAGCACAGAAAGTTTCAGGGCAGGAAAATAAGCTAGTGTAATTGTGAATTGGAGAAGGCCTGGATGGATAAGCGTAATGCTGTAAGGTAATGGCAAAACGCCGAGAAGAACAGAGTTGCCTATCCTAATCCCTGCATGCACTTAGAAAGAGAGATGCACAAAAAAGTAAGCAATTAAAAAAAAAAAAAACTGGTTAAGGTGGTTAAAAGTGAAAAATCGGCAGAGGTATGTCAAAGAGTAAGCACAGACAAGTCACTTAAATTGTTCTGGCGACTACATAAAAGCATGAGTGGGGTAGTCAAGAATAAGATAATTTCTGACTTCCAAGGTGCTGATCTCATCCAGCAGAGGACTGACGAGAACAAGGGAAAAGCCTTCTTCGAACGCTATCTAGAGCAGAGCAACCAGACAGACATGAGAGGTCGAAATCTTGCCAAGGAGGTCACCTCAGACAGGTGTAAGACCCAGAACATTTCAGATGAAGACACAGTGACAGTGAAAGAAATCAAGGCTGTGCTTCGACGATAAAAAAGCAGCGCTCCAGGGCCAGATGGCATAAGATATGACGACATCAACAGGTGTACCGACAACGAGCTAGAGAAACTAGCAGACATGTACAACTACAGTATAGGGAATTCTAGGATCAAGGAGGAGTGGTTATACAGCTATCTGATTCCCTTGTCGAAGGCCTGGCATAGACCACACAAAAATTCAGGGATATCGAGTACTAACCATGCAGAATACAACAGGCAAACTGCTGGAGAAGTTAATTGCCAGAAACATATCAAGCCAGCTAGAGAAGCAAGGTGTTTTGCCACCCACCCTGGGATTGTACCGTCCCAAAAGAGAAACCTGGCCCGATGCAGCAGTTTGTGTCCATGATGTTTATGAAAGTTTCCACTCAGGCATTGAAACCTTTGTTGCGGCGATTGATCTGGAGGACGCGTACAACAGAGTACCATTGGATTTTCTAATGCTTCAGCTTCTTGACCTCAAGATAAGTCCGTTCCTCCTTAGTTGGACCGCTGCAGCCCTCTTCAAACAAAAAGTAGATTTTAGATGTGACAGTTGGAAGTCGCAACCAGCAACAATATATCCTGGCCTACCACAAGGATCACCATTATCTCCGGTGCAGGTCAACGCCTACACTGTGAGAATGATCAGCGAGCAGATCAATGGACCTGGCAGGACATTGTCATATGCCGATGATGTTTTAGTGTATCGTCAGGGTAAGGATAGAGATCAGGTTGCTGTAGAACTGCAAACCGAACTCAAACGCATAGTACTGGGTGTGATGAAGCTGGGGCGATGGTCAACCCAACAAAGGCAACAGTGACATGGTTCTCTTTGAATAATCATATTGTCAACACGCCAACACCAATTCTTAATCTGTGCTCAGAGATTGTGGAAAGAACGCAGGCAATGAATTACCTGGAGATACGTTTTGATCAAACCCTTGCCTATAATGAGCACATAGACTAGGTGAAAACAAAGGCCAAGCGGCGTTTGGCTGTGATGCGGGTGATGGTGGTAGCAAACTGTGAGCAGCGCCATCTATGCCGCCTATGTCTGTTTTTGGGTATGCGATAGCGATCCTGACTCTCAGCCGTAAGCAGATAGAAAGGATGGAAAGGATACAAAACGAAGCTATGCGCATTATTCTTGGATGTACAAGAGATACAGAATGCAGGGCTATGCGCTACCTTCTTGATTTTCCAACCATTAAAGACAGACTACAAATTTGCAGAGCACGTGCCTACCTCAACGTCAACGCAAACTCACAGCATCCACTGCATAGTGAAATTAGGAAGGTGACGGGCATCAGGTTAAAAAGAGGAAGATCTTGGATGAGTCAAGCGGAAGACATTCTTCAACAGGTGTTTTTACTGGAGGACTTAGAGCATGGCGAGGAGTGGGTACAAGTGCCAACAGATTTCTGTACGTCCTTTTCAGTGTGCATCCAACAAGACAGAAAATGCAGACAAAAAAATCCGGCTGATGTGGAGGCGGGAGTACAAGCTTTGATTTTCGAGAGTTCGTAAGACGGTGATACTGTCACTTACGCAGATGGGTCGGTCGTCTGACATGTGAGAAGCACACGGGCCTTTACGGCGCGGACTGGAGGGAGAATTGTGAAGGAGGGCTCTGGTGTTTTTGTTGAGACCACAATTAGCCTGACTATGGAAGTCATGGCAGTAAGTAAAGCAATAATATGGCTCGAGACACAGACATTCACTAGGGCACGTCTCCTTAGCGACTCAATGAGCATGATCAAGAGGACAGAGACTTGGTGGATTCGAAGAGAGTGGTTGCTGTCTCTGGAGTGATCTAGGCTGGCAAAGATTAGTTTCATCTTGGTGCCAGGGCATGCGAGAGTACAAAGAAATGAGTGGGCTGACAAGCTCGCAGGTATGGCTAATGTGGAGGGCGTACGCGCCATGGACCAGGCTGACATTCTGATTGAACTACGAGAAGTAAGACTTTTGTGTGAACCAAGTGATGACTGCGAATCTACAACCATGGTCAGACTGCGAGAACAGCAAATTAAAAGAGGTGTGGCCAAACGAGAACACTACGCAGGAAGCCAAAGAAGATTGATAAACCATCACAGAACTAGTGTCGTTAGCCGCTACACGCCTGCGGTATTTGCTGAGGAGGGAATCCGAGCACTTATGGACTGAATGGTTCGATGTGCAATGGGGATGATCTTCGACTAACTAACTATAAAGAACTCTACTCTAATTCAGATACACTAATTCTCCAGTTAACTATCGTGTTCAACTTAATAAAAGCCATTGTGAATTTAAACACAAAGACAACACCACAACAAACACAGCAGAATTGGCCCCATGTCTTTCTCCGTCAGTTCATCTCAGAAGACTGACAGTCACTATTGCTCTATTTTGTAAAACCCCCGGGACTCCGTCATCATAAAATATTATGATAATAAGCAGTAGTTGTGACGCGTCCAATGACGCGTCCGTTTCCGTGACGTTTCCGCGAACATGACGTCACTCCTAGTGCGACAGGGGCTTGATGTTTCCAGAACTGGGGTAGAAGGGGTAATTTTATCTTCCCGTCAATTCATTTGTGTAAGCGTTAAATTCTCCGTGGTAGTGTAGGCGATGTCTCTTTGAAGTATCAATGGTGTGGGGGAGGGGGGGGGGGGAAGGGATAATTTGAAATCAAGGGAAATAATTTTCCCGGTTGTCTCTCCTTGATTCCTTGCCAATGATCAAACGCCAAATGTTCATCTCAAGCCACCGTCAGTCTCTCAATGTCTAGACCAGTGGTTCTCAACCGGTGGGGAATTTCTCTCCCCCCCCCCCCCCGCTCAGGGGGGAATTTTAGGGTTTCCATGGTGGGGGGGGGGATTAAGATTATTTCAAGATCGTATTAATACAAGAACCAGTTACTCGATATTGTTTTTCCCTCTAAATTTTACGGTTCTGTACTTCTCGCCCTAATGAAATTCGTTTTGTAACGTAAGTAGACCCGCAAATCACGTTTTATGTAGATGTATAGACTCGTTCTAGTGTGTTATTAAATTTAGCTTCCATTTTTATGTATACTGTTTAAGGGTGGGGGGATTTATTGGGAGGAAATTCGAAGGGGGGGGGGGATGACGTTCTGAACATATGGTAAAAGGGGGGGGGGCATGGGCCAAAAAAGGTTGAGAACCATTGGTCTAGACGGTTTATTGTTAGCTTGTTTACCACTCTAGTCATTGACAAGTTTCCCACAAGGAGGAGGGACAAGGAGGAGGGACAAGGAGGCGGACTGTTACTTTAAGAAAATACAGCTGTTGCCGTCTTGGGGGGACCCTTTAACATAGGATCAGCTGTTGTCTCTATATTTATTGGTTCTTCAGAATGTTTCTGGTTGAACAGAGCATATTATGTTACAGTTGATAGGGAACTGCGCTGATAATGTCATGAACACGAAGGCTGATCCAACGTCTGAACTCGTCGCCTGCTAAAGTGAGAAAACAAGATTGGCCACATATTCACCCGTGTATTCAGATCTTTAAAATGTGATGGCGCTATCATAACATAGACCCATTGTAAGAAATTGCTTCCGAACAATGGGTTTTAATGAATAGAAATAACCTAGAAAACTTGATGCCAGCTGGCAAGTGATGGGAACAGAGCAAGGTGAAAGCAGAGGGACTTGGATGGTTTGGCCACATGGCACCATCGGGACAGATCTGATCAAATTGTCTGGTGGCCGTGTGATATGGCGAAACATGACAGCCCATATTTATCGGCATATCACATAATAAAGATGGTTATTTACTTAAATCTAATTGAATAACGGTGATTTGTTCTTGTATTCTAAACGTATTTATGTTGGAGGGGAGGGAGCTGTGTGGCGAAGGGATCAAGCCGTCGGCCTCGCACTATGAAAGGCATGGGTTCGTTTTAGGACATCGTCATCCAGGTCACAAGTGTAATGTTTTCGGAGACCCTTGCAGGGGGTGGGGAAGGGCGTTGCTCGAGCGATGAAGTCCATGCTCTGAGAGGAGCTTTCAAAAGGTCGCCTGTGGAAGGAGGCCGAGCCATATTGAACAGAACATCCTGCAATGAAATCCATCCCTTACTTGTTAAATTCTTTAGTAATACGACATTGTGACATAGATCGTCCACTGAAACTGACAAATGTTTATGTTATACGATATTGTGACACAGATCGTCCACTGAAATTGACAAATGTTTATGCTATATGATATTGTGACACAGATCGTCCACTGAAATTGACAAATGTGTATGTTATATGATATTGTGACACAGATCTTTCACTGAAACTGACATATGTTTATGTTATACGATATTGTGACATAGATCTCCACTGAAATTGACAAATGTTTATGTTATACAATATTGTGACACAGATAGTCCACTGAAACTGACAAATGTTTATGTTAATATGCCGGCGCTGTGGCGAAGGTCTTACGAACGCAATTCGTAATCTTGAATACCGCGTCCGAAACACAGCTGTGGGTGATTTGGAAGCAGACAGTCTTGTGTTGGTTTTCTTGCAATGGTGTAGGCGCCGGTCGTTCAGAAAGCAATGGCATACTACTGAACGTAACCTTGCCAAGAAATCACAAACAGCCAACATATGATGGGGTTGACTGTGCCGTCGTGTAAAGGATATGCAACAAACTGTTATATGTTAAAATGAAATATGCTGTTAACAATGGATACTGCGGGGTTTCTTCTTCTTGTTCTTCTTGTTCTTCTTCACTGACTATCAGACACCAATACGTATGAATGCAAAGAAGGAAGCATTCATCTTAAGCTGGTTGATATCCCTACAAGTTTTCCACAAATGGAGCGTGTGTAAGCAGACATGTATTTCTCTGTTCTGCATGTTTGACGCTCCTACAGAAAATGTGTAATTATCATTTTGTCAGTTCCACTGCAGCATCCATCAGTATCTCCTTTCTTTTATTTATTAAACATGTGGTAATCCAGCCTGTTGTGGCCTGTCCGTAGTCTGAAGATTGTCCTTTCCGGCAGAGTTTGTAATATACATCATCTTTTTTGGTGACCTGGATGCTCTGAATTCCTCTTGGTTATATAATTGCTTCTTATAAATCTCGTGCCCGCATCATATGTTATGTTTATATCAGGTTGAGGTAGTCTCCCACCTCCCTGTGTTAACCTACTGCTTCTTAATTTCCATGTATATGTTGTAATTAGAAGGAATCTATTGTATTACAATCCTTTTAGATTTATGGCATAGATCATGTAGTGCTGCTCTTATGTCTGCTAGTTCTGTGCTGTTTCTGCTCTTCAGTATTGAGACAACTGACTTCGCATCCGCAAAGAGAGCTATTTGTTTCTCATTATTTTCTGGTTAAACAACATTTTTGCTATGGTCTGTAAGGCCTCTTATGTCTTCTTTTACTCTTTTTGGATTTAGCAGAATCCTCCCACCTCCATATTCTGTTGAGATTTTGCTGATCTGTCCATATATACACGAGTCCAGGTGCTGCTTGGGTAATGTTCTTTTTTCCCTTTCTAATTCCTTCTGAGTGTTCTGTTTCTCAATACTAGGACAGTCTTATATCAATTCAGGCAGGCGGTGCTGTCGCCAAGCTAGAAGTGTTTCTTTTATTAATGGGCTGAACTGTTAATTAACAGAGTACCGAATCTGTTCTTATGTTTCGGTTTGCAGATTCTACAAAGTTGGTTCCTTTAGTCTTCCCCTTTTAAGAACATTAAACCTCTGGCAGATGGGGTGGTCTATCAATCTTATAAATTTGTGAACTGGCTGCTGAGCTCTGCTATCTCTTCGGTCTTGCATAGGGTGTAGACACGTGAACTTTCCCAGTTTTCGTTCCCCTACTTATGATCCGCATTTCATTCTTATTATGTTGATAACAATGTTACATTTTATAGAAATATTCTTAGAATACCACAAAAACATTCTTAAAATATCCTGAACTATGAAGAAGAAAACGAAAATTGGCTCATACAATTTTTAAGGTCTCTGAAAATGAAATGTTTTGACCACATTAAATGAAATTGTGAACTATATTTACAATTGTTGATATATACCAAATGACGTGCTAAAATCTGTATTAATAGCTCTATCCAAGAGACCGGGAGCATTTGAATGTGAATAATATCCTACTTTAAAACTCATAAACCGTGTCACAACGCCGATACTCATAAAAAATCAGAATAAAAAGGGAAATAGATATGGACATTAGCGCAGATGAATTTGTGGAAGGGAATGCAAATAATGCAATATCCACATTTCGAACGCTAAGTGACATATCAATTGAGACATAGACAGGTCTACATTTGTAATTTATAGATAACGACAAGATATTTGAAACATGGTGAAATTATCAAAATGTATGGGGTTATTAAAACTGATTGGAAAAGTAGTATCAGAACAATGTAGAATATTTACCCACAATTAAAATAGGAAATAAATTGGGTAATAATGAGTAGATACAACACCCTGTGGCGTATGGGTTACGTGTGCAGTTCGTAACCCCGCATACCGAGTTAGAAACACAGCTGCGGGCGATTTCGAAGCGGATCGCCTTGGGTTGGTTTTTATAAATTGGTATGAGTGCCGCTTGTTCGGAACGCAAACTTGCCAAGAAATCACAAACAGCCATAAAATAATGGGATTGACTGCGACGTCCTGTAAAGGATATGCAACTAACTAACAACAACAAAGAGCAAGATAAGGGTGTGTCTTCCCATTATATTTATTGTTTTCTCTGTAGCCATAGAATAATAACAGAGGTCACAGACACGAATTAGAGTTGGTGGTTATAATATAAACAATCTGTAGGTCAGCATGGCCGAATGTATAAGAACGCGTGTTCTTAAACATCCGCTGTGCTGATGGCAATGAAAAGGTTGAACCCCTACACCGGACACTTGGACTAAAATGTTGACCTATCGTCCTTGACTTGGGGACGTAAAATACAAGTACCTATGAAGTTGGAGTGGGTTCGCCTGAAAGCAATGGAAAACTACCTACTTTACAGATGCCAAGAGTATCATGTACTACTGTCTCATCGATAATCAGAGAAACGGCGTAAATGGGTGCTCCATAGGAGCAGCCTCGCCCGGTAGGGGTAGTCATGTGCACCAGATGACTTCAGACCGTCATCAGGCGATTGAGTGCAGAAGAGTATCAACATTGAAAGTAGGCACTTAGAATGTAAGAACTATTAACACGGTTGGAAAATTTGATAATATTAACAATGATCTTAAATATTAACCTGTTAGGTATATGTGAGACCAGATGGACAGGAATGGGCATTATAACATCTGAGGAATGTAGAATAATCTATTCTGGTGGAGAGAAACAACAGCGAGGAGTAGCAATTATAATGGATACAGAGAGAGCAAAATCGATCAAAGGAGAGTGTTTCTGGTGAAGCTGAGTGGAAGAAATTTTGATTTCAACGTCATACAAGTTTATGCACCAATAGCAGACAGTAGTGATGACAGCGTTTATGAATTTTATAATGATTCATGCCTTCAAGAAATTCAAGAATTCTGAAGTAAATATCATAATGGGTGATGTGAATGCCAAAGTTGGAAATCAACAGGACGGATGCATTGTAGGCAAGTGTTGACTAGGGGAACAGAATGAAAGAGGTTGCAGACTTGTACAGTGGGCAAAAGAGCATGGTGTGATTATTGGAAACACCTGGTATCAACATCACCCAAAGAGATTATGGACATGGAGAAGTCCTGATCATACGATCAGAAATCAGATTGATTACATTCTCATTAATAGAAGATTTCGAAAAGATATGATGCATTGTCTGATATGGAAATATTATTTCAAGATGTCAGCGACCAATGGGAAATATTAAAGACATCATGTCAACCAAGCTGCAGAAACAACCGTCAAAAAAATAAAGATAATGGGACTCAAGAAATGGATACCGTAAGACATCTTAAAACTCATAGAAATAAGAAGAAATAACAAACATAACAAGACAAATATGAAGAGATTCACATGAAAATTAGGAAGCTATGCAAAGAGATAAAAGAAACATGGCTTGAGGAAACTTGCAAAGAAATTGAAAACCAACACAACATACGAAATACCAAATTAATGCACACAAGAATTAACGACATCACTAACATAAAAACACGCACATCAATGGGTTGCCTAAAAACCAAAGATGGCAAAATTGGAATAGACAAATATCAGATTTTACATTTGTGGTCAGATTATGTGAAAGACCTTTATGATGATACAAGAGAAGAACAGTATGATAATCGGAATAATAATAAAGGACTATCAATTTTGAAGATGGAAGTTCAGAACGCTCTTAACCATATGCAAACTGGCAAGACCCAGGGTACAGATAACATCACAACATAAATGATCAATGCCTTAGAAGAATATAGATTAGACCAAGTCACCAAACTGCTGAACACAATATATGATACTGGAGATATACCTCCTGAATTATGTAATTCTATATTTATTGCAATCCCGAAGAAATCAGGAGCCTTGGAATGTGATCAACATCGAACAATTAGTGTACTGAGCAACATCATGAAGATATTACTGAGAATTATCATGCAAAGCGTAAGGAATAAAATACAACCCGAAATAGGGGAAGACCAATTTGGGTTTGTTGAAGGTAATGGCACAATAAATGCTGTGTATATACTAAGAACAGTAATTGAACGTTCTATAGAAGTAAACAAAAATCTACATCTTTGCTTTATTGACTACACAAAGGCTTTCGATAAAGTGAGACATGTCAACATGATAAGGATGCTTGAAGATCTACAAATTGATGGAAAAGACATAACACTTGTAAAAACATATATTGGAAACCACAAGCTGCCATAAGAATTTATAATGAAGTAGGTTAATATCAGCCTATTAAGAGAGGTGTGACACAAGGATGTTTAATGTCTCTAGATCTTTTTTCCCTGTACAGTGAAAGTATTTTCAGAAATATAGAAGATATGGAAGGAATCAACATTGGGTGACGATTCATCAATAACATTAGATATGCAGATGATACAGTATTGATTGAAGACAATGAGCAGGATCTGCAACAATTAGTAGATGCGGTTGTTTCACACAGTGAACAACTGGGATTAGAATTAAATTGTAAAACGACACAGATTATGGGCGTCACTAGGAAGAACGAAATACCACAATGTAATATATAAGTAAATGGGAATATTCTTCAACAAGTGAATCGGTACAATTGTAACATCTGATGGGAGATGCCTTGAATAGATTAGAACAAGAATCGCCCTTGGCGAAAGTAGCCTTTAGCAACATGAAAAACATACTGACCAATAAAAGTTTGTCAACTGAAACGAGAAAAAGAGTGTTGAAGTGCTACATAGAACCTATACTTTTGTATGTATGTGAGCGTGGACAATGAGCAGACAAGCTGAAAAACATCTGATGGCTGTGGAAATGTGGTTTCTGAGGAAAATGCAAAGAATACCATGGACAGACAGAAAAACCAATGAACAAGTCCTTCAAGAAACAAATTAAGATCGTAAACTGTTTAGAGACATTAGACGTGGACAGTCAAAATATTTTGGGCATGTTATGAAAAGAAATGACTTGAAGAACTTGGTGACAACTGGCAAGATCGAAGGGAAGAGACCAAGGGGAAGACCGAGAAGTAATTACCTGGATGGCTTTTCCACATGGCATTGTCGAGACATGAACACGGAGCTGATCCACGACTCTGGTGATCGAGTGAGATGGCAAAACCAGATGTGGTTCCTGGGACTAATGATGCAAATACTTTTAGAGCAACCAACACCGAGTGACTGGAGGAGCCTGGTCAGAGTAGAACATTATACACACGTATAGTAGAGAAATATCCCCAGGGGCATTGATTCAGAACAGAAGAAGCCGGTTTATGTGAAACTACATAACTGTCTATGTCACTTTGTGGAGGACATGATGATGAAGATTGCACTAGTCAGGGGAACTGGTATAGAATTGAGAATCTCCTTGACAGGCCGTGATGAAAACGATCTTTTGCTAATCATCTCGTACTAAGGTTACCAGATCATGACATACCCGAGTTTTTAAAGAAATAATTCAGTCCCGAAAAATACTGTCGGGACGCCCCTTGATCCTGGTGTGTTTCCTGTCAAATGGAAAATTTAATTAAATCTAACTGTTTTTCGATGTTCAATTGGTAGAACCGTTAAACTTGTGACTGAGATTAAGAGCAGAATGTGTCAAGAACAAGTTGCATTTCAGAAAACGACAAATATCATATGCCATAATTCACTCCGCCAATACCAGAAAGAAAGTACTGACATCTTATATACAACAATCTGTTTTATTGTATGACAGTGAATTATGGAAAGCGGATAAGGCATTGGAAAACATCGTGACGACTGGAAAGAACATGGACAGAAGAGGCAGTAGCAGAGCAAGAGATATGATGCTGGATGGACTGTGACAATGGCATGCAGGAACATCATCAACAGAGTTGGTCAGGCCCATTAATACAGAGATCTTTGATAAGACCCGAACGGCTAACTAGTTGGCTGCACATTTGATAGTTGTCATGAATGGCAATATTAATTTGTGTAACATCTTTGATTCTCGGCCGCCACTCGTGCCCCTCTGTGAGGACCAACGCAATGAAATCTTCCGCAGCTGTGTTTCGAGCGCGGAACGAGAAATTGCGAATTTCGAATTGCGTTCGCGACATCTCCGCCAATCCTAATTTTTAAATTGCGCCAACATGGACGCCTCTCCACCCCAACCCCTTCCCGCCGTGTTATTTAGCCAATACCTTAGCTTCTGATGGTATTGACCTTTAACTCGTTGACCATACATCCGTTCCATACAATCCACTGATGGCCGCGGAACGCGTGTCAGTCGTCAGCCAATCCAAGCTAGGATACAAATTCACATAAGTATTCTTAATATTGTCATGTAGTGTGTTTCATGTAGTGTTGTGTGGTTTGTGTTTGTTTGTTCTGTGATGACGAAGGCTTTGGCCGCAACGTCCAATTTGTTTCTTGTAATCGTGTTCTAGTAAAGCTCACAATCTACTTCTCGTTTTTTTCATGATTCATTCATTGCCTTGATTCTCGGAGAAACCTCCCGGTTTTTCACTTACAAGACCTAGCAACCCTAATCTTACCTGATGAAGAAGAAGAAGAAGAAGAAGAAGAAGAAGAAGAAGAAGAAGAAGAAGAAGAAGAAGAAGAAGAAGAAGAAGAAGAAGAAGAAGAGGAAGAAGAAGAAGCAGCAGCAGCAGAAGCAGCAGCAGCAGCAGCAGCAGCAGAAGAAGAAGAAGAAGAAGAAGAAGAAGAAGAAGAAGAAGAAGAAGAAGAAGAAGAAGAAGAAGAAGAAGAAGAAGAAGAAGAAGAAGAAGAAGAAGAAAAAGAAGAAGAAGAAGAAGAAGAAGAAGAGAAACCATTTCCTCGATTATGCCATTTGGCATACTCCTCTAAGAAGTTATCGCTTTTTTAATCGTTCTGTCGTTTTTTCTAGTTGTTACTGTTTCCTCGTCTGTCTCTCTTTATAATGTGCCAACAAATCGTGAGCCAGCATGCTGCATAATTATAGCAGTTATAGTGATATGCGGGAATTACGTGCGCTCGTAGAGCCGACGAATGCCTAGATAGACGTGTACACAGCAACTGAAGTTGTAACGTAAAAATTTAGTTAGCTGCATAACCTTTAATCTTTTACAAGAACATTGCAATCATTCCCAGCATTTATTGCATGTTTGTGCAAAACTAGGCAATTTTGCGTTCAGTTGTTTGCCATTAAATATAAAATGTAAGGCGTATAACATACAACCACAACATCGTTGAAAGATATTGCATAATATTACAATGGTAACACTAGCAGAAAAGAATATATATATATATATATAATATATATATATATATATATATATATATATATATATATATATATATATATATATATATATATATATATATATATATATATATATATATATATATATATATATATATATATTCATATATAACATGATAATGGAAGGCCAGAATGTCAGCTGGTCCATTGAAAGTAGGCCCGGTGGACCCCTGATTAAGAGACCCCGCATAAACATTAGACAAGATGTTTAAAATTTTAATGTTCTTCTCTTAAGGGCACCAATATTGTAAATCCAGTCCGCACATTGACTGGTGTTTGTCCATCAAGAATGATGATGACCATTCATTTCATCCAGTGGGGTTGAAAGTTTGCAGCGATAGTTCTAAGATGGCTGGTAAGGCATATTTCGGTTCGAAATGTTCTTTAACAATGTGGGCAAAGAATACTTTACTTTTCAGATGGAAGATTCCCTGCTGTGGTTTATTTGTCCAGTCTTTTTTTTTTTTTTTTTTTTACAGCTCTTGCAGTTCTGTTTGCTTCACAAGTGAGTACACCCTAAGGTAATTATGTACGCCATGAATTTCGGTCTTTGGCAACAGTCTCCCAAGAGTTGTGATGAATTCCGAAAGCTTTTAGTGAAATCTTCAGAGTGCCTTTAAAGCGTTTCCTCTGGCCGCCTTGGAAGCGTTTACAAAGCGCAGTTCACCGTAAAAAAATTCTTTTAGGTAGCCTGTGATCTGGCATAGGAGACAAGTGACCAGCCCAGCGAATTTGATAGGGAGCCGTCTTTCGCTTCTTGTCCTCCTACTTTTCTTATGAAGCGTTGCAGAGAGGAGACAGTTGTAATTTTCTGTTTCGCTTGAATTGTTGCTTGTACTAACGTCATGCCGGTCTCCCCGGCCTAGGAGTTAAACGACCGCCTCAGTATTCCCGTTTATCCACGTGGGATAACGCAGTGCGCGAGAATCGGTAGCGGTTATCGCCGCGTTGGTAACTTACGGGATAAGTGAGCCGGCGGCTCTGAAAGCAATGGCAAACTACTGAGCGTAATCTTGCAAAGAAATCAACGACAGCGGTAAAATGCTGGTGTTGACAGCGATGTCCTGTAAAGGATATGCGGAAAAACAACGTCATATTTGATATTTTCGATGTCTACTTCATCTAACCAACTCTTGTCGGATCGTCATCTGGCCTTGTATCCCGACGTTCTCGCGAAGAACGCCTTAGCCTCTGGCTGATCTTGTTCCATTCTAGCTAAATGTCCTAACCATTTATATCTCTGGTGTTCTATAAAGACAGTAAAATGTGATTTCCCTACACTTGCTCTTAGTTTATCATTTGTCTCTCTATCTCTTCTCGTTTTTCTAATTCGTTTTTATGTGCTTTTCACAGCATTGGAATTAATAAAGCGTCTATCATCTTTCTATATGAAGCCACAGCTATAAAATGACTTAAACGTAATAAAAAGTCACCATCCTACAGAATCACATATAAAACACCACCATTGAACGAAAACATACACATTACCTACCGGATGCTTGGTTCCGTTGAGTAGAGATTCGGTAAATTTCCGAGAAGTCTGGTCTTGCTGCCGACGTGGTTTCTTAGCTTTCCCCATTTGTTTGTCTATTTTATGTGCCAGTTTGTCAAACAATTGTTTTCGCTCTTGAACTGTATCTATCGCATAGCCACAAATCACAACTTTTAACAGCAGTTAATGACCGATATTGATGTCTAATAAGCAGCTCTGCCTGGAATCAACAACAAAGCAATGCTTAAACTAATTCTTCACGCGTGCTCAAGAATGCAGGCCAAATTTGCATTGTAATCTAAGGTTAAATGTAAACAATGAAATGCCAACAGAGGAAATCCAGAAAATCAACTCTAAATGAAGTCGAGTGGACAATAAACAAACCCCAAATAAAAATGGAATCAAGAGTGTATTAAAGGAGAAGAAAGTGTAAAAAAGGTGTGGAGAACAGGAATGTGGTCAAAGAAATGGATGAAAATATTATATATGCCAACAACAAGAGCGACATGACATTATGCACGAATTAACTAATTTCTATCACACTTTTGAGGTTTTCATTTGAAGCCCCCTCGTAATACCTTTACTACTAGTTAGGTCGACGGATCAACATCACGGTACACGGGTGTAACCCATAAGTGCTCCTTTCTACTCCTATCTCAAGCCTGAGTCCGGAGAATCTCAGCTCAGTGCACGAACTCCGTAGCACCGGTGAGGGTCCTGAAATACTTTGAGTAGATTTTTAACTCGACATTTTGCCCGGGCAGCGCCGTTATGCTACTATTTTTCGATTTCCAACTGCCAAAGGATATTTTACGTGCGCAACAATACACACGGACGTTCAATCTCACTACTCAGAGACCAGGGGGAATTTTGTTACTAGAAGTCCACAAGAAAAAATCCCAGCCTCACCGGGGCTTGAACCCGGGACCTCCAGCACTCGAGGCGGACACCATATCTTGAGACGACTCACCCCCCCCCCCCCCCCCTATATTACTGGAACTGACAGAGCAATAATAAATGCCAAGGTACAAAGAAAATGCTTATGTCCTGAGACAAGATCTGCTTATTCGACTCTCAACCAACCCATGACAAACCGTCATTAATCATATGTCCTTTCTTTCAACACGACGAACAGAATCACCGTCGTCAGTTGTTGGACGGACAAGATATTCTCCTTGCAGTATCCTTTTGTTTTTGATATGTCCGCGTGGTTGAGAGGGTTAACGCCTTTATTATTTCTCTTCTGACGGCGACGTAGTGGGTTCCTTCCATTCGCCAGCCAGTTTGACTTACATGTTGACTTCTCGTTCAGAATCGGCACTGTGGCGAAGGGGTTGCGAATTCAATTCGTAATCCAGCATACCGGCTCGAAACACAGCTGCCGGCGATTTGGAGGCAGACTGCCTTGCGTTGATTCCTATACAAAGGTATGAGTGCCGGTCGTTCAGAAAACAATGGCAAACTACTGAACGTAAACTTGCCAAGTCATCGCAAACAGCAAAAAACACTGAGGTTGACTGCCATTTCCTGTAAAAGATATGCAGCTTTGTTTTTTCTCGTTGAGAAAGCAATGGTAACCTACTACAGGGGCGTCACTAGGGGGGTGCGGGGGGTGCGGGCCGCACCGGGTGACACCATCAAGGGGTGACACCAAAATAAAAAAAATTGCAAATTTGACAAAGCAGACATAGCTCTGTCTAGTCGGGTTTCATAACCGTTCATTGTTAAATACTTGAGCAGGCACAGGGTGCCACCATGCAGAGCGTCTGGTGCTTAAATGAATAAGACTCAGAGCTCAGAGCTGCTCGGAGTCGGAGTAGAATCGTGGGTCATTTGCAAACGCGCCAATTAATGAGTCACGTGGTTGCAGAAAATGACAGACGTTGTTTACAGGTTCGTATTTTATGTAAATAATTATTTTTTCGAAATTTTATAATTTTATCAATATCACTAAAATATAAATATTTTAAAGTAAATTAATTAGGACAGGGCATAAATTTTAAAGGAGAAAAACAGCGGCAGGCTTCCACTTAAAAAAGTTAGTATTACTATACTATAGTATACTAGTAGTTTACTACTACAATAAATTAATAATTACGGCATACACACGTTTTTCTATCTGTCTGAAAAATATATATTTTAATTTTTTAATTTAATTTTTTAATTAAAAAGATGGAAATAGAAAAATAAATAACGGTTGTGTAATTTTTCGAACCAACGAGTCACCGTTGAGACTGCCACACGCAGATCCCCCCAATAATTCATGCGGTTACTGACATTCGCCAGCAATTCACAATATAAAATAATAAAATATATGTCATGAAATGACAGTCGTGCATTGGCGATAAAACTTCCTGATAAAAGTTAAGAAGAAGCGTTGCAACGAATATTGTTGACTGCCGGTTACATTTGTATATGAATCCATTAATTGTGCCTTGCAGCATTTGCCATCCGTGTCTGTGATTTCACGTTTCTGTGCTACCTTTACTTTTGGGCTGCTGTACTTGAGGAAGTTAATTTGACACAGCAGTATCTGCAGACTAAAGGCTTAACTCTTGACAAAGTAGTGACCAAGTTAGAGGCATTAAGACTTTTTCTGCAGGAGAAGCGCAGTCACTTAGTGGAGCATGCAATTGAACAGGCACTTTTAAAAGCAGACCAATTTGGAATAACAGTAGAGAGAAGATTAAGGTTCAAGAACAGAAGAGAATGGCAGGGGAACAACTCAGAGATGCTTCAGATGCTGGACTCACTATGCAAGAAGAAAACAATAGGGCGATGTTGGAGTGTATTGATCGTTTTCATTCTGAACTCCAGACCAGATCAACAGCGATCAAGGAAGTAGCAAATATGTTTGAGGCTGTTCAAGCCAAGAGTCTTCTATCAGCAACTGAAGAAGAGTTGCTGGTGTCAGTTCCAAAATTGACCACTTTCTATGATGAGCTATCCGAAGTAGAGCTTTTAAAAGAAATACCAAGGCTGAGAAGACACCTGAAGGCAGCAGATATTGATATCCACAAAGCCAAAGACTGGTCAATATTTGATATTTTAAAATTCATAGTTGACTGGGATTTCCTTGAATCTCTCCCAATACTCTCACTAAGCCTACAACTATTTCTTACGATCTGTGTGTCTGTGGCTTCATGTGAGAGGAGCTTTTCAAAACTGAAACTTATAAAGAACTATTTGCGATCAACCATGGGACAGTCAAGACTTTCTGATGTGGCTATATTATCAATTGAAAGTGATATGGTGAAAGATATTGATTTTGATGATGTGATTGACAGGTTTGCAGCTTTGAAGACCAGGATGGGAAACTTTTAATTTTAAATAACAGAAATTTTAATGTTAAATAACAAAAATTTAACTTTGTCCGAGTTTGTCGAAGTTCTTTATTTATGTTTTACCTGAAGTATTGACGTTATATTGTTCAATTTGTTTTCTTTCTTATGTCCTTATTAACTTTTTGACTTATTTTACAAACATTACTATATGCGATTATATATGGTACAGGAACACTCGGAAGAAGACCATGGTGAAAGTCTAGAGGGGTGACACCAAGAGTTTACCGCACTGGGTGACACCAACCCCAGTGACGCCACTGAGTCCTACTGGACATAATTTTGCCTAGTAAATCATGAAAAACCCAGCCCTCTGCTGCGTCTCCAACTTGTCGCGGTGGAGGAGCGTATGTGATCCAATGAATCCAAGAGCTAAGCTGACGGTAGCGCGGATACTGGTGGGGTCTCCCATGACGGACAGGTCAAAGGGTAGAGATAAGACGAAGCGATACATGGACCTGGCGCCTTGTAGATAGACTGGGAACCGACAAAGGAAAGCAAACTGGAACATATGCTAGTCGAAATCGGATGCACTGAGCCTTAGGCTTGAAGACACAGTGCAGCGCAGTATACCATATGATATCACAAACAGTGAATAGGGACTGGGGTGAGTGTAGCGTCCTGGACAGGACATACCAGTTGCTTTTAATCGTTTTTTAATACATATCAGATGGAAAGCTTTATGTTTTGTAATCTAATCTAATCTAATCTAATCTAATCTAATCAATACACAGGAACGTGATTTAAAATTTATAACGTGTCCTAGAAAAAAAAAACCAACAATATATCATAGCAGGTAAATAACACGCACTTATCAAATATCTGGAACCACCGGACTAAAGGATTAGAGTTGAATCGCCATGACAAAAAAAAACCCTGTTAAAACCGCTCTAGTAAACGGCAGAGATTACCAAACCAAACATTCTAGTGAATTACAGAATATACACAAATAAATAAACACAGCAGAAAATACTAAACTACGCATGTTAAATTAAGTTTTATGGTAAGCAGACAATACCAAACTACAATATTTAAAATTATTCTAATAAACAGCTGTAAATGTCACTGCAAAGACCCATTTTAATAAACACGAGAAGTAATAGAAATGCAACTTAAATTCAAAAGAAACAAATGACAGACAATCCATGTCTGCTATAATATAGAGCTGAAACTGTAAGCTTACGATGCAAAGTCATCTCTTACAAACGACAGATAGTTCAGATTACGCTCATGTAATCCATTATAATAAACGACAGACGTACATAACTGTAAATGATTATTTCAGTGAAGTCCTATCCCAGAAAATACTACACGTTTACAATCAACCATAAACAGCAATAAGAAATACCACACTACAGGTTTCCATTCAACTATAAACAATAAAAGGAAATACCACACTACAGGATTAAACTAGACCATAAACAACAGGAAATACCACTTTACACGTTTAAACTCAACTATAAATAAACAACAACAACGACGACGACGACAACGAGGACGACAACAACAACAACAACAGGAAATACTACACTACCGGTTTATACTCATCCATAAATAACAACAGAAGAAAATACCACACTACAGGTTTAAACGCACCCATAAACAACGACAGGAAATACCAAACTACAGGTGTAAACTTAACCGTAAACAACGACGACGACAACAACAACAACAACAACAACAACAACAACAACAACAACAACAACAACAACAACAACAACAACAACAACAACAACAACAACAACAACAACAACAACAACAACAGGAAATATCACACTACATGTTTAAACTCAACCACAAACAACAATAGGAAATACCACACAACAGGTTTCAACTAAACCATAAATAACAACAGGAAATATCACACTACAATGATTAAACTCAACCATAAATAAGAACAGTAAATACCACACTACAGGTTTAAACTCAACCATAAACGTCACCGGGAAACACCATGTAGCCAACTCTACTGTAATGTAATTATGATATCCAAACGTGAGCTGAACATTTCATTAGGCAAAATATGCAAGACACGAGTTCAATTACTCATGACAAACATAAATAAAAGACTTGATGTAGCACTGTAATATTGTCAATGACAGGAAATGTTGACAGGTTAATTTCCATTGCAATTAAATCTAATACAATATGAGACCACATTCTTTTCACAAGTCGGTCTGGGAACGTAAGGAGGCAACAGTTCACGGCTTCCCTTGTAAATAAATCCCAGAAAATATCAAATTGCAGGTTACACGCCAACGGCAATCCAATCTGGGAAAATACACGACTACAGTTCACAATTTCCAATGTAAACAAATCGGAAAACTACGAGACCACTGTTGAAGTCAATTTCTACAGCAACCCGATCTGAGAAAAAGTAGACATTGTTCAAAATTTCAACAGAATCCAAATTCCAGAAAGAATCTGAATACAATTTAAATGCTCAGCTATGATGTAATCCCAAGGCAGGTACCAGCCTGCAGGTTTATTATCCACCTGTAGAAATAATCCCCGAGGATGGGAAGCTGCTGCGAACTACAACGGTGTAAACTTCAAGCTGATTAGGTGGTTCACGTACCAGGTAACACGATGACCTATTTCAGCTGCTGCTCGTGAATGTCAATGGGAAAACAATACAGGCAGTTTTTCTCTTGACTAGTTTTCTACACTAAATTCCTTGCTTTTACACACGCTTTAACTGCAGTTGTTTACTTGTTAGCAAACCAGGTAATTTTTCACATTGCTGGTGCTATTCGAATAAGTGGCATCCATGAGCTTAGGTCAGACCAATAAGTGCTCATTTGCAATGATAAAAAAGGTGTTGTGGTTCTACATATAATCTGTACTTTTGTGACGTGAAGCGTAGACAATGAGCAGACAAGCTGAAGAACATCTGATGACTGTAAATTTGATTTCTAAGGAAAATGCAGAGAATACCATGGAAAGACAGAATAACCTACGACCAAGTCCTACAAAAAACAAATGAAAATCGTAAACTGGTTTGAGAAATAGTCATACTTTTTTGGTCACGTTATGAGAAAAAAATAAATCGGCGGACTTGGTGACAACTGGCAAGATCGAGGGGAAGAGAACAAGAGGAAGGCAAGAAAGTGCATTCCTGGATGGCTTGGCCACGTGGTATGGTAGAGACAAGAACACTGAGCTGATCCAGTACTCTGGTGTTCGAGTGAGATGCGAAACATGACAGCCCACGCTTATCGGTATGGCACGTGATGATGATGATAACACACTTCCGAATGGAGGAGAGTGTGTTATATTAATTCATCCATATTGGTGCCACCCAGTAGCGGGCATTCATCGATAAACTGAAGCATTTGTCTTTATACATTTAGAAAGTATGCAGAATCGCTGATCTGCCCGTCAGTTTACATACCTATCAAGACATTACTGTTTACGATCGGGAAACACACGGGTGTGGTAGAGTAAAGAGATCAATCTCGGCTGTAATGTAGACTATCGAAATCCACAAACTTTGCACACTGCTAAATTGCAAGCGTGTCACAACAAATACGGATGATGATCGTAGGCAATTGGCATCAATACTTTACATTGCTCCAGCTATAGAGTAGGTGTGTATGCTCGGGTTGGGCTTGCTGCTTGTCTACAGGGGTGGAACCAAGTCCTCAACAGTTCCATATTCCACAGTTCGTATTCTCCGTATGACAGTGTTATGAACCAGTTAGATATGTGGAAAATGCCGAGTTGAGAATCCCTGGAGGAAACAGGAAGCTCTTTTCTTCCCCTGATAGTCTTCATAATCAGAATCAGGAACCCTCAAAAGTGCAGGAAGATGGACTATTCAAGCCCAAGCCATCCTTTGTCTTCCTAAGCATGATTTAGGAACAACGAATACAAACGCTTATATTTAGGAACAACGAATACAAACGCTTATATCATGCCTAATAAAGACGACGGATCAGATGGACAGAAAGTACAGCAGCAAAACGTATACGTGAAAGAATGGTAATGTGTATGTCCCTTAGAGAACATCACGACCAACTCAAGCATTTAATTGGTTGCTTGTAATTGTCTAGGCAATTTTACCTTCAGTAGTTTGTCATTCCGCGTTGCGCCGGGTTTTAACGTGTTGGTATGAGAGACGGTCGTTCAGAAAGCAATGGCAAAGTACTGAACGTAAACTTGCCAAGACATCAACAACAGCAGTAAAATGCTGGTGCTGAGAGTGATGTCCTGTAAATAGGATATATATTAAAAAAAAATACAAAACACACACACACACACACAGACAGAGAGAGAGAGAGAGAGAGAGAGAGAGAGAGAGAGAGAGAGAGAGAGAGAGAGAGAGAGTTTGTCATTGCTGTCTGAACAGCAGACACTCATACAATTACGAAAATCAACGTAAGGCGATCTGCTTCCATATCGTCTACAGCTAGCCTCGAACACGACATGTTGGAATTGTAAAACTGCGCCCACAAGTGTGCGCTTCAAGATTACCCAGCTCATGCCATCACCAGAGTCTTGGCTCAGGGCTGTGTTCTTGTCCAGATGGCCAATCCATCCAGGCATTTATCTTTTTGCCTTATTCTTTCTCTCCTCCCATCAATTTTGCCAGTTGTCATCTAAATTTTATTTTACGTCATGGTATTCTTTTCATTTTTCTCTGGTAAAACATTCCACTACAATTTATTTTTCTTATCAGATTGGATCTTCTTGTTCATGTTTCAAATCCACATAGCAATATAGGTTTCATATATCACTTTAATACCCCTTTTCTCAACGCTTTTGGCAGCATTTCATCGATCAATATGTCTTCCATCATGAAACAAAGATGTAGGTCTATATTTACTTTTATCGAACACTCTAATAATGTTTACAACAAATACATAGAATTTACTGTACTCGCCTTCTACAAACCCACATTGTTCTTCCCGTATTTCGGGTTGTATTTTCTTCCTAACTCTATGTATGATGATTCTTAGCAAAATCTTCTTGATGCTGTACATTATGCTAATTGTTCGATGTTAATTTAATTCTCAGGCTCTTGATTTCTTCGGGATTGAGATGAACAGATTTACATAAATATCATGTATTGTGCTTAGCATCCTGGTGTCCTAGTCTATTCCATATTCTTCTCGGACATTGATCTGTTTGGTGTAATATTGTCTGGACTTGAAGTCTTACCCTTTTCGATGTGGTTAAAAGCGTTGTAACATTCCATCTTCGAAATCGGGGGTCCTTCATTTTTTTTTTGGGTGCATATCTTATTTACAGGACATCGCTATAAACACTAGCATTTTACTGCTGTTATTGGTGTCTTGGCAAGTTTACGTTTAGTAGTTTGCCATTGATTTCTGAATGACCGGCTCCCATACCAACACGTTAAAATCTAGCGCAACGTGGTCTGCTTCGAAATCGGTCGCAGCTGTGTTTCGGACGCGGGTAAGTGGGCTTACGAATCGCGTCCGCAAGCACTTAGCCACAGAGACCGGCGGTCCTTCATTAACATATGAAATATCAAACAGTTCATCAATGAACCGTTATAAAGGTCTTTCGCGTATTCTGACCTTGTATTTAAAGTGTGATCCTTGTCCTTCTTTGTGTCTCAAGCGACCCTGCTATAACGGCATTTAATTAGTTAATATGATGTTGATGTTTTGTGTTGAGTCAATAACCCATATCACACCACTCGGGACATTCCCGCACGTGTTCCGTCCTTAACTGCAACAGTCCCAATTCTAATGGTACCAATAGCAGTCTGATTATATGTCCTTCTGGCCTTTCCTCGGAGTTTTGAGTGTCGGCAGATTCCCCTGGTCCTCCCTGCAGCACTATTATCTCCCAGTCTCCACGCCGGGATGATTAATTAACAAACATCTTGCAAATATATTCTTTAAGCTCTTGCATGCAATAGCCTTATTTAACAAACGGTCGGAAACATACTCTCCCTAACAGCTTACATGCATTAATTTCATTTCAACTGCTTGAATACATCACATTAACCTGATGCTGCTTCCATTTTTATCCTCCCGCTATATTTATTTATCACTTCAAATTCTAACGACCAAACGATAAAATTATGCTGGAAAACAACAGAAGTGGAAAAAGATCTAAAGACAAGCAAGAGAGATAACTATTCACGCCTGCTTCATTGTCATTATCCTGTGTTTTAATTTAATTTCGCGAGCGTTGCAATCGATTTTCGTGTGGGCACGAAGTTTAAATAACTCGCTAATGCTCAGATAGCTCTGGCTAAATCTGTCTTTACCTGCGAAGCGTGTTCTAGAAATCTCGGTGATGCCAAGTGAAAGACATCTAATCTCACTGACCGAGGAATGTCCGTGGCTTCTGTCAGTGGTTCTTAAATTGTGTTCGCCTGGAACAGTCCTGTATTGTCATTGTGATCTGAATCGTAATGTGTTATATAAAGCCAACTCTGAAAACAGTGTTGGTAATAAATTAATTGTAATCCTATTGCAATTACCTATCATTATCATCATGTGGCATGCCAGTTGGCGAGGGTGGGCATAATTCGCCGTCTCTCACGATCAACAGTCTTGGCTCAGATCTGTGGTCTGTCCAGATTATGCCGTGTAGTCAAGCCATCCAGGTATTTATCTCTATGTCTTACCTTTGTTCTTTTTCTCTAACCGTTTGCCAGTTTTCACTATTTCTTCAAATGTATTTCTCCTCACAAAATACCCAAAACATCGACGTCTAAATTTCCTAATCAGCTTTACGGATTTTATCTTTTCCTTGAAAGAATGTCTCATTCGTTTTTCAGTCCAACAATGACATTCTCACATTTTCCTCAGAAACCATGTGTCCACAGCCATAAGATGTTTTCACCTTGTCCACTCACCACGTCCATACAGAATAACAGGTTCTAGGTAGCACCTCAACACTCAGTAAAGAGTGTTCGTTCGTTCGTTCATTCGTTATGTTACTCGTTGCAAATGACATCTTTTTATTGGTCAGAATTTTATTTGTTCTAATTTCTTCAAGGCGTCTTCCATCATTTTATGACTGTCCCGAGATAATTGTACCGATTCACTTGTTTAAGAATATTCCCATTTACTTGTATATTACATTGTGTTATTTGCTTCTTCCTAGTGACAACCATAAACTGTGCCTTCTTACAATGCAATTCTAACCCTAATTATTCCCAGATTATATTCTCCTCATGTCGAGATCTATATCCATAGACTCTATTCTCCACATCCGTGAGCCCTCTTGTTCCTTCTATATAAACACATACTCTCCTCGCCCGTGATCTCTCTCTCTCTCTCTCTCTCTCTCTCTCTCTCTCTCTCTCTCTCTCTCTCTTGTTCTATGGTCATATACTCTGTTCATCACTCTCGTGATCTCCGTCTATCTCGCTCTGTAGTCAAAGACTGTTTTCTTCGTTCGTCAGCGCCCTCTGTCTAGCTCTATATCCAGTAACACTCTATTCAATATAGTGACTGGCCATGGCACACTAGTAGCTCTGTATACTATCCATGGACTCTATTCTACTCATTCATGAATGCCCCTCTGAATATTTCTATATAAACAAATTCTATTCTTCTCAGTCGTGATATCCCCCTGATAGTCTCTATATCAATAAATTCTATTATCTCCATTCGTGATCTCCCTCTTTCAAAATCTATCCATACATTCTGTTCTCCTCATTCGTTATATGTATCTATTTAGCTCTACATCTATAAACTTTTCTCCTCATTTATATACGCCTTCTGTCCAACTCTGTATCCATACACTCTGCTCTCCTCATTCTCAATATGTCTCTGTCTAGCTCTGTATACATAGACGCCATAACCGATATAGTGCTTGACCCTGGCACACCTGACCTGTAGTCCATCTACAGACCCTGTTCTTGTCATTCGTGATCTTCTTCTATCTAACTCTATGTCCATCATTTTATATGCATAAGCTGTCTAAACATACACTGCATATCCAGCATAGTCCCTGACCTTGGTACAAAAGCAGCTGGGTATTCCTTATCACATCCATAGATTCTATTCTTCTAATTCCTTATCTGCCTATATCTTGGTCTGTATCCAGAGATTCTACGGTTGTAGACACACAAGAGAGGCTGAATCAGTTTCATTCTCGTAAGATGTCCCAACCACTTTGCTGTGTCTCAACCAAACAATTCGACTTCCCTTATAGAAAATTTCGTTTGGCTTCTTTCAGCAGTTCCCAAACTACACACAAGTGAAATAGAGACATTCCTCCACCTCCTTTCCTCCTCTTCTTCCTCCTCCCCCTTCTCTTCTTCTTCCGTTTCTGCATTAGCTTCTTCTTCTTCTTCTTCTTCTTCTTCTTCTTCTTCTTCTTCTTCTTCTTCTTCTTCTTCTTCTTCTTCTTTTTCTTCTTCTTCTTCTTCTTCTTCTTCTTCTTCTTCTTCTTCTTCTTCTTCTTCTTCTTCTTCTTCTTCTTCTTCTTCTTCTTCTTCTTCTTCTTCTTCTTCCTCTTCTCTTCTTCTTCTTCTTCTTCTTCTTCTTCTTCTTCTTCTTCTTCTTCTTCTTCTTCTTCTTCTTCTTCTTCTTCTTCTTCTTCTTCTTCTTCTTCTTCTTCTTCTTCTGTTTCTGCTTTTGCTTCCTCCACCTCTTCTTCTTCTGTTCATTCTTTCGCTTCCTCTTCTTCTTCTCCCTTCTCCTCTGTTTCCTCCTCCTCCTCCTCCTCCTTCTGGTGCTGTTTATTTCATTCCCAAATAGAGCATGGGTCCAAAACCAACCCACGCCAAGACTTTGACTTTTGTAGACTTGTTCACGAGTGGCTGGCTTTTGTAGCTAAAGTATTCTTCAGGATGAGGTAGCCAGTGTCACCTGAACCCCCTACAGTCATCTCTTACGACATGCATAGTCAATTACAGCGGTACCACTCTCTGCTTCCTTTATGCAGGCGTTAACTCACGAATGAGAGACATATCTACTAACTGTAATTAGCCTGCTACATAAACTAGTCGGGAACATTTATTCAAAGCAGGCCCTGACACATTTCCTAGAATATTTAAAGCACCCGATTAATTAACCATATGTTGTATTTCGCCCGTGTGTTGCCGGGGCCCATAAGGGAAGCAAAGAATAGCAACACTGTAGCCTACCACGCATGTCGTAAGAGGCGACTAAGGAGGCTTGATGGTTCCGTCGCCCTGCTACTGAGTGAGTGCGTGGCGCGACACTGTGAGCTGTGAGTTTCGTGTGAAATGCTTTTGAATCTGCCTGAGGTATTTTGGAATGTTACTGCATGTTCGGAGTGATGGCAGGTGGCTATGTCCCAGAGTTGACCGGTTTTTGCCTTATGCAGAAATGCGTGGCTGCTGGACTTCTGGTTGACTGCCACTGCCATCAGCGATGAACTGTATTTTCGTGGACTGTGTGGGTGAACATCTAGGAAACATTCAGATAGGAAAATGACAGCCGATTCCATCAGAGATGAACTGGGTGTTTCGTGGGGGACTGGTGTGTTGACATTCTGGTGGCGGCATTATGCATAGTGTATTTGTGCGGGCTGTTGTTTGTCGAGACTCCTGTCTTTTCGACTTTTCACATTGGGCAGTGGGGAGCGTTTTGTGTGATATTCACTGGCACAGGAACGGAGCATAATGGGGACGACCCGTTGCTGTGAAGTTGGAACTGCGACTAACTAACTAACTAACTAACTAACTAACTAACTAACTAACTAACTAATGTTGTCTTTTAGATCTTACAGTGGGTAGAGTTTCTGAGGAAGTCAGGTCGGACAAAAAATCAGCTTCATGTTTGTGGCAGGCATTCGGGTGTAGAGAAGAGGGACATGATGATAGGCTTGACGGCGGGGTATTCCAGAAGAATGAGCAATGGAACGGGTTGATATACTACATGTTCCCAAAGAGGTGAGGCCATGACACGATTGCAGTGGTGACTATAAATCCGCGACCTGGGCCAGGCTGAAAGAACGGTAAGGCAAACGGGGTGCCAGATACGAGCGCTAGGTAGACAGCTAAAGAAGAATAATTAACCAACACATCTGGTGTCGTCAGCCCTCACACGCGGTCGGAGATGCTAAGGAGAGGATCCGAGTTTTCAAGGAATGAATGGTTCGATGTGCAGGAGGCTAATCTATTGACTAATTAACTAACTAGTATAATTTAACAGCTTCTTGAATAAGAATACGCTCGCGCGTAATCTACTGTTATGCAATAAATGACATGATCATGTGTTGTCACGACATGGTTGCCTGGGGGACGCGGTGGTTTAGGAGCTAGATACTCTCTGCCGGCCCGGCGAACATGGGTTCTATCCGTACGGATTAGGGTTTTGAAAATTTGATCTGGGTTCCCAGTCGACCCACCCTAAAATGGGTACCAGGAAATGTGTTGGGAAGCAAAGGCGGCCGGTGTGGTACTGGCCATATTATTCATCGAGTACCGGTGGTCTATAAAAATATCGGGTAATCACTTAAGACTTAACTGTAAACCTGAAGAATACTTTCGTTTGCAGCTATGTAATCGAAAGATCATTTAACACTTGACTGTACAACTGAATGGAGTCGATTATTGTAAAACCGACGGATCGTTTAACTATTATGAGTTATTCAGCTGAATCTTATGGCGTTGTTCATTGTCTAACCGAAGGATTGATTAACTTTAACAGTACAACAAAATACAATATTTAATCCACACTTTTACAACTGAAGGATCATTTAGCCCATAACAATACAACCGAGGGGCTGCGTGGTCTCGAGGTATGGTGTCCGCCTCGAGTGCTGGAGGTCCCGGGTTCAAGCCCCGGTGAGGACCGGGATTCTTTCTCGTGGACTTCTAGTAATAAAATTTCCCCAGGTATCTGGGTAGTGAGATCGGACGCCCGTGTGTATTGTTGCGCACGTAGAAAATCCCTTGGCAGTTGGAAATCGAAAAAGAGTAGCCTAACGGCGCCGCCTGGGCAAAATTTCGAGTTAAAAATCTACCCAAAGTATGTTAGGATCATCGCCGGTGCTACGGAGTTCGTGCACTGAGCTGAGTTTCTCCAGACTCAGGTTTGAGTTAGGAGGAGAACGGAGCACTTATGGGTTGCACCCGTGTGCCGTGATGTTGATCCATCGACTAAACTAAACTAAACTAAACTAAACTAATACAACCGAAATACTATTTGACCGAAATACATATTAAACATTTACCCTCTAACTTAACGGCCGAAGGATTATTTTATCCTTAACTGTAAAGAATTATGATTTATGCCATAGCGGCACAACGTAATAATTATTTTTCCCTGAACTGTAAAGGATCGTTCAGTTCGTAACTATATAACAGAAAATAACAACAAATCACGTATTGAGTGCAACTTTACCGCAGAAGAAATATATAGCCTGTCACAATATAATCTAAGAATACTTAACAAGCAACGATACAATCGAAATATTATCTAACAAATAACCGTACAACCATATAATAATATCGCTTAATTCAAAAAATGTAGAATTCAAAGATTGTTTATCCACTTCACAGCTTAAATTCCACAGCAAAAAGAAACAAATGACAACAGATGTGAAAGAGTCTGGCATCTATATAATGTGAATTTTGTTGGAAGTTCTGCCAGACCAGTAATTGAAAACTATACTTCAATGTTAAGCTGTCTGGAGACGGCAACGTGTATAAAATAAACTGTACGATACAGAAGATGTTTATCTTAGTGTGGGTTGTTACTATATGCGTCACAGAACGCTATGGATTCAGACAAAACATACAAACTGATGTTGATGTTAAAGTACTTGGATGAATAACTATAAGTAATGATTGATCTCAATGTCAAATCGGAATAATCACAGTATATGAGAATCGGCGAACATGAATGCAATATTTGGACACTAACAACACACGAGAAACTACTAATATTAACATCAGACGTGAACAATAACAAAAGAAAAAGAAGTGACTATTATTAATGTCAGACTTGGACACCAGCAACAGCTGAGAATCAATTTGTATCAATTTCAGTTTAGGATACAAACAACAGATGATAGTCAATTTGTATCAATGTCAGATTTGGATGCAAACTATAGATGTGAGTCAATTTGTTTCAACGTCAGACGTGGACACTAAAAGCAGATGAGAAGAGTCAGTATCAGCGTCAGACTTGGACGCTAACAACAGATGAGAACAGTCAATATCAAAGTCAGACTTGGACATTAACAACAGATGAGAACAGTCAATATCAAAGTCAGACTTGGACATTAACAACAGATGAGAACAGTCAATATCAAAGTCAGACTAGGACACAAACAAAATGAGAACAGTCAGTTTCAACGTCAGACCTAGACAAAAACAACAGATGAAAACATTCAGTTTCAATGTCAGACTTGGATACTAACTCATCTCATCTCATCATGTTCCTCTTGTACCTTGCGGTGTCGAGGTGAAGTATAAACTTCGTGAGAGTGCCCGGTTATGGGCTTCGTATATCGACATTCCCATGGATTCTGTTATTCCCTCCGTCCAACGTTTACGTGGTCGGCCTCTTCCTCTGTTTCCATCTGGTCTGTACATCATTGCTTGTTGTGGCATGCTGTTGACTGGTAACCTACTTGCATGGCCAAACCATTTTACCCGCTGCCCTCCAATAAAATCTAGATCAGCTTTAACCCCCACTTTAGTCCTGATTTCTTCATTTCTGATCTTATCTCTTCTTGATACGTTGAGTATTCTTCTCAGGAACCTCATTTCTGTTGTTGTGATTTTTCTTTTCTCTTTTTCTGTCATTGTCCAGGTTTGGCATTAGTAGCACAGAGTTGGTAGGAAGATTGTGTTGTAAAGTGCTTTCTTAGTAGTTATTGATACATGTTTGTTCTTTAGTATTGGTGCCATTTGTCCAATGAGTTGATTTGCCTTATTGCACCTATTTTCGATCTCGTCTTCTGATCTGCCATTTGATGATATTATACTTCCTAGGTACCTGAAGCTCTCTACTTGCCTCAAGGGATGTTCGTTTAGGTGATTTGTTGCTGTTTGTTCTTCTTTAGTTATAGTCATTACCTCTGTTTTGCTTGTGCTAATTTTCATGTTATGTTCCCTACACATTTCGTTTAGACTATTCATGTGGTCTTGTAATTCAGCTTCTGATTTTGCTATTAGTGCTTGGTCGTCCGCAAACAGGAGTTCTCTAATGGTTAGATTTGCAGATGGTTCTTCTACTGTGTTCTCGTCATGCGGTATTCTTGCTGTCTCTGCTTGGCTGGTTGGATACTAACAACATATGAAAATCGATTATTCTCAATGTCAGACAGTAACAAGAGAAAAGAAGCCACTAATAACAATGTCAGACTTGGACACCAACAACAGATGAGAAGAGTCAGTATCAACGTCAGACTTAGACATTAACAACAGATGAGAATAGTCAATATCAACGTCAGACTTGGACATTAACAACAGGTAATATCAACGTCAGACTTGGACACAAACAACAGATGAGAATAGTCAATAGCAACGTCAGACTTGGACACTAACAACAGATGAGAATAGTCAATAGCAACGTCAGACTTGGACACTAACAACAGATGAGAATAGTCAATAGCAACGTCAGACTTGGACATTAACAACAGATGAGAATAGTCAATAGCAACGTCAGACTTGGACATTAACAACAGATGAGAATCGATTAGTCTCAATGTCAGACAGTAACAAGAGAAAAGAAGCCATTAATAACAATGTCAGAAGACACCAACAACAGACGAGAAGTTTTCAAAGCCTTCGTCTATGCTCTAAAATTACTTTAGATCTTTCCAGTAGCCACGGACTGTATCTCGATTGTTCCGTTTTATTAAGAGTTGGGAGAATCCCTTCACCCCCATTTTGTGTTGAGTTTTGGCTGATCCGAATGTATTTGCGTGAGTCCATGGGCTGCTTGCAAAATGTTCTTCTATGTAGTTTATTATTGTCATTTTATTTCCTTTTCTTTCCAGTTAATTCTGAGTGTTATTTTTCTCACACCAGGAATGTTTTATATCATCTCAGACAAAAGCTGGTGTCTTTAAGCTGGAAGTCTGTTTCTGTTATTAACAGGTTTAGCTGTTGTTATGTTGATTATTGAATCTGTTCTAATGTTTCTTTCTGCAGATTCTGCAAAGTTGGCTCGCTTTAGTCTTCACCTTTCGAGACCATTAAACCTCTGGTACATGGGTTGGCCTGTCAGTCTTTTACTTTTCTTCTTGCAGTTGGGCTGTGCTGTCTCTTCTGTCTAGCATTGGTTGTATACATTTTATCTTTTATAATTTATAACCAAGGGGAAGACCGAGAAATAAATACCTGAATGGCTTGGCCACGTGGCATGGTCGAGACAGGAACACAGAGCTGATCCACGACTCCGGTGATCGAGTGAGATGGCAGAACATGACCGCCCACGCTTATCGGCATGGCACATGATGGATAGATGGAATTTATTGATAGGTTTGTTTTAATTCCTCCAGCAGTGATCCGTGATTTGAGAATTTGATTATTTTATTAAGGTGTGACTTAGCTGATGTTGCCCAAGCTGCAAAACTTATTCAAGAACTGGTCTCACTCGTTCAATGTACAGCTTCTTAAGACTTTTCTCATTAACCCTATGATGATGAACGTTCTCATTAACCTTATGATGATGATGACTAATACACAAAAAGCGACAAGATTACACGGAGGAAAATTATAGATCCGGAAACACATTTTAAAAGCCGGTGGAGTGTTGAAGTAAAATCGTTCCTTAATCGAGATAACGGCGTCATGTTCACTTAATCAAATAATAGGTTCTACCTACAGCTGTCCAGAATGTTCCCTTTGAATCTTGGTAGGACAATGACCTTACGGCCTGCTAATTTCGATGTTCAACTGCCGTGGGATTTTAAACACCTGTCACTAGCATACAGGATCTCCTGTTTTGGACCGTATCTGAGAAGATCTGGTAATCATCTCACTATTCTATTCAACAGATCAGAGAGATGTGATGCCATACGAAGGCAATGGCTGCTGTAAACATTGCTAGTCCTACGTGGAAATCACCCAAATTAATTAAATTGTAGACCGGTTGTTGGCACCGAAGCCTCTCACTACGATATTCTCTTACTAACTTCTTTCGTATGGCTTCAGTTTGATTTGACCTCTCGAGGATTGTTTCCTTTCTGTGCGCACTCAGACGACTCAAGTACATTAGCTAAATAACTTTTACATTCTTTATGCAGTTGTATCAGTGTTACTTGTGTGTTGAAAGTTGTCTAGCTGTAACACGTCCAATATACCACTTGTGATTGTGTTCGTATACAGTTTACAAATTCCACTTCTTTTTTTCGTCCATTTATTTCTTCCTATGGATGTCTGTTATGTATAGACTACTGGTCAACATAGAGAATAGGTATTCAGGATGTTAAAACATTGGAGAGCTGATTGTCTCCGGGCAAGGTTTCCTAATGCATTGTTCCCACGTCTGGACTTGTAGGACTTACAGGACTCAGCAACTGAGCTGATAGTCTCCGGGCAAGGTTTCCTAATGCATTGTTCCCACGTCTGGACTTGTAGGACTTACAGGACTCAGCAACTGAGCTGAGTGCTTGGTGCGACACTGTGAGCTGTGAATTTCTTTCGGAATGCATTTTGGTTGTGCTCCCTTTGTTGCCGCATTACGCATACATTTTATCAGGTTTTACCAGGTATGGTTAGAAATTGTCATCCCAAACCGACAAAACAACACTTTGGAGCATTCCCAAAGGTGCTGCTTCTCCATTAGAATAACTTGAAGCGTATGGATACTTATGTGGCCAAACGCACGAAGGTAATATCGTTGAGTTTATGTCTTAATATGTGCATTTATCAGTTGTCTTAAATACCTTCTAATTTCCATTGTTAATATTATGTTCCAGGAAATAATTACATATTCAGTTATAAAATTCAAATTATGATCAAGGATTGGAAGCCCGTACATGTTCAGAGAAACTGAGGCAAGTGCATCTAATTTAACTAGATAACTTATCGTTATGTTAGAGCCCCGGGCGTTAAAAACATCAGAGGATGATAAAATTAGATTCTCAGAAAGACAAATATCATATTCTGATGGATATATTTACACAGCGAGTGAGGAACATACATTCAACGCTTCCTCGCTGGGTCGGTGACTCTCAAACTGAGTTATTTCCGAATGCAAATGTTTTAGTGGCACATGAATGCTGATAGGAAGAAGCTTCAGAAATCACCAAGAAAATAAACTTCAAGGAGTGTTTTATTCACAAAATGGACCAAAATGCTTCACTATAGCACTATTACGTTATATATCATGTCGCTAGACATGCAAGCTAAAGACTAAATGTCTTGGCAGGGCAGACCAGGCCCTAAGCCTTTGTTGGCAACTGGTCAGGATGGAAACTCTGACAGATGGACAGTTAGAGTATTACTTTGCTGATCGGGCAGCTTCTGCAGCGTGTCTTGTTCCAGATGTATTGGTGTTACCTTACCTCTAAAGTAAACTAGGCAAGCTGAGAGGGGTATTATGCTGCACTGGCACTACATGGTCTCTAAATTCAACCTCGGCTTTGTGCTATGGAGAGGTATGACTCCATTTGAAAAAGTATCGTCTGTCAAAACGGCAAGGTGCCAGTCAGACGTGAGCGATGATGATTCATATCTGACAGGATCCACATAGTCTTAGATGTGTTTTGTGTGTCTCCCCCTTTTGTACTACTTACCCAAGCTGTCTGGATATCTATTATTTAAACGATACCATCAACATATTAATTAACAATAGACGGGAAAATGGTTAACCGAATTAATAAGTTTAAATACCTATAGGGATTAGTAGCATCAGACTGAAGATGCATGACAGAGATTAGAAGAAGAATAGGTCAAGCAACATTTGCATTTCAGTCAATTAAAAGTATCTTATGCAATAAGTCACTATCACTGAATGCCAGCAAAAGAGTAGTTAAATGTTACATAGAACCTGCTGCGCAGTATGGCAGTGAATCATGGAGCGTGGGTGAATAAATTATGAAGCTCTTGGAAACAATGGAAATGTGGTTCATGAGACGATTGGAC
The DNA here is from genome assembly GCA_963921405.1 of Cepaea hortensis. Classification (NCBI taxonomy): domain Eukaryota; kingdom Metazoa; phylum Mollusca; class Gastropoda; order Stylommatophora; family Helicidae; genus Cepaea; species Cepaea hortensis. The sequence continues at coordinate 84,919,640 of OY992885.1, forward strand.
TGCCAGAGTAACTGGAATGATTGTCTCGATGAGTGTACCGAAAGCAGAACAGTATATAGAGCTATAAGAAAGAGAGAAACAACGTTTTTTGGTCACGCAATGAGAAGAGGGCATTTGAAAACACCGTGACGACAGGACAGATAAGTAAACTAAGAGAGAGAGACCGAGAGAAATAATGCTGGATGGACTGAGACGGTGGCATGAAGGGATATCATCAGCAGAGATGATTCAGATCACGTGATCTACAGAGAGATATGAACGTCAGTTGGCAAGACACATGATGATGATGATGATGATGATGATGATGATGATGATGTTAGTGGTGTAGATGTATGCTGGTCGTCATTTATAGATCTGGTGTGTGGGAGTTAGAAGTCTGGCGTTTGTCTGTAGTTCGCATTTGGCGTTATATTCCAGGTTAGAACATGTTCCCGACATGATTTCACGATGAAACGCGATGATGTCGTACCTACCACTGAACTATGGGTTGTGGTTCTGATGGCTAACAATCTTTGATATGGGTGAAATAAATAAAGTCCGCTTTATAAACTCTTCATCTCATCTTGTTCCTCTTGTACCTTGTTGTCTCGAGGTGAAGCATAAACAGTAGGAAAGTGCCCGTTTATGGACTATATATTGTGATTCCCGTGGAATAAAGAATGATACATTGTATATTTATCTTCCCGCCGTACCGAAAACCCTAACGCGTGGCACTAGAGTGGTTTGCGGCACGGGCGTGACTTTTCGCGCAATTTGGGAATCCTTGCACGAGATCATTGATTATACTTAGAAAGCGAGAAGTGTAAAGATGAACAAATACAGAGTGAAGACATCAACAAACAATTAGAAACGAAAAGTGCACACAGCTAGATGACAAGTAATTGGGAGAAAAAAAATTATGACAAGACCTTTCTAAACTAATTAAAGTACATATATATATATCACGAGGGAACCGCGGTAACGCAGTGGCCAGGGCGATTGCCTGTCGGCTTTGTGTTCCTGTGTTCGAATACCAAAGAGGCGGGTATCTTTATCTTAAAAAATTAACCGAGCTTCTCGTTCGACCCAGTGTAAAATAGATACCAAAAAATATTCTGGGAAGTAAAGACGTCTTTACTATTATATACTATAGCGCGATAGCTCGACGCTTAGAGGAAAGGTGAGACGCACATATTATCAGATTGCTACTGGTACTATTGGGGTTGAAACTCTTCGCTGGCTTCTGAGGATGGAGATGGAGCGCTTATGGGAATGCCCCGAATGCTGCGATGTCGGTTCCTAAATCAATCAATCAATCAATCAATCATAGTGTGATATTAACCACACCAGTCATAAAGTACAAGATGTGTTTTCAATGACTATGCAGTGTTTGAAATTATTGCCCGTCCAAGTTTTATATTTACCTATTAGGCTGCATGAACTTTACAGAGGGTGAATAAAAAACTTGGACCGGCAATATTTTCAAAGACTGCACAGTCATTAAAAATACACCCTATAGTTGGTCTATACCAATATGGGTAAGGCAGGGTACAGAGCCGCTGTACATGCTTTAAGACACATCGGGATTCGCGTTAGAGTAGCTGCTCGCCTGCCGTAGAGGTGGTCACGGGTTTGATCAGTATCAGGGCGGTTTCAAATTTCTTAAATTGGCCTGGGTTCCCGGGTGAATACAGCCTAAAATGGGGACCAGGAAATGTCGTGGGAAGTAAAGGCGGCCGGAGAGATACCAACCACATCACCCACAAAGTGTCTTTTGGCATTTACAAAAATAGTGTGTACTTTTAATGACAGTGCAGTATTTGAAAATATTGCCAGTCCAAGTTTTGTATTTACTTATTATGTTGCATGAACTTTACAGAGGGTGAGTACACAACTTGGACGGGCAATATTTTCAAAGATTACACAGTCATTAAAAATACACGCTGTATGAGTCTAGCACAATATGCTTAATACGTCTTAAAGTAAAATAAAAGTAACAGTAAAGTAAGGTAAAGTACAAGTGCAAGTTAAAGTAACATAAAGCAAAGTAAAAACGTACATTAAAGTAAAATAAAGTAAAAAGTCCCTTCCACACGCCTAAGGCCTAATGGCCATGTATTTTAAACATCCGCCAAAAATATAGGACTAGCACCATATACCTGACGCGCATCAAACGATGAAAAGGACCTTTTACATGTTTTAACCCTACACCCGACGCGCCCCAAGGCGGGAACACGAGTCCTCTACTTTACCTTTTGTATGCTACGGAAGATCACAGAAAGTGGACATTTCAAATCTGAAATTGATATAGAAAGCAGATTGATGAATGGCAAAATGCAGCGGGGAAAATGTATAGATTGATCAAAGGACAAGAGATGGCGAAATGCACAGACTGATCAAAGGAAAAGAGATTATGGCTCTGTGCAACTATGTAGTTCTGTAATAATGAGAAAAATATCAATGCAGTAAACAATTGTAAGATTGTATCAAAATGATGTCTGGTGAGCAGTAAGTAAGTAGCTTTGTGCAGGAGTCTGCGGTTAGATTGTAACTTTGTAACATTTACGCTTTTTCACACAGTACATGGTATATATTGGGAAGTAATGTTACTCAGGTTCGATTTGTTTACGTTTGGATTTATCATTGTCTGCCCATATGGCGGTGCATGTTCTTTGAAGGACGTTGCAATCAATCCCATGTTGAATTTCTAGGTGAGTTGCTTTCTGAAAAAGAATTTCTAGGTAAGTCTAGGTAAGTGCTAGGTAAGTTCTAGGTAAGTTCTAGGTAAGTCTGGGTAAGTTCTAGGTAAGCTGCTAGGTGAGTTCTAGGAAAGTCGCTAGGTAAGTTTTAGGTAAGTTCTAGGTAAGTTGCTTTCTGAACAAGAATTTCTAGGTAAGTTGCTTTCTGAACAAGATGTCAACGTTTACGCCCAACAAATCGTAAGGGATGAACTCGCTGCCTCACTATCATCGCACATGAATTGTAAGAGCTACTGCTTATAATCTTTCAGCCATGTTGAGTTGATTTGAGTTGAGTTGAGTCAAGAACTGACATCACTGCACTCGGGGCATTCTCTTAAACACTCAGTAATCATCAATAGTCAGCGAAGAATTCCAATACTAATGTTGCCCGTTGCAATCTGATTATATATCAGACCAGATCCTCTGACTATCCCTTGCTGCTGCATTTTCTCTAGACTATGATAGTCTATCTTTCTTTTGCATTAATCATATTCTTCCAGGGGGCCTTCACCACTCCTGCCTTATCATGCATCAACTCATCCCTTAACGATGCGCCACCAGCCAGCCTGTCTGCCTGTTCATTTCCAACCACACCAGAGTGTCCTGGAGAAAGAATCTAGCGAATGCTCACAACGCGCGACCTCTGTATCGATGCATGCCATTCTGCACGAAGCATGCCAGTCTTCACATTTGCCAGCATGCTTTGTGAATCAATTACAAGGCGACCTATAAAAGAAGACTAAACATTAAAAAACAAACAAGCACCAAAAAAAAAAATCCTTATGGTGTTTGGAGCTGCGATGCGACAGCGTAGTGGCTGGATCTTTGTAAAATAGCTACCGGATAATTATTTTTATGTTGCCAATATTCTTTCTTCTTCTTCTTCTTCTTTCTTCCTTCTTCTTCTTTCTTCTTCTTCGTCTTACACACGCAGTCGTCAAAATGTTTATATCCAAAGAAAGGCGCAGTGACTATGAGATTGTTGATATCTCTATAGAGGTTTTCTTCACGTAGAGCTGGTGTAGGCTACAATAGTTTACATCTCTATTACAGTGATGACGATGGGGGTTTTCACAATAATTCCTAATGCTTGAGAGATTTTCAACGAAATTTGTGTGAACAAAGATAATAACAAAGATAAGAGAAGAGCAAGGGGTAGACAAAGTAGATAAATACCTAGACGGCTTGACCTTGCGACATACTCGGAATAAGAACACACACCTGACTATAGATTGTGTCGATTGTTTGAGGTGGCGACCCATGACTGGCCACACTTATCATCATAACACGTAATGATGATAACCACGGATGATAACAATGTTTAGAATATACTCTAAAATGAAAGAAAATCCCAGCGCTCGTTTGACGCAAGCATATTTACATTGTATGAAAACCCTAAAGCCACAGAATCCTCCGAACAAGACGCGTAAGCTGGAGAAAAAGGTGGAATCACAATGGCGTTTTTATATCCAGCACAATTGATCTGTATATACGGAAAAATCAGGCCTATTTACGTTGGCAAGGACAGTTACAACTCTATTGTTGACAAAGAAATGAGGAGGTATTAATTGTGAGTGAATGGGAATCCATACATTTGTTTCATCTGCTGCATCTAGATATTTGACGTATTTACGCTGTGGAAAACAACCAATAAAAACGTAGATATTGGCACTAATGATGTTTCTCATTGTTAACAAACGTCAGTCACAAAATTGGGATATTTCCATCTGAAAGGATTGACGGAATAACAATGAAGAAAAGGGGAGCTTAATGCATAACAAATATAACAATAACATGTTATTCCATGCTTAATATTCTATGGTTATATTGCCGTATATGAGTACATATAAAACATATTGTCCCGAAGCGGTTTCCTTTGGGTCTGTGACGTAATAGCGCCACCATATTATGTAAGCCCGATTGCAAGGAGGAAGAATTAGACAATATATCCCTCACTTTCGTAGGCGTGGAGTCTAGACTTGGAACCTGCGTCCGACCGTGTGTCACATTATCAGCGCAGTTCACTATCTTCGTTGCTAACGTGCCCACTATAAGTACACATGCTCAGGAAAAAACATCCGAGGTTTCCATCTTCTTTGTCTAAGAGCGCGTACGGAGAAGTTACAATGTCTCTCTGGTGTATCATGGGGCGTGTGTCCTGATCTTCGCTAAGGTTCGGAGTTTTAGTTTTTCAAACATGAAATATAAACAGATTCAGTGCCAAACAAAACATAGATTTGGACCACTCTTAAATGGTTAGTGAAAAATGGGAAGTAGGGGGGTGTGTCACAGTTATGACTGAAACGACGTTAGTATGGTGAGTGGCACATTGCAGTCTTGACAGATCAAAGTATGTGAGTTGGAATGTGGCCAAAATTCCATCATAATGCCTGGGCTGAGCTTCAGAAAAACTTGTGGTGCCCACAGAACATGTTCCCTCTCTCGGCCTTGCCTTGCGTTTTCCAGAGGAATGGGTAATCAATACGTCTGGCACAAGGTAGGCTGCAGACGCTGGCGGCTCAGCGTCAAACCTCCGAGACCTCGCCACCACGAGCAGGTGGCGAGTGATGGCCAGACCATGGGACCCGAGGGACCCGACTTAGAGGCGTGTAGCCAAGTCCCACAGGTGAGGGCCTCGTACGCGCCTGAACCGTAGGGCGCGTATATCTGTCAACACAAGTGTCCGGACCTGTGTAAAGCGTGTACTATCGTCAGACTCTCCACCTGACTTTTGCGGATCCCGCGACCACCGGAAATAGGCCCACCGGAGATATTGCTCGTCTGTTGCCAGAAAATCTCTCATCCTTCCACTGTGCGGTTCTCGCGACCAGTAAAGAAACGATAAAAGTAGTGGTATTTCAATTGCGCTTACGCTCCCGCCTATGCTACATACTTCATGTGTCTTCACAAAGTCGGTCTAGAGTCAAGCTCAACAGGGTCTTCTCTCCCCGCTGATTCTATCTAGCCCGTTCCCTAGGCTGTGGTTTCGCTAGATAGTAGATAGGGACATTGGGAATCTCGTTAATCCATAGACATGTTATATTACATAACAAATTAAAGGGAGTTGCGTAGGGAGAACAACTGTATCTAAAGCACTGGTATATACAGAAAATCATTTAAGACGATTAACCACCCCTGGCACTAAATCAATTAAATCCAGTCTGTACACAGCGTGGCAACTGCATGGGCAGGCGGCTGTTATACCTCTCAGCCCAGGGGAGTCTGTCACAGGCACCAGCAATGGTGTAATTGCAGCAGTGATAACGTTTAAAAAACCATAAGGACCATTAGAAGGAATCTGCTGTGGGTATGTGAAATGGTGTGGGTATACCAAGTACTGTGGGTAGGTGAAGTGTTGTGGGTACGTGAAGTGATGTGGGTATGTGAAATGGTGTGGGTATACCAAGTACTGTGGGTAGGTGAAGTGTTGTGGGTACGTGAAGTGATGTGGGTATGTGAAATGGTGTGGGTATACCAAGTACTGTGGGTAGGTGAAGTGTTGTGGGTACGTGAAGTGCTGTGTGTACGTGAAGTGATGTGGGTATGTGAAATGCTGTGTATATGTGAAATGGTAGGAGAATCAAACTGTGTAGGCCTAAGTGCACGGAGAAATGGGTAACCAGTCTTCCCCTCCCATAGCGAACGTCAAGGGCTGGCATGGCCCTGTTCAAATTGTCAGTAGAGCGTCCTTAAGGCCACATCACCGTGAGAGATGGAATTATAATTTAGAAAATGAGAAGACGACTAGGTCTGAAACCGATCTTGCACTGCATTACAGAACAACATATTAAATGTTTTTATCACCTTACAAGTTACCATCTACCACATAGAAGACATATAATGGATATAGAGCAAGGAGAAGACCACGTGAAAGATGAATTGGTGGTATCAAGAACAACCTTAGAGAACAACAAACTTACAATGAACATTAGAAAGAGAACATCTTCACATCTCCCCCTAACATTGCAGTGAAGTAAATGGAGGAATAGACGAAGAAGCAGAGGAAGGAAAGAAGGAAGGAAGAAAAACACATACTGAAAGAAAGAAAGAAATTCTGAAAGAAAGAAAGAAATTCTGAAAGAAAGAAAGAAAGAAAGAAAGAAAGAAAGAAAGAAAGAAAGAAAGAAGAAATAAATAAATAAATAAATAAATAAATAAAGAAATAAAGAAATAAAGAAAGAAATAAAGAAATTCTGAAACAAGGAAAGAACGAAAGAAAGAAAGAACAAAAGAAAGAAGAAGCAAAAACGAGAAGAAGAAGAAGAAGAAGAAGAAGAAGAAGAAGAAGAAGAAGAAGAAGAAGAAGAAGAAGAAGAAGAAGAAGAAGAAGAAGAAGAAGAAGAACAACAACAACAACAACAACAACAACAATAACAACAACAACAACAACAATAACAACAAGAACAACAACAATAACAACAAGAACAAGAAAAAGAACAAGAACAAGAACAAGAAGAACGGTTACTACCATAATACTGCTAGGGAATTTATTTTATCCTAGACAATACTGCTGACGAAAATGTGGAGGGAATTGAAGGAAAGGCGCTAGTCACAGGCGCTAGAACTTCAATTACTCCTCCCCACGAAGACTAACGGCAGACGTGGAAGACAACAACAGCTAACATACCAGGTAGCCGCAGTGGCACACTATTGCTTGTAGGACCCAGACGTGGAAGACAACAACAGCTAACATACCAGGCAGCCGCAGTGGCACACTATTGCTTGTAGGACCCAGACGTGGAAGACAACAACAGCTAACATACCAGGCAGCCGCAGTGGCACACTATTGCTTGCAGGACCCAGCTACACCTTTTAAGCCGTACTGGGGACATGGTGCTAGGCCCATATTGTTATAATCCAATCGGCGCTTGAGGGTGATATGGTTAATACAAAGTCAGCCGCCTTCACTTTCCCAATATATTTCCTAGTTTCCAGTTTAGGTTGGCCCGCCTGGGAGCCCAGCTGAAATTTTAAAATCCTTTTCGATGCGGATTCAAACCTATGACCACCGGGCCGGTGAACAAACTTCTAACCACTATGTCACCAGGGTTCCCCCCATACGTGAGTACATAAGATATTCTGGGCCATATGTCAGAAAGGGTGATACTGACCGCATCGTCCATTCAGTGCCGGTGCCAAGAAACTATTGATCTAGGAGTATACTTAACAATGTCATGAAAAGGGAGCCCGTTATTGTTTTTTTAAATACATAATGAGTGTTTATAGATTTTTGTGTGCAGAAGCAGCAATTTCCTCGTGAGGTAAACTATACATAATTCCGCCTCCAGAATGCCAACACTTGTATGTTGACATTCTGGCAGCGGCATTGTGCATAGTATACCTGTGCGGCTGTTGATTTTTCGAGACTCCTGTCTGTTCCACTTGTCAAATGTGGCATTGAGGCATTTTGTATGATATTCAATGGTACAGGAACGGAGCATAATGGGGCAACCCTTTGCCGCGAAATTGGAACTTTCATAATAAGTACTGGCAGATAGGGCCGTTGACGTTTGTGAAGTGTAAGCCTTTACTTATTCATGGCATAATTAGTTGGTTAGGTTCTCTCCGCCTTTTCTTTCCAGACAATTCAAAGCCATGTTCTCGTATGCTTTATTATGATGCAATGATCGACGTCACTGCACAGTGGACAATCTCATGTGTGCCCAGTTATCCGATGTGGCAGCCATACTATCTTCGCTCGATGTTCTCGTGAGGAGCAGGGTTTGATAACTCGCTTCGTGACCTCGAAGACAGCAATGACGTGCTTGGCCAGGCTTCACTACCACTTCCTGTGGTGGGGCTTGTGTCAGAATGTCATCCGCACCCGCCAGCCGAATTTTTACTGCATTGACTACACCAGTCCTGTCCATGCACATTAGCATCTAAATTACCGGGCACACATTCTATGACGCTGCATCGACCCACAGCCGCATTGATATGAAAAAGAATCCAATTATTGCTGGAATTGAACCAGGACTATCTTTGCACTAAGCAGAGCAACTAACCACAACTGTAGTTGTTATTTTTCTGGATAATTGTCTAAGACAGTATCCGAGTATCACAGTATATTCACTGTGCCAAGTTGTATCCCATTTGGCCCGGTCTCGTTCCGCAAAGCGACTTACCGAAAGCGTCGCTCAGAGCACGAACTCCGTAGCTCCAGTCATTTTATTATTTTGTTGTTCGCTAGCCACTACTGTACCACGGCTCGTTTGTTTATGAATTATGCATAATAACATAAATCCAGGTACGCAAAACCGTAGCGGAATACAGTAATCACAAAATGAACCTTTAATTAATTAATTATTTAATTAATAACCCACAATGCAGCTAAAATATTTAACAACTTACAATAAAATGCACAAACGCTTACACAATAGTTTTATGAACACTCAAGCCTTGTGTGCGTAGCAGCAGCAGCAACAGCAGCAACAGCAACAGCAGCAACAGGAAGTACCAAAGAAGTCACAACCTAGTCAAACCACACGCCTTCTAAACCTAACCCTCCAGTACCAACAAGTTACACAACCAACGCCACTTGGGATTTACCAATATTGGATAAGCCACGGCTGCTTTTTAAAACAAATAATTTCTTGTACTATCGATCTTTATCTTCTGTGTCTTCAGGCAGAATTCCTCTCTCCTCCCTATTTTCAGTTGTCTTTAGAAATCTTCTCAATGAATTCACTGCTTGGAGTGACGAGGGCATGAGCGAAAGATTTCTTGTCTTGGCAGCGCTGGGTTCTGCTCTTTACTGTCGTAAATTGGGTTACAAATAACATATCCGTGATAATACAGCATGACACGTCTGTATAATGATTTAAGTAATGCGTGCTTCAGCGGCGTACACTATTGATAGGGTGGTGAAGAACTTAATGTAGGCGTTGACAGCAGGGGCGTGTTTCTGACACTGTGGAAAAAACATGGACAAAGTTGCGTGAACCGTATCAAGGATGGTAACACGATTAATGAATTGACTGAATAATCGATTTATTCGTTGATTGACTGAATGATTATATATAACGACCATCTTTACTCGAGTTGACATTAGCCTGTAAATAAAGTAATGGTCAAATTTACTCGCGTTGAATACAACTGGGTACACCGTGTTACCGCCATACATGCATAGATCAATTGGTATTCACCAGGTTATACAGGGTGTATTTTTAATGACTGTGCATTGTTTTAAAATATTTCCGGTCCAAGTTTTGCATTTACCTATTATGTTGCATGAACTTTACAGAAGGTGAATAAAAAACTTGGACCGGCAATATTTCCAAACACGACACATTCATTAAAAATACACCCGGTATCACACCGGCCGCCCTGACTTCTTAAGACATCCCCGTATACCAAAAGCCATTCTGCGATGAAGGAGTTGCGAATGCAATCCGTATCCCGCCAACCACATTCGAAACACAGCTGTGGGCGATTTAGAAGCAGACCGCATTACGTTGGTTTCCATACAGTGATTTCAGTGCCGGTCGTTCAGAAAGTAATGCCGAACTACTCAACGTAAACGTGCTCATGAATTCCCACCCCCCCCCCCCCTTTCTCCCCCCCCCCCCATAAAAATAATAAAATAAAATAAATAAATAAAAAAAATAAAAAATAAAACCAAATGCTGAGGATGACTGCTACCTCAAGTATAGGATATTCAACTAACTTTTTTTAATACCAATTTTAGGCTTTTTTGGCCAAGAAGCCTGGTCAAGTATAAAAATCCGTCTCGATATAGATTCGAAAAGATAACCACCGAGTGGGCATGTAGAGAGAGTTACACCGATATACTGTGGGGAATTAAAAGTGAGAATCACCTAGAACAGTGATTCTCAACCGGTGGGGAATTCCCCCTAGGGGGAATTTTAGGGTTTCCGGGGTTGGGGGGGGGGGGGAATTAAGATTATTTCTAGATTGCGTTAATACAAGAACCGATTACTTGATATTGTTTTTCCCTTCATACTTTACGGTTCTGTACGTCTCACCTTTCTGAAATTCATTTTATAACGTAAGCAGATCCGCAAATCACGTTTCATGTAGATGTTTAGACTTGTTTTAGTATGTGCTATTAAATTTAGCTTCACTTATTACGTATACAGTGTAGGGGCAGGGAGAAATTTTTAGGGAGGAAATACGAAGGGGGGGGGGGGAATCACGTTCTAAAATATGGTGAGGGGGGATGACGTTCTAAAAATATGGTGAAGGGGGCACCGGCCAAAAAAAAAAAAGGTTGAGAACCACTGACCTAGAAGGTGCGGAGAAGCAAGAGGAGAAAGAGACACATAGAGGATGGCTAGAACCAAGATAAAGCTACGCCCAGAAGGTGTAGGGACACCCTTGGGCAAGGTGGAGTACCCGTTTAGCCCCCCGATCAGGGTTACGTGAAGCCATGGGTGCAGGTGGTAGATGAAGATGGAGAGCAGCCGACAGATAGTTGTAGGTTATGGTCTCCACCTTCACGACGGTAGGCAGAGGATCTCCTTTTTTTGAGGAGACAATGGCTACGGTCACTGACCAGTATGGTCACTGCTGGGAAGGAAAGCAATGGCAAACTACCTTCTTTACACATGCCAAGAAAATCATGTTGTGTTCACTTATCGATAATCAGAGAAACGGCGTAAATGGGTGCTCCATAGGAGCAGCCTCGCCCGGTAGGGATAGTCATGCGCACCAGGTGACTCCAGACCGTCAACAGGCTACTAGGTGCAAAAGATTAATATCATTGAAAGTAGGAACTTGGAATGTTAGAACAACGAATGCAGATGGAAAGTTGGAGGACATCAAAAAAGAAATGGAGAGAGAGAAGATTAACATATTAGGAATATCGGAAACGAGATGGAGAGGAGCAGGGATAAGGATAGGAGATGATTGTAAGATTATTTACTCGGGAGGAGAAGAACAGCAAAGAGGTGTAGCCATTATATTAGATAAGCAAACATCAAATTCTGTCAAAGGATATTGGGCTGTGTCAGACAGAGTTCTATTAGTAAAATTAAACGGAAGACCTTTTAAAATAAATGTAATTCAAGTATATGCCCCAACAAGTGAAAGCAGTGAAGAAAGTATAGAGGAATTTTATAATGACATGGAGTCTGCTTTGAAGAACTGTAAAAAATCAGAAATAAATATCATAATGGGTGATTTCAACGCAAAAATAGGAAAGCAAAGCGATGGATACAGTGTAGGCAACCATGGTTTGGGAGAGAGAAATGAAAGAGGTTACAGACTTGTAGAATGGGCAAAAGAACAAGAATTGGTTGTAGGAAACACCTGGTTTAAACAACATCCTAGAAGATTATGGACATGGAGGAGTCCAGACAGCAGGATTAAAAACCAGATAGATTACATCCTGATAAGCAAAAGGTTTCGAAATGCATTAACAGTTGTAAAAACAGTTCCAAATGCAGACTGTTACAGTGATCACAGATTAATTACTGGCACATTGAGGGTAAAGTTAAAGAAAGTCAAGTATACAGCAGGAAACCCTAAATATGACTTGTGCAAATTGAAAACTGACAAAGAAATACAAGATAATTTTAACATAGAAGTAAAGAACAAATTTGATTTATTGTCTGATCTAGAGATCCTATTTCAAGATGTAGATGATCAATGGGAAATGCTGAAGAATTCAATCAGTTGTGCAGCAGAAAAAACTATTCCAAAAGTAAAGAAAGTTGGCCGTAAGACATGGATGACTGAAGAAATTTTACAACTAATGGAAACAAGAAGACAGAACAAAAATAATCCTGCCAAATATGAAGAAATTCACAGAAAAGTCAGAACCTTATGTAAGGAGGCTAAAGAAACATGGCTTGAGAAAAATTGCAGAGAAATTGAAAAACAACACAACAGTAAAAATGCGAAACTAATGCACAAAAGAATTCAGGAGATTACTAATCAAAGAACACGTACATCAGCAGGCTGCCTAAAGACAAAAGATGGAAGAGTCATAATAGAAAAAGATCAGATTTTACATGTATGGTCAGATTACGTGAAAAACCTTTATGACGATAGCAGAGACGAACAATATATTGTTCAAAATAACAATGAAGGGCCAGCAATTTTGAAGATGGAGGTTCAGAATGCTCTTAATCATATGAAATCTGGTAAAACCCCCGGTCCAGACAGCGTCACAACAGAAATGATTAATGCTTTAGAAGAATATGGAATAGATAAAGTTACCAGTCTGCTTAATACAATATATGATACTGGAAATATACCTCATGAGTTATGTAATTCTGTATTTATTGCAATCCCAAAGAAATCAGGAGCCTTGGAATGTGATCAACATCGAACAATTAGTATAATGAGTCACATCACGAAGATTTTGCTAAGAATTATCATGCAAAGAGTTAGGAGGAAAATACAACCTGAAATAGGAGAAGAACAATGTGGGTTTGTGGAAGGCAAGGGTACAGTAAATGCTGTGTATATACTGAGAAACATAATCGAACGTTCTATAGAAGTAAACAAAGATCTACACCTTTGCTTCATTGACTACACAAAGGCTTTTGATAAAGTGAGACATGTCAACATGATAAGGATGCTTGAAGATCTACAAATTGATGGGAAAGACCTTAGACTTGTAAAAAACATATATTGGAAACAACAAGCTGCCATAAGAGTTGATAATGAAGTAAGCCAATATCAGCCTATTAAGAGAGGTGTGAGACAGGGATGTGTAATGTCTCCAGATCTGTTTTCCCTGTACAGTGAAAATATTTTCAGAAATATTGAAAATATGGAAGGAATCAACATTGGGGGACGATGCATCAATAACATTAGATATGCAGATGATACAGTCTTGATTGCAGACAATGAACAGGACCTGCAAAATTTAGTAGATGCGGTTGTTACACACAGTGAACAACTAGGGTTAGAATTAAATTGTAAAAAGACACAGATTATGGTCGTCACTAAGAAGAACGAAATACCACAGTGTAATATACAAGTAAATGGGAATATTCTTCAACAAGTGAATAGGTACAATTACCTCGGAACAGTAATAACATCTGATGGGAGATGCCTTGAAGAGATTAGAACAAGAATCGCCATGGCAAAAGTAGCCTTTAGCAAGATGAAAAACATACTGACCAATAAAAAGATGTCAATTGAAACGAGAAAAAGAGTGTTGAGATGCTACATATAACCTGTACTTTTATATGGATGTGAAGCTTGGACAATGAGCAGCCAGGCTGAAAAACATCTGATGGCTGTAGAAATGTGGTTTCTGAGGAAAATGCAAAGAATACCATGGACAGCCAGAAAGACCAATGAACAAGTCCTTCAAGAAACAAATGAAGATCGTAAACTGATCAGAGACATTAGACGTAGACAGTCACAATTTTTTGGGCATGTTATGAGAAGAAATGATTTGGAGAACTTGGTGACAACTGGTAAGATCGAGGGGAACAGACCAAGGGGAAGACCTAGAAACAAGTATCTGGATGGCTTGGCCTTGTGGCATGGTCGAGACAGAAACACGGAACTGATCCACGACTCTGTTGATCGAGTGAGATGGCAGAACATGACCGCCCACGCTTACCGGCATGGCACATGATGGATGGATGGAGAAGGTGTAGGGAACAAAGAAGTATACTCAAAAGGAACGGGAAGCCAAATCAGAGAAATAATGAAAGCATGAGCAATTGTTCTTTATAATACAAAAAGAAAACAGATTTACGTGACTGTGAACAGGTGATAGATAATAAACACAGTCACAATGTGCATATCTTACAACGAACGCAAATCCGACAAACCCAAATCACAATATAATAATAATAATAATAATAATAATAATAATAATAATAATAATAATAATAATAATAATAATAATAATAATAATAATAATACTATAGACCATCATGGTACAATGGATAAGAAAGATTGTTCTTAAACATCCGGTGTGCTAATGCTGAGGTAGGGGGTTCAACGCCTACACCGGTCAGTTAGACTAAAATGTTGACTTCTCGTCCTCTGAAGTACTTATGAAGTCGAAGTGGGTTCGACTGATGGCGAGGGACACTGATAATAGGAAAAGCTAATGCACACGCAAAATTCAGTCCAATGCTACTTCAACGTAGCGTATTATGGACTACGCTTGAGTTCAAAGCAATCGAGAGCAACAAAAATAATAATGATAATAATAATCGTAAAATAAGATAAAGGTAATGTACACTACAACACAACGAATCGACGTTTCCATCTTAATTATCTTTATAAGGAACAACACACCAGATATTACAGATTAGAAAGTTCAACTTTTTAACTTTGCACTTTAATTTGTATTATCTCTTTCTTGTTTTTGCAGGAATCACTCATACTTAACTGTTTTAATCGTGAATTATTATATCTTGCTGCAGCCATGAGTTCATTTATCAATGGTTAATTAGATTCGTGACTCCGAGTTGTACTCGCTTATATCGTCAGCTGGCCACTAATAAAATATCTAGATCAGTGTTTCCCAACGTGGGGCCCACGCCCCACAGGGGGGCAATTTGACTGTTAAGGGGGGAAATTCGAAAATGGAAGAAATCGGCTGAATATAACAAATCGGGGAGACTTGAGACTGAAGTTAACTAAATTGGAACCTGACATAAGATCTCTTTGCAGCAAGCATCAAGCGCAAGGATCTCACTGAATTTAAATAATAAATAATTACTAATAATTAAAATAATATAGAAACATCTTTCATTAAAATTATTTTGTACTTGAATTTCAGTTCTCCATTATATGTTTTGAAAATATACTTACTGTGTTTGCTCAATAATTACCTAGTGATTTCTTCCTAAAACCTATCATTCAAGTTTCTTTAGTGAACATTTCAATTTTTGAATATTAAAAATAATGTATATGTTGAGGAAGGGGGGAGGGGGGCGTGGGGCGGGGGAGGGGGGTAATATGAATTTTAGAAAGGCTTAAGTGGGGCATGGCACAAAAAAGGTTGGGAAACACTGATCTAGATGGTACAAAAGGACCAATATCTGATTAAGTATAATCAAACCCCTTTAGTTTGATATATAATACAAAATGTCTGCTACCATATTAACAACTTTTAAGTCATAACTGTGACACACCCCTACTTCTCATCTTCCGCCATTAATTTTTGTTTGGTGCAAACCTACTTTTTGTTTGGCTCTGAATTTGTTAACAGTTATATCACAGTTATGACTTAAAAGTTGTTAATATGTTAGCAGCCATGTTGTGTTATATATAAAATTTAAGGGGGTTGCATATGGAAAACTACTGTATATAAGTGCATGGCGGATACGGGAAGTCACTTAAGACGATAAATCATCCCATGGACCCGGGAAGGTTAACCCAGTCAACAAATGCCCGCAGAAGTCGGAAGTGTCGGCCTAAAGGTGCAAGTATCACAGCTTTGCTGTAAACAGGCACAACACAGTTATGTCTGAGAAAAACACAGAAGAAGAAGAAGAATTATCCCATTGGAATTAATAAGTTAAAGATAAGACCTCTAATTGAGCCTCAGGAGCCGATTGTGGCATGGTGATTATGCGCTCGCCTGCTTAGTGGTCATGGGTTCGAACCCGAATCGATGTGGATTTGTATATTCACCTGGGCTGCCAGGTCCACTCAGGCTAAAATGGATAACAAGAAATATCGTGGAAAGTAAAGACGACCGGCTGGATATTGACCACATCATCCACTGGGTGCTGATTTGGCTACACAAATATGGTCTAACACCACATGCCCAGTGCGGCTTGACGCGTGTGAAGGTTCTGTTGCTGGACTAGTACGGCCTTGGAAATACATACAGACTGTTAGGTCAGTGTAGCACCTGCGAGAAGGTAAGGCATACTAGACATGGACACTGCGTATTTACTTTACAACTGACTCCATAAAGGTGAACGTAAATGACAGAGGAAAAATCTCTCCCCTCTCTCTCTCTCTCTCTCTCTCTCTCTCTCTCTCTCTCTCTCTCTCTCTCTCTCTCTCTCTCTCTCTCTCTCTCTCCCTCACACACACACACAAAAAGAAGAAGAAAAGAATCGACAATCCAAACATATTTTTTAAAAGTCGCTTAAAAGTCGACAGCGTAGATTTCATTGCACCGGGATTTTATCCCATATGACTCAGGCTCTTTCCGCAGCGCGGTAAGCGTAGTTCCAGCGACGACCCTCTGGAGTCTCCAAAAAATTGCACTCGTGAACCGAAGAACGCTGGCAGAATCGAATCCACAACCTTCGGAGCCCGAATTAGACGGCTTGACTACTTCGCTATAGAGACTTCCGGTGAGGTGACTATATACAGACCAGAGTACTTTCTAACCGTCTCTAAAATAATGTAGTGTCCAAAAATATATAATAATAAAATAAAAACACGTATTATAGGACACAACAAAAACCGTTTCGATTATATAAATATTCACCAGGGACGGGACAACACAAACAGATCTAAAGAAAAACAAATTATAAAATAATCTTAAAACACAACACCTTCGTTTCAAGAAGGCACAAAAGTTGAGTTCTTTTCCGTTTTGCAAGGTGCTACTTTTTCTACAAAGGTTGAGTCCAGTTCAGCTGTAAAAGTGCCAAATAAGAAATGTGTGACCAAAGGTATGCAAACAGTCAAATATGAATATATAGAGGGAAGTCGGCAGCGTTATGTAGTTGCATCTACGAGGGTAAGTTAATAAGTAAGTCACAAGTGGCTGTAGAAAAATAACTAAAGATGATAACAACTTAAAACCAGTTTATTTGTATATATACACTGTCCCTTTATTTCTCAACATAATTTCCACCAGCATTGATGCACTTATCCCATCGTTTTATCAGTCCCCCCCCCCAAACCGGCTGCATAGAACTGCGTGCTCTGCTTTCTAAACCACGTTTTCACTTTACATTTAACTTCGGCGTCATTCGCGAAATGTCTCCCTCGAAGGCAGGTTTCCTGTTTATGCTGACAAATGTTTGTTCCCTAAAGCGGTGCATAGCTGGGCAGAAAACGTTACGAGGATGAGTCAATAGGTAAGTCACACAGTTCTGTGCGATGGTAGGTCAATGTGCTGTCGGTTTGGGAGGACTGATAAAACGATGGGATAAGTGCTTCAATGTTGGTGAAAATTATGTTGAGAACTAAAGGGACAATGTATGTATAAAAATAAACTGGTTTCAAATTGTTATCATATTTAGTTATTTTTCTACAGCCATTTGTTATTTACTTATTAACTTACCCTCGTAAAATAGTATTTAAATCTTCTGCTGGGTGGATGCATGCCAGAGAGATGATTAACAGGCTTTTAATTTTAAGCCTAATGAAGTTGTCAAAGAAGCATAGCTTCAAAGCTGTGATCCATACATCGTCGACCCATACATCCATACATACATTGCGGTCAGAAGAATTTAATACAGCCTTGGGTCGTGAACCCAGGGCTCGTGTGAAATAGTTAACAAAGATAGCCACTATACAAGTAAAAGACATAATAGCGATACTATAAAGCGCTAGCAATATACAAATTAACAACTTTAGACTTTAGACAAACTGGGATTCGAAAATGCCCGGTTTCATACTAATGCTTCATATCGCTGAAGGAAACTGAGTTCTTTAATACATGGTCAACAAGAAAAAAAGTGTCATCCTGTGCAAAGTCTACCATTCACCTGATTCCACAACTATTGAATATGAACAACATTGGTTCTCAACCATTATTATAATTTTATTTTTCTTTTAGCAGGAAATGTATATAAATAAGCCCGGGTCAAATAAGTTGCAAATAAATCCCATATTTCATAAATTTAGAAGATCCATATACCTGGCAAGTGATGAAGTTAAAAAAAAAAATGGTATCTATCCTGTAGTTTTTAGAAATACACTTCTTTCTTGAGAGAGATCGTATGTTTGGACATATACTTCTTTCTTCAACGAGATCATGTATGGATGTATACTTCTTTCTTCAGCTTGCTCATGATTGGACATATACTTCTTTCAGAGCGAGACCATGTTTGTGAATATACTTCATACATCTGCGAGATCATGTTTGGGAATATACTTCTTCCCTCAGCGAGATTATGTTTGGGAATATACTTCTTCCTTCAGCGAGATCATGTTTGGTAATATACTTATTCCTTCAGCGAGATCATGTTCGGTAATATACTTATTCCTTCATTGAGATCATGTTTGGAGTATATACTTCTTCCTTCAGCGAGATCATGTTTGGGAATATACTTTTCCTTCAGCGATATCATGTTTGGGAATATACTTCTTCCATCAGCGAGGTTACGGCGTCAGTGGATACTCTTAATAAACCCAGTGTCACAATCCCTACATATAGGACTCGAAGCCGGCTTTAGGAAATTTGGTAGCAGATCCCTTTGCGTTGATTTTCACACTATTATGAGCGTCTGTCTTTCAGAAAGCAATGAAAATCTATTTCTTCTTTTTCTCCTTCATATCCCATAGGGGCATAGGTTCTGTGCCAACCTCGGTCAATCTCTCCCATCTTTCGCTATCTCCTGCAGCTTATTCCATGTTCTTCCAGTATTTTTCATCTATGTCTGTAATACTCTTTCTCGTGTGGTCTTGGTCACCATTTATCTCATTTACCTCGTAGGTTCCAGGCAAGAGAGTGTCTAGTAATACTGTCTTCAATGACCAACTACTAATGTCAAATGTTCCAGAAAATCACAAACGGTCAATTTGGTATTATATACTGGGTTGATTGCGATGTCTTGTAAAAGGACAAGCAACTAATTTTAACTATTGCCAGATTGTGGTTTGGAGTACATTTGTTTCTTAAGCGTGGTCGTGTATGGCAGAACACTTATTTTATTCTGAGGCGTCCTATTAAGGAGTACACGTGCTTTTTCGGCAAGGTAGTACTTGGAGGTACATTCGTTTCTTCCACAAGGTGGTGTTTCGAAATACAACTGACTCTTCAGCGAGGTCTTATTTGAAATACATTTGTTGTATCAACGAGGTCTTATTTAGAAATACATTTGTTTTAGCAATGAAGTCGTGTCTCGGAGTACAATTGTTTCTGTAGTGAGGTCATGTTTTAAAGTACAGTTGTTTATTCAACGAGGTCGTATTTGGATATGTTTCTTCGTCGAATTCATTTGTTTTTAAAAAGTGGATTTCTAATTTTTAGCAAGTTTTTGTATGTAAGTACACTGTTTTTTTTTTCCAGCTCGGTATTAAATTGAAGTACAACCGTTAACTTCAGCGATGTCGTATTTAGGATTACATTTCTTATTGTGTTGTGACGACTTAGAATTCCATTGTGCTCAATGGCTTCCATTTTTCTGTTGTCTAGTGTCTGTTCTATTTCTACTGCGTGACCCTTACCTTTTATGAAAGTCAATCAATAACTATACATTCATTTCAATAGCTCCAGGCGCTCTCCGTCGGCCGAGGTTTCTTCGTAATGTGTACAGCACAGCATGTGTCAAAGGCGTAGACCACCGTAAGTGTTATGGAGTATAAGAAAGAAAGACACAAATCCAAGGAAAGAAAGTGAGAAAGAGACAGAGTGAGGCATAGAGAGAGAGAGAGAGAGAGAGAGAGAGAGAGAGAGAGAGAGAGATACACAGAGAGAGAGTGAGATACATAGTGAGGCATAGAGAGAGAGAGAGACAGACAGACAGAGAGAGAGAGAGAGAGAGACAGTGAGATACAGAGTGAGAGAGAGTGAGATACAGAGTGAGGCATAGAGAGAGAGAGAGATACAGAGTGAGGCAGAGAGAGAGAGAGAGAGATACAGAGAGAGAGTGAGATACAGAGTGAGGCATAGAGAGAGAGAGAGACAGACAGACAGAGAGAGAGACAGTGAGATACAGAGTGAGAGAGAGTGAGATACAGAGTGAGGCATAGAGAGAGAGAGAGATACAGAGTGAGGCATAGAGAGAGAGATACAGAGTGAGGCAGAGAGAGAGAGTGAGATACAGAGTGAGGCATAGAGAGAGAGAGAGTGAGATACAGAGAGAGATACAGAGCGAGGCATAGAGAGAGAGTGAGATACAGAGTGAGAGAGAGAGTGAGATACAGAGTGAGAGAGAGAGAGAGAGAGAGAGAGAGAGAGAGAGAGAGAATAGGAGAGACACAGAGGGAAAGAAAACGAACCAGAGAACAAATTATTTTCAAAGAGGTAACAATTGGACACTTAGGCCAGTATACTATTCCGCCCTTCTTATCCCCCTCTTTCATACATTATTTCACCCATACAACCCTTATGAGGCCAAACTGGGATCAACAACAACATCAATATATGAATTATGAGAAATGTGCAAAAATCATTACTACGTGACTCACTTATATTAGTTATTGATGAGGCAATTGCTATTGCAAATGGGGAAATATACTGTACTGCCAAAAGGAGACTTACTGTTATATTACGGTTTTTTTTTTTAATTTTTAAATTCGCATATCCTTTACAGGACATCGCTGTCAACAGCAGCATCTTTCAGCTGATTGTTGATTTCTTGGCAAGATTACGCTCAGTAGGTTGCCACTGCTTTCTGAGCGGCCGGCTCACATACCCCGTAAGTTACCACTGCTGATTCTCACCGTCGTCACGTTTCTTACGAGAGTATACGAGATTACGGAGAAAAGTTGCTAATCTCTAGGCCAGGAAGCCGGCAGTAATTTTATTAAGGGAAGGGAATTCTGTGAGGGGGGAGGGGGAGAGAGAGAGAGAGAGAGAGAGAGAGAGAGAGAGAGAGAGAGAGAGAGAGAGAGAGAGAGAGAGAGAGAGAGAGAGAGAGAGAGAGAGAGAGAGAGAGAGACTCAGCTTATCCGGCAACACTACTCCAAGTCTTACCAATAATATCCAGTTATGTTCTGGACTATTATGAAATAAACAACCCAGTTATTACAAGCATAATCTAAAGCATGTAAGTCAAATCAAAAACCCCTTTTCATGATCCGCAGAGTTGTGGGAATACGGTGCCAGGTCCATATTCTTTGACCTCTCAATGTTGATGTGTTCGAGATCACACCTGCCGCCTTTACTTCCTGGGTAATTTCTTGGTAACCAGTTTAGGTTTCATCTATCTGGGAGGTCATGCCATTGTAAAAAAAACATCCCAACAGAAGGGGTTCGATCGCATGACCATCGTGCCTGCAGAGCGTGCTAGCCACTGCTTTACCGCACTCCCCTGTGGTGGCAAAGCTGTGAGAATTCATTCATTCATTCATTCATTCATTCATTCATTCATTCATTCATTCATGCATTCATTCATTCAATCGTTCATTCATTCATTCATTATGTTAGTTTGAGAAGTGCTGTTGAAGTTGTCTGATCGTGTCCTTCTACAGGCTTCTATTCTCAGTAACTTTCTTCAGCGCTGCAGTTTCCTGAATGCTTTGAACATTAAAGTTCCGTCGTTCGTTCTTTAGATGTCTAAATGGACTGGGCACTGCTCATTATGACCCTACAATTCTCTCTGACGTTTTATTATTTGATAAAGTTGGTGTTACTTATATTTATTAATTCCTATTTGAGCTTTATGTTTAATCCTCTCTCTCTCTCTCTCTCTCTCTCTCTCTCTCTCTCTCTCTCTCTCTCTCTCTCTCTCTCTCTCTCTCTCCTAGTATTTTTGCATAGTCGACTAATTTTATTTTTCATGTTCAAGGACGTCAGCTTTGTCTCTTGCCGTTAATATTGCCTTCCTCATACACCACCGGTTTGGGAGGATTGATAAAACGATGAGATAAGTGCATCAATGTTGGTGAAAGTTATGTTGAGAACTAAAGGGACAATGCATGTATAAACATAAACTGGTTTCAAGTTGTTATCATATGTAGTTATTTTTCTACAGCCATTTGTGACTTACTTATTAACTTACCCTCGTAGAAAGAGACGCAGTGTAGACAGTCATCTTTACCGGAATATAATAAAGAAACGAATTATATTGTTGTGTCAAGTTTTCATGAGCAAATACAGGTCTCTAACAGAAACACAGAAATTCCGGTAAAACAGAAACAGTAAGAGTTAATCTACTCCAACAATGAAGAAAAGATACCACCTCCCTGTAGATATACAAACGCAAGTTACTTGAACACTGTCTCAGCACAGACGACACGCCGCCTTAAAAACCGTACTATACTAAGCATTCTACATTCTTATTGTGAGATTATTTTTTTGTTTTTTTTTTGTTTTTGTTTTTGCTGTCATTGCAATTTCTACCCAATTTTAAAAAAAGTATGGTATTGTAAGAAGTTGCGCTGACAATAGCATAAGCTCGGTAGGACGAGGATTTGATTCCTGGGCTCGCCGCTTGCTACGAGAGGAAAAGACTGCAGGACGAGGATTTGATTCATGGGCTCGCCGCTGGCTACCAGAGGGAAAGTCCATGCACTCAGGCCTACAAGATGTGATGATCCTAGTGCGCCAAAGGCCCATGTCAGGCTTCCTCTTTAGGACTTCTGTTTTCCTGTTTGTTACAATTTCAATAATAATAATAATTATTATTATTATGTAGTCATACATTGATCATTTTTGCACATTTCCAACATGTTTTTTGAGCGTTTATAATGAATATGTATTGTTTATGCTACTGTGTAAACGAACCTAATAACAGATTTATGAAGTATATACGCGGAGAGAGAGAGAGAGAGAGAGAGAGAGAGAGAGAGAGAGAGAGAGAGAGAGAGACAGACAGACAGACAGACAGACAGACAGAGAGAGACAGAGAAAGAAAGAAAGAAGAGAGAGAGAGAGAGAGAGAGAGAGAGAGAGAGAGAGAGAGGTGGATATTAGATAAGCCCAACCTGTGCAATTCTGAATCCTTTTGACATTAAAATTGCATCCATAGTTTGTTCTTTATGTCTCTGCCGTGAAATAGGCACGGGCGATAATGAACCTTCAATCCTTAGTGCACTGTGATGGTTTTTTTAAATTAAACTATACTACTTCTAGTGCATAGGGCTGAATTTTGCGCGTGGATTAGCTTTCCGTATTACCAGTGTCCCCCGCAGTCAAACGAACACTCACCTACATCAAAGGTACTTGTAATTTACATCCCAAAGTCAAGGACGTGAAGTCAAAATTGTATTCCAACTGACCGGTGTAAGGGTTGAGACCATCACCACGTTGAGACATGGCATCGAACTCTCACCGACCGTACTCATGTCATTCTCAGCGTGACGCCCTAACCGCTACACAATAGCATCTGCTATTTCTGCTTAAAGCAGTATAATGTTATTTAAGTCGCTGCAGTAATAATGAAACAAATAGCATCCAGCGAGGTAAAAGGTATCTGATCGAAGACTCTGATGATGGTGTGAGACATCAGGAGAGGATAACCAAGATACTATTGCCATTTTCACACGACGGGCTCAATCTCAGTTTCTTTATAGTTGTTAATTTTCTGATGTCGAGTTTAGCCTTGGAATTATCAATCTGTCCTGTATCCTCTATGTTATGTGTATGTCCTTAACAAGACACCACAATGAACCCCTTCATTTTAGTTACTGTTTTGTGATTGGCTAGGAAACTGTTACCGTATGTAGTTTGCCATTGCCTTCTGAACGACCGACGACCACACTATCTAAATTAACGCAATATGGTTTCTTTCTGCTGTTGGTTTCGAACCCTCGACTCGGTAAGACGGGGATTGTGAAACTGTGTTCATAGAGGCCGGCTATCATCTATGACAGCCTTTAACCCCCCCCCCCCCCCCATCCCCACCCCACCCTTCCTAAAGTTACCTAAAACTACTATGGAGAAAGAAAGAAATGTTAATGCGGAAAAATTAGAGGTCGTGGAAAATTGTGAATATCTTGGGTCAATGATTACCAACAATGGTGACACAATGAAAAAAGTTAAAAGATGAATAGCTATTACTCTTCATAGACAAAAACAACTGAGTAAATTGTGGGGAGGGACAGATTGAACTACAAAAAAATCAGATTTTTAATAGCATGCATCTTTCCCATTGCAACATACGCCTGTGAGACCTGGACACTTACTAACAAGCTGAACAGCGCATACATGACTTTGAATATAAATGCTATAGACGAGTTCAAAGAATATCTTGGGTAAAGAAAAGAACAAATGCATCCATACGCCAAGAGTTGAATATTGAAGAAGGTTGGCTACTAAAGACGCGAAAACAAAGAAAATTGAAATATTTTGGTCACTTGAAATGTCACTGAAGTTTGGAGAGAACAATAATGGATGGGTATATGTCTGGGAAGAGAGGAAGAGGAAGGCAAAAGAGAAGATGGGTGCAGGATGTGGCTAATGATCTCCAAATAGGGGTATCGGACGCGGGATATCTTGCTTATGATCCAGAGGTTTTCCGGAATGTTGTTATGGGAGCGAGGTTCTGCAAAGGACATGTTACTGAATGAATGAATGAATGAATGAATGAATGAATGAATGAATGAATGAATGAATGGATGAATGAATGAATGAATGGATGAATGAATGAATGAATGAAAGTTAATTATCGATATACTGAACAATTCACCTCGTATCTATAAGCAAGTCTCTTATTCCCAGTTCAAATGCAGTGCTCTTAGTCTACTGTAGCCTCTGACCTGTCAGTGGCTCCTTTATTTGCTATGACTGCCATTAAACGCCCTGGCTGTCGGGGAGTCAGCTTGCCCGATGGTAGGTGGGCCCTTTAGGGCCCTAATGAAGTAGGCCCCTTAAACATTAGATAATATGTTACAAATGTTAATGACGTTTTAATCCTGACAGCCATTTTTAGACTCAGTCCGCCAGTGCCCGTGATGTTAACCAGGAAAATATTGAACAATTCGACTTGTGTCTGCAAGAGACGATTTGTTTCTCTGTCCCTTATCTTTAGTGATTGCCATTAACCGCCCCTAAAGTTAACCAACAAAATAGTGAACAATTCGCTTCTTATCTGCGTGTAAAAATTGGTTATTCTCGTTTCAAATGCAGTGTTCTTGGTTGCGGTGTTACGTTTACAGTTTTGTCTCCACGACCAGTGATAAATATCCCCTGATTATTGATTATATGTGGTGTTAAATGTCAGAGTTTAGAGAACGTTTGCGCAGATATTCATTCTCCAATCTTGCTAACGACCTGCATTCATTTCGTTATTTATTATTCTGAGTCACACAACTGATCGTTACATCAATTTCCTTGTGTTTCCCACTTAAATGTTTGCATTATTTTCATACTATGATTCTCGTGATGTAGCAATGCTGAATAGATTACCTCTAGACTGACGCATGTATAAATTGATTCGAATTGTAAGGAAAGATTATTAATCAAACAATGCGAATTATTTAAATTTAAAAGACCATATTTCAAGTCACACGATGTATTAGGGATGTGGTGTCGAGGAATTCTGAAAGCAATGTTGAGAATATCTTGCACAGTCTTATCTCATTTTGTTCCTCTTGTGCATTGCTGTCGAGGTTAAGTATAAACAGCGGGAGAGTGCTTCATCTATCGAGGAACCGTGGACTCCGCGATTCCCTCCGTCCATCGTATTTTCTTGTTTGTTTATGGTCATTACATAGTTTTACTGATGCTAATTTTAATATTATAATTCTTACATACTTCGTTTAGACTGGTCATGTGGTCCTGCAATTCTGCTTGAATTTTGCTATTAGTGCTTGATCGTCCGCAAATAGGAGTTCTTTAATGGTGTTATTTGCAGTTGGTTCTTCTTCTGTGTTCTTTTCGTCACGCGGTGTATTTGTGGTCTCCGTTTGGCTGGTTTCTTTACATATGCTGTCTATATAGGTTATGAACAGGAGAGGGGACAGGACACAATCTCGTCGTACTCCTGATCTTATGGTGAAGAGTTCTGAGTGTCCTCCGTTTGTTCTCACTATGCACTCACTGCTGTATAAGCTTCAACATACGTTTGTTAGATGTGTACTCACTCCATATTGTTTAAGGATTTCCCATAGCCTGTTTCTATCTACTCTACCAAATGCTTTTTCTTGGTCAACAAAGGCTAAGCAGAGTGTTTTATTGAATTCGATTGATGTTTCTATTTGTTGTCCAAGAGAAAAGATCGCATCTGTGCATCCTTTGTTTTTTCCTAAATC
Source organism: Cepaea hortensis (assembly GCA_963921405.1). Taxonomy (NCBI): domain Eukaryota; kingdom Metazoa; phylum Mollusca; class Gastropoda; order Stylommatophora; family Helicidae; genus Cepaea; species Cepaea hortensis. The sequence continues at coordinate 84,946,357 of OY992885.1, forward strand.
CAAGTTGTGTTTCGCTTAGCTGGTGTTCTTTTTCAGTTCATAATCTGTTCTCCAGATTTTTGCGAAAATGTTTCCAATATGACTTAAAAGGAAAATGCCTCTGTATCGTGCGCAGTCAAGAGTAACTATACAATACCTTTTTTTATTTGTTGTTCGCATATCCTTTACAGGACATCGCTGTCAACATCAGCATATTTAAGCTGATTGTTGATTTCTTGGCAAGATTACGCTCAGTAGTTTGTCATTGCTTTCTGAGGAACCGGCTCACATATCCCGTAAGTTCCCGACGCGGAGTGAACCGCTACAGATTCTCGCGAAACGTCACGTTACTCAAGAGTGTATACGGGATTACGGAGAAAGTCGCGTAACTTCTAGACCAGGGAGACCGGCAAACAATACCTTGGATAGTAAAAATAACTAATAACGATTTTACGGGAAAGACAAATGAAAATATAGCATTATACACAAATGTAAGAAATAGCAAACTAATGGTCATATTGTGAAATATTACGGTTTGCAGAGTTCTCATAATGTCATATCACTGTACGATAGCATCTAATGGAGGTATAAATGTCTCGCATATCCTTTACAGGACATCGCTGTCAACATCAGCATCTTTCGGCTGATTGTTGATTTCTTGGCAAGATTACGCTCAGTAGTTTGAATGGAGGGATAACAGATGTTAACAATGTGTGAATTTTGAGTGTGAGTGTGTATGTGAGTGTGAGGGATTGTGAGTGTTTGCTAGCTTATGTGTGTCTTAATGTGGCTGTGTATGTGTGCATGTGTGTGTGTGTATGTATGTATGTGTGTGTGTGTGTGTGTGTGTGTGTGTGTGTGTGTGTGTAAGTAGCCAGTAAGACAATAGTAAACAATCTGTAAAGTCGTGCTTCGTCTGCTGTCCTATGTCGATCCCGTGTCTGTGTGTTGAAGTAATCGTCATCGTATTGACATTTTTCTTAAGTTATTTTAAAAAAATATTTCCGTAATTATGCTTGTTGCTGTTCTCGTCAGCGGAAATTTCTATGTACGGTTGCTCGGTTTATGTGTCATTACGGTGTACGTTTTTTTTTATTATTCTATGTAGACGAGGGAATGTTGTTATTTGTATGCGAATCCCAATTTCACATGTGTACGTGAATGTGTCTGCACGCGGTGTGTATGTGAGGGCGTGTCTGCACGTGACTGCATTTACATGACTGTATAATCAATGACGAAATCAGAAACAACGCATGCGCAGTGATCTATGAGCAGTGGTAAACAGGACGAGCCATGACGAAACGAGATCTAAAAAACACGAAAGATTATTAAGTTGCTGAAAGGAACCAGAAAAGAAAAAAAAAAACTATGCCTGGGACGTGAGTAAATGCATATTAATTATGCGACAAAAACCTGAATAATAGATATGGCCATCAATAATTTATGATTATGGATTTCGAGATGGGATAGCAAGAGCGAATTGTAAAGTAGAAAAAATAATTACTGTAAACACAAAATTCATTGTTGGGATATAAATGAGAACATTAAAAATATACATTTTGTTATTTATCTATGACTTAGAAGTTAGTGAATGCGGTTTTACAGTTCTCCGACATACCGGATTGAGGGATCGGAATAAGAAATCAGGAAATTTGTGAGGAGAAAGCTTTATATTGATATCGATGTTATGATCGTTGGCCTTTCAGAAAGCAATGGCAAACTACTGAGCGTAAACGTGCCTAATTTAAAAAAAAAAAAAAAAAAAAAAAAAAAAAAAAAAAAAAACCGCCAATAAGTTCTGGGGTTGATTCCAACGTCATGTAGAGGGTATGAAATTAACTTATATATATGGACCTGAAAAATATGATGTATTATGATCTAGCCGGCCTGAATTAAGTTCTTCAACTGCATAAGGTTATGTCCGTCTGTATTCTGTGGCATGTGTTTTGTGTGGTACCAAATGGCTTAGGAGTCAACTTACTCTCGTACAGTTGTGTAGAATGTAAGCTCTCTGATTCTAGAACAGAAACATTCCAGCGAATGAACTGAAATGTTTGTGTTTGAGACCGCGAGAAGTCGAGAAGCATGACCATCGACGTCTACTGCCAAAGTATATGATGACGATGATGATGATGATGATGATGGTGATGATGATGATGATGATGACGACGACGACGATGATTATGATTATTATTATTATTATTATTATTATTATTATTATTATTATTATGAAGGCGTGATACTGATCATTTAACTTCTGAAGTTAGACAATATCAGACAAGGCACAATACTCCCAATATGCCATGATGGTAATATAGGATGCAGTTTTAATAACTGTGGGGTTTTTGAAAATATAACCGTTCCAAGTTTTGTATTTACCTTTTATGTTGCATGAACTCCACAAAGGGTGAATACAAAACTTGGAAAGGCAACATTTTCAAAAACCCCACAGTAATAAAAAATACATCCTGTACCTTTGCTATCATCATCATCATCATCATCATCATCATCATCATCATCATCATCATCATCATCATCATCATCATCATCATCATCATCATCATCATCATCATCATCATCATCATCATCATCATCATCATCATCATCATCATCATCATCAAGTGCCCTTCCAGCTGGCGTAGGCGTTCATGGCTCTCAACAGATCTCGGTCTTTGGTGTTCTGGATAAATTCTGCTGATGATATTCCTCCATGCCACCGTCTCAATCCATCCAGCATCATTTCTCTTGGTCTGCCTCTGCCTCTCTTACCCTCGATCTTTCCTGTTGTCACCATGTTCTCCAATGTCTCTCTTCTCATCACATGACCGAAGAAAGATGTTTGTTTCTTTCTTATTGTTGTATATAATGTTCTAGTTTCATTAGCCTGTCTCAGGCAGTCATTGTTAGTCACTCTGGCAGTCCAAGGAATTCGCAACATTCGTCTCAGGAACCACATCTCTATTGCTTCTAATTTCTTCTTAATTTGTTAATTTACATTCCAAGATTCACTGCCATACAGCAAAACTGGTTCTACGTAGCATTTCAGCACTCTCTTTCTTACATTCAGTGCCAGAGACTTATTGCATAAGATACTTCTCATTTTCTGAAATGCGGTTTTTGCTTGCCCTATTCTGCTCTCCATCTCTATTGTACACCTTCCATCTGATGTTATAAATGCCCCTAGATATTTAAAATTATCCACTTGGTTAAGAATTGTCCCTTCTATTTCTATTTCACATTTTGGTGTCACCATTTTCTTTGATATCACCATTGTTACTGTTTTCTTGATATTCAAGGAGAGTCCTTTCCTTGCACTCTCTGTTACTACAGTGTTCAATAATTGTTGTAGGTCTGTTGATTAAACTGCCACCAATACTGTGTCATCTGCGTAGCGTATATTATTTATATTATAACCTCCGACTAGTATTCCTGGCATCTCTTTGATCCCTCTCATTATTACTTCCCTATATAGGGAGAAGAGATCTGGTGACAAGACACACCCCTGTATCAACCTTTGCTATAGTAAAAGTAAATGTGGCTTAAAAGAGCAGTGGTGGAAGGCATCATTCCTGTAAGAAGCAGCAGGTTTGTACTAGCACGAAGAAGGGCGCAGAAGGTTGAAGACATTTTAGATGTGAACATACAAGAGGCTGGTGAGTACTAGCACAAGAAGGACGCAGACGATTGAAGACACCTTAGACATGAAAATACACGAGGCAGGGAAACTGGCAAATAATTTCATGTCTAGTCGGCGGGCCATAATGAGGGCGACGTTCTGTAAAGGCCCTGCAATTTGATGTTGATATGCACAGGATATGAATCATCTACCACGAGGGGCTGCTGTCCGAGTAGCTAGGTAGCCGGATTCTCCTTCGGAAGGCCCGGGTTCGAAAGCTAGGTAAGGTGTGGAGTTTTTTCTGTCCGGGGCAAAAAGAAGACTCTAGCCTGCAAAGTTCGCTTCGACTGCACTAACCAGGCAGCCTTAATTCCTCAGACTCAAGATCCCCATGCCATACGCCGCAAGGTACTATATTAGCAGGAAATGACATGGATCCTCTCTACCTGTTGTATTTATTAATATCCATCGTACTAGCGTGAGACAGGAGAACAGGAAGTCACACGCGTGATAATCAGTTCACATACATGAACATGCAACAGAATGTCACAGCCTACAATGGATTGAAAACATTCCGAAGTCGCGCTTCCGATCTACGCACCTGGACATGCCGGAGTAAAAGGTAATAAAAGCGCAGACCAGCTACCAAGTAATGCACCAAAACACATGGGAAGAAGCATGAACAAGACCGATTTAGTCAATGCAACATGGACTCCGCTGGCGACGGTAACACTACACGAACGGGAAGTGAAGCCTGGTCAAGCACGTCAATTTCACCTTCGAGGTCAAGAGAGGAGATATCATAACCGGTTCCTCATGGGAACGTTGCGCAGAAATACTTTGTGATGGATGACGCATTCGAAGACTGTGCAAGCATAGGAATGGCCAATGTGCAATGGATTCGTTCGACATAACATAACATAACATAACATAACATAACAAAACAAAACATAACATAACAAATCATGAAATAACCATAACCCCAGGGCAACAATCATTAGTTGACGTCACTCCCATAGTCTTGCTGTTCTATTTATAACAGAAGGTCAAACCCACTTCAAACTATAGTCAAACACAAACGCCAAGTTCTGTTTGTCACCAGAAGTTCAAGCACTCTATAAACAATAGCAATAGATTGACGAGTCCTTAAAATCTTGGCTATATTTGCACAAGGAATTTTCTACAAGTTTTCACAAAAACAAATCGGATGACATATTTGTCGAACAGGATTTCGTGCTTTCCTTGGCTTCGGCCGGTGTTGGTTTTTTGGATTGATGTTGATGCCAATGGACAAGCAAACATTCTGATCTCAGGTTGTGGTCGATACGACCTAGGTGGGGCAAAGTCTCTGTCTTTAGGGGTGGCCGTTGGTGTATTTTCGATTGATTTGTTGAAAGATATCGGCAAGTTCATTGTGTGATCGATATTCTAAATGGCGAACACTCTTTCTTTTTCTCAGTCAACTTGTGTCTTACTGCTTGCGATTTACACCACCATCATCCACACTATTACCACCATCATCATTATCGCCATCATCATAATTAATTATCATATTCATCATCGTATTCTTTATCTTATGCTTTTTTATCTACTCCTGCTTCTCCTTAATCGTCTTCTCCTTCGTCTGCACGCCCCCCCATCCCCCGCACATCCCCCAGCTTCTTATTCTCCTTCCTTCTCTCTTTTTTCCTTTCTTCTCAATTCTCCTCCCTTCTCTTTCCTCATCCTTTCTCCTTCCTTCCCTCTTCCCCTGTCTTTCACATCTGCTTCTTTTCCACATGTACTCCCTTTTCCATTCTCCTTTCCTATTCTCTTTTCTACTTCCGTCTTTTCCTCCTTCCGTATTTCCACTCCCACTTTCACCTTCTCTAAGATTAAGAGAAAGTCTACCCCAGAATATGACGTAGTTTAAAAGTTAATGGCAGGAAACATGTTGTTGTTTCTTGGGGAAGTGGCTAAGAAGTGCCAAAATAATTCGAGCGGACGTCGTGCGATTAACGGTATGTGCGGTATGTTTTTTGTTTTTGTTTAAATAAAACTAAGAAAAAATATGGTAAAGACCCGTTGATCATGAGGTAGAGGATCAAACGTCTAGCCATTTCGGATAAGGGCGAAGTGCTAGGAGGATTCATGTGCAGGTTGCACATGTTAAAAATGCTATAGCTGTCGAGGAAATCGAAAAGAGCATTCATACAAATTACATAATAAAAAAATTCCACCCACAAAGAATATTTGCAGCATGTGTGGATGTGGTATGTCGACACTTAGATTCGTGATGGTGCCATGGAGTTCGTGCACAGACGTTAGATTCCGTTTGTTTGATCTACAGGAGACTAGAACATTAGAGAAAGTATCCGAATGGGATGAACGTTATCTTTTAATAACAAAATCAGCCTATATTGTATACACGAAGAAAGAGGTATGTTGTACATAACACATTTGTCAGTCTGTTTCAATGAGCGTATCTGTACATAGAGAGAGCAGTTATTCCACACATTACACTCGGCCGTTTCAATGAGTTTATCTTTCCATGGAGAAGGCGGTACATTGCTTTACTGACACTGGCCACTCCGCTTCAATAAGTCTGTTTTTCTTTATGTGGGGAAACACGGTATGTTACTTTCCTTATACTAGCCAGTCTGTTTCAACGAGTTTACCTTTGTGATATAGTAAAACGTCCTTACCCTTTCCTAGCATTGACTCCCTTAAAAATAACTACACCCTAACAACTACTAGTTAAGTATCTTGTTTAGGTAGGAGTAGAAAATAAAACAGCCATAGACTGACCGTGGCACAGCTTAATTTATTTGGCTTTATTTTGGCTCACGCACCTGGCCAAGACCGGCTAGTTTTTAAATAAAGGCTGAGTGTAGCCATTTTTGGTCCGTGCCACACAAATAGCAGACATGTAAAAGTTTCCCCGTGTGGGGAAAAGGCATTTTTGCCTTAAAATATATCATTCTCTGAAGCTATTGGTATGTTATATCTACATTATTAAGATGTATTTATGTATTACATAGACCAGTATGTTTACTTAAGAATTAGTTAGAATAATAAGTCAACAATTCTCTTAAACCAGGCTGGATGATGTTTACCAATGAAGCACATGTGGGTGCCACGCTGTAATTTTTCCTATGTTTTACAATTTCAAATCCCTATGTGAAAATCTTTTATAGGCATTATGAACTTATATCTAACTAATAGTGCTTATCTATAAATGTTATTTGTACTGTAGAGTATCAACTCGCATGTCAGGAACACATTCAGAGAACTCGTTTCTGTCAATTTCATATTCCTATGAATAATAACTTCTACGCATGGTGAACTATATCTCACTATCTATGCTTAGAAATCTGCAAATCATCTATGTACCGTAGAGATGAACTCTAAAGAACATTTTCAAAGAAACCATTTCTCAATGTGGGACTCTTGATTACATACTTCATAGTAGAGAACTGGTGTCTGCCACTTTCAAATATCCTATGTAGTGTAAATTCACTGTTAAGGATATCTCTGAACTTGTTTTATCCATGCGGGGACATACAAATGATTACGCATATTCCTGACTCTTAGTCAGGGGATAAAATGCTTTGCCACATCATAATCTGTAACTTGGAACAATGGTGCTAAACTTTAGTACCATCCTTTTGTTAACAGATTAGTAACCACTCCATATGAGGAGGGACATGTAATCATTTCATAAAATATTGCTAGGGAAATGCCATGTTTGAGAATATAAATTCCAGAACATATAAGAAATCCAAAAACCTAGGCTCCCTGCATCATCATTATGATTAATTATTATGTATGATTATCGTGTACTTGATATCAGAGAAATGTACATGTATGTTTTTTTTCTGTTATGAGAATTTTTCTCTGTTCTGATTGTTACTCCTTACTGTGGGAATATGCATTTTAATGTTACCCTTGGGGACATGAGGATGTTGATGGAAGAATCCTTGTGTATGTCAGTACTTAACTGATTCGCTGCCGACCGCCAACCGATTGCCGAACAGTCTCAACTGTTTTGTCCCTTCGTTAATATATTGGCAAGATTTGTGCGGTCCGTTTGTTTCTTTCGTTTGCGATCCCTTGCTCAATTTTAATAACCTGAAACGTATTTTTACGCCCAAAGAAGGTTTTTCATTTACACACAGGCCACGTGTGATCGGCATTTGGTGACTAAATCCTGTGGATGCGTTTAAAATTTGTGTTAAAAAAGCTGTAGTTACTCGCGGTTTTAGGAATTGCATGGGTCCTTGATTTTCAATCTCATTTACATCAGATAAAAGTATTAAACAATGTTAGATTGTAGTTATTCTATTTAAAGGAAATTTGTGAACGATTCTAAACTGATAGCACACGTTAAATGTGTTTTTTCCCCAGTTAAAATGTATTATTTATGAATGTAAACAAACTAACTCTTAGCCGCTAATCGTGAAGGTTTGTCATCATGTCGAATTAGCTGATGGGCCACACTTGTGCCCCTAAAGTTTGCTTTGCCTATCACAAAGTATTTAAGAAGTATTTAAATAATTAAATTAAAAGAATAATAATTATAACTAACTAAAAAATAGCGTACATTTTGTGTTTATCGGCAGAAAACGGTCAAAACATGTCTAGTGATTTTCCGACATTTTCCATTTTATGTGACAATGATACGCTTCAAAATAGGATGTTTTTATTGTAATTTATTGGTGTTATGGAGCCGTTCTAGTGATTTTTGTGTAGCAAAGTGGTGTAGTTATCATAATTCAGTAGGTTTCATTGGATTTTAAACACCATCGGACCAGTAGCGCCTTGGTAAGTGGAAATTTCACGTACTTGTCACCTCTGTCATCAATTTATTTTTTACAACATCTGCTAATATTATTATTATATTTCTAACTTTTAGCAACAGTAGCAATACCAATGTGTTCCTTGTGCAATGTCCTTTAATTTGATATATAATACAATATATTTACTACAATTTTAACAATGTTTAGATCAATATTGTGGCATACCCCTACTTCCCATTTTCTGCCATCAATTTCTGCTTGGGCAAAACCCATGTTTTGTTTGGCACTCAATCAGTTAAGAAGCCAATGTTGAATAGCCTTGATTTAAGGATGATTATAGTGCCGAAAGGAAGACGCGGCATTAGAAACCACAGAGATTCTGTATAGGATTCTCTTCAAGTAGAGAGAGAGGCAATATCAACATGTTGGATGGACAAAATGACTTCACTCATCTAATAGTCCCAGTAACAATAGAACATAATATAAGTGAGAAAATACCTTACTCACTATTAAGAGTCACAATGGCTCTATACCAATCAACGAGGGACAGTGGGACGTGGACACCCACTCTTTTCCCCTTCTCGTCTTGTTGGTTGTATTTTTGTTTGTAATTGTGTTGTAAACCTTTTACCATAACACAGTAGGTTAATGCTCGTGTTGTATTCTTGTCATCCCTTTTCTATAGAAGAGAAGCAAGTGGTGGTTGAATTTGGTGGGACTGCATTTCATAACTATAATCAGGATCCTGGGTTAACAGCCTGGTGAAGGTGAGTCAGGACTAAATGGCTTAACCATGTTCTGGATCTAGAAATACATCAATGTTTACTGCTGCACTCATAAGCTGCAAACGCAAGCAAAAGAGATACATACGAAGACAACTGACGCTGTGATTGAGGAAGTCCTATTTCAGTAGGAATATCCAGGATGGACTTCAAGATCTAATAATCTACAAAGATGAAGATCAACAGAGTACTGACAACAGTGTATCGTCTGCGTTACTTCTGAGAAGTACCGCCTATGGCCACATCATTCAACCAAATCAGTGAAACTATGGGACAATCCTACTACAAGTTACTAAAACTAATAACAGTGAGTAACCTTCAACAGTTGGTTGGATTACCAAGTTAATATCCAACAATGGATAAGTTTTCGAAAGAACGTCTCACAGCTGCAACAGTTAAACATAAAGATTCAGCTGTTCACCACGTTCTTGATATGAACATCAACTCAAACAAATGGGAGAAGACATTGAACCAATACAACCAAGGTACCAACTGAAAACCATAACTACACCAGATTACCTCAGGGATCCAAAACCTGAACCCTATCAGATAAAAGACCATATGAAAGCAACTAAATGCCTCTACATCAGCAACAAGAGGAATCATCTAATTGTTTGCAAACCTGTTACTGTGCTGGATTTATTCATCTGTGGATATATGTAGGTATCGATCAATTGTGGCCCTAGTCACAGATACTACCATGAGATGCCTCCCAGTCAATTAAAGTTCTACACTGGACTAGATAACAACGACTTATTCCTTGCCGGTCCAATGTCAGCCTAAATGCCATGGGTTATAGACTCGCGACTAGGCGGGTGAAACCTCTGTGTAAGCCAATTTGGTAGTCGGATATTATAAGCCGAGAAGCTGAATGGACGTCAACCTTTCATCAGACCTGATGATAAAGGGAATTACCTTCTGCAAAGCTTAAGTGGAAATCCTAAAGTATGACCAACCTGAGGCACCATATTTCACAAAAAGGGCACCGAGCCTAAGGCAACAGAATATTCGTGATTCTAGCCCCAACGTAGGGGATATATGGTGTGTGATTTTTCAATTCCTGGACTATGGATTACAAAATAGTCACCAGCCAATTACCAGTGGATAAATATTAGGAACATAACTGAGTGCATTAATTCGGTACCCAGATAATGGGAAAAGGATCTAATCTTCAGCCAAGATGAACTCTTAACCGCACACTAGGAGATAAATGACTCTATTAATTAGTTTAATTAGTAGTACAAAATGCTGTTTATATGTTGTTTTTTTCTGAAGGTAACAGGTCAGTAGTTTTTTTTCCAATGGCATATATGTATAGTATTTTGACACCCACTCATTATTTTTAAAAATGAGAAAATTGTAAAAGGTGTCAGAAACAAATGTTTATATGTTGGGTTCTATTACTTAGATCATTAATTGCCTTAATTATGAGGATAAATGAAAGTAGACCCAATTTGCGGTTGTTGTGTTGTTTGTAATAACCTTGTTTTTTTCTGGGGTCACTGGGTACTATATTGTAATAATGCAAATCATTCCCATGTCTGTCTGAAAATGCATAGTGTTCATTACACATATATATGTAACTACAGATCTTGAGTTAATACCTGAACTGTTTGTCCAAAATGTGTTGATGTGTACATCAAGTAAATGTGGTGTTCATCAGTGGTTGTTTATATGTTGTGAACAATCAATGTCTTCTAGCACTAGATAAACTTGAGAGGGTGATAAGTGGGAATGGAGAAGTACTCAGAAATACAGCTATGAACAGGAGTGAAGTATTTTCCTTCTTGGGTTTCTGGTAGAATTCCATGATCACCTCAAGTGGCTAAATAATAGAGAATCAATAAAATCCCCTAGACACTTAACAGAATATTTTCATAAATTAAAATCCACATCCCACAATCTTTACATAGAGAAAATGGTTATTCCCCATATCACACTTCTCAACCTGACTCGAGGAGTTTATCTTTACATGGAGAAAGTGATTATTTCATATATCACACTCGAAAAACATTGCTTCAATCACTTAACATATATTTAAACGGAGGGAGGTCAGCACGACCGAATGGATAAGAACGCGCGTTCTTAAACATCCGGTGTGCTGATGCCAAGGTTCAACCCCTACACTGGACAGTTGGACTTAAATGTTGACTTTTTCGTCCTTGACTTCATGTGCCATGAAGATAAGCGATGGCGGTCATGTTTCGCCATCTCATGCGATCACCAGAGTCGTGGATCAGCTCTGTGTTCTTGTCTTGACCGTATTAAAAAAATTCGCAACTTAGCAACCGTATATTATTGTCAACGCTTAAGTCCAACTTAATGATTTTCTAAGCAATTTTACGTTTAGTACTTTACGTTCTGAACGACAAGTCCAAGCTCAAGTCCAACATTATAGCAGGTGTAGGGATGGAATGCCCTACCTCGCCATCAGAGCACCGGAAGTTTAAGAGCGAGAACTCTGATCCCTTCCGCTACCTCGATTTCTTCGACCACATTATTGTAACGTAAAAAGACACAGATTATGGTCGTCACTAGGAAGGACGAAATACCACAATGTAATATACAAGTAAATGGGAATATTCTTCAACAAGTGAGCATGTACAATTATCTCGGAACAGTAATAACATCTGATGGGAGATGCATTGAAGAGATTAGAACAAGAATCGCCATGGCAAAAGTAGCCTTTAGCAAGATGAAAAACATATTGACCAATAAAAAGATGTCAATTGAAACGAGAAAAAGAGTGTTGAGATGCTACATTGAACCTGTACTTTTATATGGATGTGAAGCGTGGACAATGAGCAGTCAGGCTAAAAAACATCTGATGGCTGTAGAGATGTGGTTTCTGAGGAAAATGCAAAGAATACCATGGACAGCCAGAAAGACCAATGAACAAGTCCTTCAAGAAACAAATGAAGATCGTAAATTGATTAGAGAAATTAGACGTAGACAGTCAAAATTTTTTGGGCATGTTATGAGAAGAAATGGATTGGAGAATTTGGTGACAACTGGTAAGATCTAGGGGAACAGACCAAGGGAAAGACCTAGAAGTAAGTACCTGGATGGCTTGGCCTTGTGGCATGGTCGAGACAGAAACACGGAGCTGATCCACGACTCTGGTGATCGAGTGAGATGGCAGAACATGACCGCCCACGCTTACCGGATGGAATCTTTCACAGATTTACTCTGTTCTGAGGTGACGTGATCAGTTTTGCAACATTTAGCAGATGCGATTGTTACACACAGTGAAAAACTAGGGTTATAATTAAACTGTAAGAAGACACAGATTATGGCAGTCACTAAGAATAGTGAAATATCACAATGTAATATACAAGTAAATGGGAATATTCTTAAACAAGGGATTCGGTACTTTTATTTCGGAACAGTCATAAGATCTGATGGGATATGCCTTGAAGAGATTAGAGCAAGAATTGCCATGGCGAAGGCAGCCCTTTGCAAGATGAAAATCATATTGACCAATAAAAAGATGTCATTTGCAACGAGAAACAGAGTGGTGAGGTGTTACATAGAACTTGTGCTTTTGTATGGATGTGAAGCGTGTACAATGAGCAGTCAAGCTGAAAAACATCTGATAGCTGTAGAAATGTGGTTTCTGAGGAACATACAAAGAATACCACGATTGATTGATTGATTGATTGATCTAGGAACCGACATCACAGCATTCGGGACATTCCTATAAGCGCTCCGTCCCCATCTTCAGCAACCAGCGAAGAGTTCCAACACTAATAGTTCCAGTAGCAATCTGATTATATGTCCGTCTCGCCTTTCCTCTGAGCGTCGGCCAGATCCCCTCGTCACTCCTCGCTGCCTCATTCTAACCAGACTATGGTGATCCATTTGCTCCTCCGAGGTGTACACGTGCTCCCACAAGGCCGCAACCACATCTGCCTTGTCATGCATCAATACTCCACCAAGTTCTCCCAAGCCAGCCAATCTGTCCGCCTGTTCATTCCCCAGCACACCGGCATAATACCACGAACAGACAGAAAGAACAAATAATTAAGTACAACAGGAAACAAACGAAGATCGTAAACTGATTAGATAAATTAGACGTAGGCAGTAAAAATTTTTTTGGTTACGTTATGAAAAGAAATAAATTGGAGAACTTTGTGACAACTGGCAAGATCGAGGGGAAGCGAGCAAGGGGAGGACCGAGAAGTAAATACCTGGATGGCTTGGCAACTTTGTATGGTCGAGACAAGAACACTCAGCTCATCCACGACTCTGGTGATCGAGTGAGATGGAAAACATGACCGCCCACGCTTACTGGCATGGCACATGATGATGTTGATAATGACCAGCTCTCTTCTTCGCTAATCTGCTCCCTCTTCGCCCACGTCTGATCAGACATTAACGTACTCTATAAAGCTACCACTTGTAACTGGTTTCGAACGAGAGCATCCAGCCATCAACAGTAGATTATATAAGCACTCCGCTGATTAGAATTCCTCTATCGCGATTATTAATACTATTGTGCTGCTGTCTGTCTATTCTTTCTACGAGACCCGAAGAGACCGCAAACAACGTATATTTATGTAAAACATCATCAATTTGTGAAGTACATCCTATCCGGCTCGATTTGGCGTATTCCCCTATAAAACGATTCCTAAATCTATATATATAAAACAAAGTGTATGTAAATATGTATGTCCTTTATTTTTTCGCTAACGGCCCATCCGATTGAGATGAAATTTTCTACACGTCTTCCTTTCATTCCAGAGCTTCCAACTGTGATATTTTTTTAGTGTGAAATCGCCTGCTTACTCAGTATTATTTCATTTTTCATTTTTCATTAAAATTTATATATAGCTAAGGGACTTAACTCTAGAAAAAGTTATTTCAAGGGGCATAACTTTTAATAACATTGTTGTATAACTTATAGTCATATTGTTGTATCGTTTTCAAAGATTTATAAACTCTTTGTCTATAGTTATTTACCGGCATATGAGTTATAATAAATAATGATACAATCTTTAAGGCATTTTTAAAGTTTACATAAAAATAATGCATAATGCATAACATTGTAACTCATCTTTCTATACTTAAGAAGTTATCTAAAAGATGTTGAACAATATCGCATCTTTAGTGTTGTCCGCCATCATATCGACACGATTCGCTTGACAGCACTTCTCAGCGCTATCAAGCCAAGACGCCTTACACATTTCAAGCAGCCTGATACGGGGGGAAAATGGCACGTCGTAATAGCACAAAGAAACAAGCAGCTTCCAAGATGCATAGTGAGAAAACCGACCAGACTAGCAGCCTGATACGGGGGGAAAATGGCACGTCGTAATAGCACAAAGAAACAAGCAGCTTCCAAGATGCATAGTGAGAAAACCGACCAGACTATCAAGAAGACGAACCTGCCTTTGGAGAGTCTGCATGCAAGCTGTAATAAAGTATCTGAACCTACAGTCAATGAAACTACCAATAAGAAGAGCGACGACTACCCACAGACGAACACAAAAACTTGTGAGAGGAAGGAGGACCAAGACACCAGAATCAGAAACACTGATTCAAACACAGTCAGATGGGTGGTCAAGCGGCTAAAAATGGAGCTTACTGATCAACAAATACAGAAGCAGCTGCAGGAAGAAAATCTTCACGTCAACATTTTGAAGGCAGAGCGGATTCTTACCTACTCAGAATTAAATGAGATGCTCCACACCAGGGACTGGGCGAACCCAGGCCGGGTCAGGCAGGCAGACAGACAGACAGACAGACAGACAGACAGACAGACAGACAGACAGACAGACAGCCACACACACACACAGACAGACAGACAGACAGACAGACAGACAGATAGTCGGTAACGGGAACGGGAACTTATATGACTACTTATATGAATTAAATGAGATGCTTCCCACCAGGGACTGGGCGAAGCCGGGCCGGGTCAGCTAGTCTTATATATAAATTAGGATGTGCGTATCTCTGTCTGTATGTATGGCCTTTATTTGTTCGCGAACGGCCCATCCGATTGAGATGAAATTTTCTACACGCCTTCCTTTCATTCCAGAGCTGCCAACTGTGATATTTTGTTAGTGTGAAATCGCCTGCTTACTCAGTATTATTTCATTTTTCATTTTTCATCATAATTTCATATATTTCAGGGGACCTAACTCTGTAAAAGTTATTTCAAGGGGCATAACTTTTCTGTATAACTTATAGTCATATTGTGGCATCGTTTTCAAAGATTTATAAACTCTTTGTCCATAGTTATGTACCGGCATATGAGTTATAATAAATAATGATACAATTTGTAAGGCATTTTCAAAGTTTTCATAAAAATGATGCACAATGCATAACATTGTAACTCATCTTTTTTTGCTTAAGAAGTTACTGTAGTCATGCAGGTGATTAGAAAGAGTTTTCATTAAAAATAATGGATGGTGTGTGGTAGAACGTTCTTTTAAGTTACATTTTTTGTTGTTGTATGAATTTAATGAAGCCGGACAGGGTCAGGCAGACAGATAGACAGACAGACAGACAGATAGACAGTCGGGAACAGGAACTTATATGACTACTTATATAAATTAAATGAGATGCTTCACACCAGGAGCTGGGCGATGTCGGGCCGGGTCAGACAGACAGACAGACAGACAGACAGACAGATAGTCGGTAACGGGAACGGGAACTTATATGACTACTTATATGAATTAAATGAGATGCTTCCCACCAGGGACTGGGCGAAGCCGGGCAGGGTCAGCTAGTTTGTTATAAAATCAACAGAAAAAGAAACAAACATTCTATCATTCGTTTATTATTTGCCACAACCAAATCTGGAAACATTGTGCTATTCATTTTTGATTTGCAACAACCCGATTTAGAATTATTAAGCTGCAGTCAGGGGTTGCAATGTTTACAATGATTACAAGTGTTGTTGGGGAGCCGGTAGCTGGGTGGCTGGAACACTTGCTAGCTGACGAAGTAGTCGTGTGTTCAATTCCTCATTGACACAGGGATGTGTATTTAAAGACAAGTTAAACTGAGTTCCCAGGTTTACCCAGCACCATATCATATTCTGAGGAGTAAATCATGGTGCGATATTGACCACATCACCAGTCAAGTGCTCATTAGTTAGGGGACAATGGTTAAGGACCCCTGTACAGGTCTTTAGACAGATTAGGTACAGGGTGTTTGTAAAGTCTCACTGCACTTTGTATGTAGAACAAATTTGAAAAATAAAGTATATGACATCATCAAAAAATATGCTCCACAGTACATCGTGAAGCAATACGGAGCAAATGGCTGTCGTCTGCTGGAGTAATTATTTGCACTGACAACAGAATGGTGTTATCAACGGAAGAAATAATGTTTTTGGTTGAACAAGTGTTTCGAAAAATAACAATATACATGCTGCAGAAAGTATTCGACAATACGAAGATACGTGTACAGTCATGTCTTGAAGCCCGTGGTGAACATTTCCAACACCTGTTATAATGAATACTTCATTGGTACTTTACAGCTTCCCTAAAACAGTGTCAGACCACAGCAGTGACAATTGCAACTAATTTAATGAAGTTTTTACCACATTTTTTGAAGACGTCATGTTCTTTATTTTTCAAATTTTATCTACATACAAAGTGTAGTGAGTCTTTAAAAACACCCTAAATATGGTCAAGACTGATAGTTTCATAGACCAATCAGCATTAGGGGGTTGATGTGGTCTTTACTTCCCAAGACATTTCCTATTACCCTTCTTGGGCTGGACCGACCTGGGGGGATGGGGGGGGGGGGCGGGCATTAAACTAAGTATGTAACGTAATGAACCCTTTCTCACACCTTAATGCACATTGAGCATATGGTTTAAAGCCCGTATTTTTATTGACCAACCGGCACTCGTTGGGTGATGTGGCTAGTGCCATGCCGGCCGCCTTTATTTCCCGAGACAGTTCGTTGTACACACGATAAACTTGGTCAATCCGGGAGACCATGTGAACTGTAAAAAGACTTGTAGATTCGAAATCATGACCACCAGGCCGGCAGGTAGGCGTGCTAGCCACACGGTACCGCGGCTCCGCACATGGTCTGAAGGTTGTAGATGTATGTAAAATGTAAACAAAAAGTGATGTTATACTTCTGCCTTGTTCTGGGGTCATGGATTCTACGTAAATTATTATCGGATAAAGGCGAAATCTACGATAAACTGTGTACACTTTACTTACACGTCAAAATCTACCAACAGTTAGAAACTGAAAAAAAAAAAAATGAGGTCCAGAAACCCAGCTAAATTTTCAATTAGGAAACCCGCCCACAAAGTAATATTAGATCATGTGTAATACACAATATGGGCGCGTTAGCAAAGTTGATAGGGAACAGCGATGAGAATGTCAAGAGCACGATCGACAGAGGGTTCGACACATGTAGCTCGTCACCTGCTAAATGAGGCAACGATTGACAGCCTATTCCCCCGTGCATTCAGGCCTACACAATGTGATTGCCCTGTCGTATCATGGACCCATAGCAAGAAACTGCTTTGGGAGATATTGTGTTATTTCATTGATAAATACACAATAAGACCCCTGCGGGTGGTATGGAATTCATGCACAGTAATGAACAATTCTTGTGTGATCTATGGTAGGAGACTGATGCATTTATGGGTTAGCACTGTGCGTCTAAACTGATCTATTTCAGACCATGCCATGCCAGAAATCCACAAAACTGTACACAGAACAAGTACCGCATATAGTCAAGCGCTCATTCATCACAATGAAAGGCTTACGGTGTCCTCCTTGTGATAAATTGTTCGCCTGTATAATATTTGAAAGCGACGTAGGCCAACAACCTCTATTAACGCAAAGATTTGTATAAATCTACAGAAAACAAACATGATTAAAAGAGAACCTTGATAAATCCCTTTCTTGTCTGCCTCACAAGGAATCTACATAGAGAGCAATGTAAGGGTTACAATTCTATAGCATACTCACAAACCCCGCTGTAATGTCCATCCATTTTAGTAGCAATGGTAATATATCAAAATGACAGATGCGGTTATGTGATTGAGGCTTTGGTTCGTGATGGCTGGGAGACCTGGAGCGCAGGATGTAATTGATAGGTGAACGCCTTCACGCGGTCGATACAGATCGATATGTGTTTACGTTGACGTGCGGGAGATGTGAAAATGATCTGGTCTGCCGTTTGATCAACGAATGCCCATTGTGTGGTGATGAAGCCTCGGAGTCCAAGGTCAACACGCTTTGAATGAGTTTATGTTGATTTGACGGATTAAAGGGAGCAGCGGTAGAGCTTGTCTGCCGGCTCTATGGTCTTTGGTTCGGATCTGCATCGAGCCGGGTTTTAAAATTCACCTTGCCCCTCAGTTCGAGCCAGCCTAAGATATGGAGCAGGAAATGTATTGGGGTAGTTATCGAGGCCGACGTGGTATTGTCCACTACATCGCTCAAGTGTCGATTGATCTGTAGGATATTCGTCTTGTACAATGAGTGCTTTACGCTTTATAGGGTTTTAAAGGGCTCCTTACTTTTTAACTTCCCGTTACTTTTTTTTAACTTCCTTACTTTTTAACTTACAGATGAAAGTTATGTTTAACAAAGGAAGTCATGATCTGTCAAATCCTGGATGGTTATAACTGAGCTGTATAATATCTGAAATCGCTTACGATTGTCTCTCTGCACATTGTTCTGGAGTCTGTTAAAACTTAAGTACACTCTGACAGATTCGATGCAAACATTGACAACAGGCTAATCCAATGGTTCTCAACCGGTGGGGAATTCCCCTAAAGGGGGTGATTTTAGGGTTTCCGGGAGGGGGGAATTAGGATTACTTGAAGATCGTATTAATACAAGAACAAGTTACTTGATATTGTTTTTGCGTCCATACTTTACAGTTCCGCACTTCTCGCCCTTCTGAAATTCGTTTTACAACGTACGTAGACCCGCAAATCACGTTTTATGTAGACGTCTAGACTTGTTCAAGCATGCGTTATTAAATTTAGCTTCAATTTTTACATATACTGTGTAAAAAAATAGGTGGGGGTGGGGGAATTTATAGGGAGGAAATACGAAAAAAAAAGGGGGGGGGTGACATTCTGAACAAATGGTGAAGGGGTGCATGGGCAAAAAAAAAAGAAAGAAAGAAAGGTTGAGAACCACTGGGCTCATTAGTATGTGCTCTGATGAAGTGTGACCTGGTCTCATCATAATATGGGGTCTCTTGAGATGTGAGGTTAGAGTACTAAACTTACGAACCGCGCTGGTTTATGCACTTGGAGAGGGGAAGGAGTGTTTCGCTACACAGTGCCCTTGAAGGTGATACTCTTATTTCTGGCTCGAGAGAAATGTCTGTACACTAACCTCACGCCGATAGATGTAAATCCCAATATGGGCTCAACTGAGCTGAACGGCAATGCATTAGACTTAACAGTTAAGTGCCAGTGTTACAGATGATTCACCAACCAACCATCCAACCAACCAACCAGCCAGGTAACCAGACACCCATCCAACCATCAACCAACCAACATCAATTTCATGCGCTGCATCACAGACAGAAAATAGCCTGCATGACAAAGAAGTGTTGTATAGACATCTCCACAAACATTTCTGTCAGCATGTGTCTGTGTTTCTGTCCGCTGTCACTGAATATGGCAGCATGAAAGATATGTTCAAAACAATGTTTTTCTTTAGTGAATTTGAATAATGAAGACACAAACAGATTGCAGTATTTTTGCTTGACATATGTCATTGCATCTTGGCATATGTCGTGGCATCTCCGCATATAATTATCGTTTTAATTATCATATGCCATGCCGGTAAGCGTGGGTGGTCATAGCTCGCCATCTGACTCAATCTCCCTACGTTGGCGGAATAAGGATATCTCATATTAAAAAGGAAGGCGCCATCTTTCCTGCGCTAGCCTGCAAGACACCCTTGGGCAATGATGAGTAATAGTTTATTACCCCCTCCTCACTCCCGATCAAGTTTTGTGAAAGCATGGGATCAGGTGGTGGATGGAGTTACAAAGAAGCCGACAGATAGTTGTAGGTTATTGTCTCAAGTTTCACAACAGTAGGCTGAGCATCTCTTTAGTTGAATTGAGTTGAGTTGAGTAAAGAACCGACATCACTGCCCACATGACATTCCCATATGTGCTTCGTCCCCTCGTTCAACAGCCAGCGAAGAGTCATACTACTAATCGTTCCCACCACTATCTGATTTAAAGTTCTCCTGTTCTTCCCTCTCAGTTTTGAGATTCTTCCAAAACCCGTACCGAGTTCCCATCTGTTCCCCGCCTTCTCCATCTGGTCCCACAAACGCATGATTACCTCTCCCTAGTCCTTACGCAATCTACCCCCAAGATTCATTGCCAGCCTATCAGCATGTTCATTCCCCCGCACCCCCGCATGGCCAGGGCAAAATATCCATACAATTCTTACAATCTGTGACCTCTAAAGCGACGATAGTCATTTCACGAAACATTCCTTTCTCCACCTTACTAAGCATAACTCTTTGAATCCGTAATGAATACAGTATGTGTTGCCGTAGTCTCCTCTAACCAACGGAATGTCGCTGTTACTGCCCCCACCTCCATTCTCATGCTGGAGGTCGTAGTCTCATATGCCAGAATCTCCTTTTTCAAGACTTGCCCATTAGCCTTTGCAATAAAGCCCTAACCACTAAGTCTGTTTCTCACCATTGACCAATCGGTGTAGATGGCTTGGTCACCTTGATGCGTATTACTCTGGATCGGTTGTTGCACTTAAAACTCAGTGCGGCCCGTTGCCTATTCACTACCCAGTGTTATTATTACATTGCGCCAGTCCGTCATGCCTTCTGGAACTTCAACCCACTCATTTTCACGATTGATCGTCTCCAGATCACACACATGACGTATAGATATTTCTGCTTGTGCCATCAAGGACCTGCCTCGTCTTAGTCTATGACCCTTGACCATATCTATTGCTTCAAGCAGGGGGTGATCCCTATCTGTAGCAACTCTCAGGTGCCATTTGGCCTCAAGGACTCTATGCCTAACTGTCATTGTTAGTAGCGTCTCATGCATACTAGGGGCTTCTCATAAGTCTTTAGCCTGACCATGAAGGAGTAGGCAGAGAAAATTGAAATTTGGCACATGTATAGCTCATTCAATTTTTAATGGACATATGAATTATGCATTTCCCGCCTCAACTGGTTTTCTCGATATGGTGTATGGCACAACACATCCTATTGACCAGATCTTCACATCCAACGGTTTGTCAGAACAATGGAGAAATCAGACGCCAGGACTGTGATAAAATTCTTTATGTTGCAGGGAAAAACACCTACAGAAATACACAGAGATATGGAGCCAGTGTTTGAGGAAGTTTGTCATTCGTATGCTTCTGTGAAAAAAAATTGGTGTTTGCAGTTTAAGTGTGGCCGTTCCCAAGTTGCTAATCTGCCAAGATCAGGACAACCGTCCTCAGAGTGCAATGATGCAAATGCTGCAAAAGTGAAGAAAATCGTAGACCAGGATAGGAAAATGACATTGCAGAGATATCGGGTTCAGCAAAGAGTACAATAAGAGTACAGTTTTTAGAATTTTACACAACAGACAACATGAGAAAAGTGTGTGCCCGCTGGGTCCCGCGCCTGCTGACATGTGAACAGAAACAAACACAAGTTAATTGCTGTGGCCAGTTGCTCAACATGTGGCGGTCGAAAAACATGTTGACGACCATGGTGACGGTAGATGAGACTTGGATTCACCATTATGACCCAGAATCCAAAATTGCCAGCATGCAGTGTAAGACCCCGGGCTCGCCAACACATGTCAAGCCAAGAGCACAAACATCTGCAAGAAAAGTGATGCTGACTGTTTTTTTTTGGGACGTCAAAGATGTCATATTGAAAGATTGTATGCTTCATGCAACACGGTTAATGGGCAGTACTGTGCAGATCTCCTTATCAAACTAAAAAAGACTGTGACCAGAACACGGGGATAGCTCGTACGCAAATTCTGCCTTTGCTTCAAGACAACGCGCCCTCCTATAACGCACGGCTTGTGCTGCAAACTGCCAACGATTTGAATATTGAAATTCTTCCACACCCACAATATTCTCCAGATTTGGCTCCATCAGACATTTCTTTCTTTTCTCAAATCTTTAAAACAAAAAAAACAAAAAAAGTTGAAAGGAAATCGTTTTGACAGTGCGAAGATGTCATACTGGCTTGTGATAACTGGTTTAGTTCGAAAAATAGGTTGTTTTATTCTGAAGGTCTTTTAAAGCTCGTTCAGAGATGGCAGAAATGCATAAATTCAGGTGGTGGGTACATTGAGAAGGAATAATCACTGTGACAAATTTCAATATTCTCCGCCTACTTCTTCATGGTCAGGCTAAAGACTTATGAGAAGCCCCTTGTATAATTGGTGTGTCCTTTGTACACCCCAAGAATACCCGCATGGCAGCATTCTGTATGCGCTCCAACCTTTCAAGCTGGCTCTTTGATACTGTCAGCAGCCCCAAACCATACTCAATGACAGAAATTATTACCTGCTGAAAGAGCCTGTAATGCAAGGAATCCTCTGATCTATCCCTGTTGCTGCCATCGCCCTCAATGCATTAAGTCCCCTACCAGCTTTCACCACCTAAGCGTGGCACTGTCGTCATTTGGAGATGACATGTAAGAATCCTGTTCGGTAACTACAGCTTTCGAGTCTGAAGTTGTCTAGTGCGTTCTATAGTCCCTTCTTCTTTCCTCTTCTACTATGGACGCCAAACAATACATCTGTGTTTATTTATGAACTGTCATAGACGTGAAAACAGATCCTTGTAACGCCAGCCTCCCTACAGAAGACCAGTAATGATTAGTCGGGTGATGAGTGTCAGAGTCACGTGTCAGAAGGTGAGGGACTGGGGACAATTGCTTGTCATGTACCCGGGGTTGAACTTCCCTTGGGTGGTTCAACTTGCGGGGCTTGGACACACAAGATTTGATTGCTTGATGTGTAGGTAAAACTAGACATTGATGGCTGTCAGCAACTTTCACTCGATCTTCTCTCTTTCTCTCTCTCTCTCTCTCTCTCTCTCTCTCTCTCTCTCTCTCTCTCTCTCTCTCTCTCTCTCTCTCTCTCTCTCTCTCTCTCTCTCACTCTGTTTCGAGACTGCCTGTCTGAGGGTGTGTATGTCTGACAGTCTGTCTGAGACTATGTATATCTAAGAGTGTCCGTCTGTCTGTCTGTCTGAGAACCTACTTGCATGTCTGTATGAGAATCTGTCTGAGAGTTTGTCTATCTGTCTGAGAGTTTGTTTGTCTGAGAGTATTATCTGTTAGAGTCTGTCTGTCTGTCTGTCTGTCTGTCTGTCTGTCTGTCTGTCTGTCTGTCCGTCCGTCCGTCCGTCCGTCCGTCTGTCTGTCTGTGTGAGCGTATGTTTATCTGTCTATCTCTTTGAGAGTCTTCTGTTTGTGTGAGAGACTACCCGCATGGCTGTCTGAGAGTCAATCTGTGTATATGTGTCTGTCTGTTCAATCCACCCGATGCCTGCTAACCTACCTACCTATATACCTAGCCCCACACCTTCCTACCTATATACCTAGCTTCATACCTACTTACCTAAACAATTAACTTGCCATGACTATCAGTGAAATGGTTTAAGGCTCACTACAACAAATGGTCAGTGTGGGGTTGCCATTGAATTTATTATGAATTTAGCAAGCACTCCATTGGCACAGCTACAATTAAACACACATACACAACACAAAAATGCGCGCGCGCGCGCAAACACACACACACACACATACACACACACATACAAGGTAGTTTAACTTATCGATCTGTGAAAGCATTTCCCCATTTACTGGATGATCATCATCAATAAGTGCGGTGCCGATAAGCGTGGTCGATCCTGTTCCACCATCATACGCGATCGTCAGAGCCTTAGACCCTGTTCTTGTCTGGAACTTGGATGTTACATTGTGGGAATTCTTTCTTCTGGAAGATGACTTAGCAGTAAGCATTTCGCTCTACCACGAAGCTATCTATAAATCACTCACCACACGAGAAACGCATATGCAAACATGCTTGGTGGAGAATAATCAGATACTTACTTTATTGCTAGCAGTGCTGCATTTTAGTTGTAAGCTAAGTAAGTTCTTTATTCTCACCTTTTTTTTTTTTACAATTTTTTTTTTTTTGTGGTTTACTTTTTGTGTGTGTGTGCGCTCGCTCGCTTTGAATTCAAGCGTAGTCAATATACACTGCTTCTAGTAATTTTGGACTGAATTTTGTGTGTGTGGATTAGCTTTCTCTATTAACAGTGTCGCTCGCCATTAGGCGAACCCTCTCCGACTTCAGAGGTACTTGTAATTTACGTCCGCAAGTCAATGACGATAGGTCACACTTTTAGTTCAACTTTTCAGTGTAGGTGTTGAACCCTTACCTCAGCATCAGCACACCGGATGTTTAAGAACACGCGTTATTATCCATTCGGCCATGCTGACCTACGTATCCTCACTTTTATGTGAATGCATCAGTGTTTTATTTTCGTTGTGTATGCTTCGCCATTATTATGTCACCATTATCAAGTGTCCTGTCAACTTTCAACATGTCTTTCCACGGATCTCGGTCCTTTTCGCTCTGGATCAATTTTGCTGTTGATATTAGTTTAGTTTAGTTTAGTTTGGTCGATGGATCAACATCACGGCACACGGGTGTAACCCATAAGTGATCCGTTCTCCTCCTGTCTCAAGCCTGAGTCTGGAGAAACTCACCTCAGTGCACGATTCCGTAGCACCGGTGAGGATCCTGAAATATTTGGGTAGATTTTTAACTCGAAATTTTGCCCGGGCAGCGCCGTTAGGCTACTCTTTTTCGATTTCCAACTGCCAAGGGAATTTTTACGTGCGCAACAATACACACGCGCGTCCGATCTCACTACCTAGACACCAGGGGACATTTTATTACTAGAGGTCCACGAGGGAAACAAAAAACCCGGTCCCCACCGGGGCTTGAACCCAGGACCTCCAGCACTCGAGGCGGACACCATACCTTGAGACCACGCAGCCCCCTTTCTGTTGATACTACTCCATGTCACCATCTCAGTCTATCCAGTATTTCTCTAGGCCTGCTTCTGTCATTCCACTGATCCTTCAAGTGGTTTCCAATACCCTTATTCTTGCTATGTGATAAAAGAACGTTGTTTTTCTCTTTAATTTAGTTTAGTTTAGTTTAGTCGTTGGATCAACATCACCGCACACGGTTTAACCCATAAGTGCTTCGTTTCCCTCCTAACTCAAACCTGAGTCTGGAGAAACTCAGCTCAATGCACGAATTCCGTTGTATCGGCGAGGATCCTGAAATACTTTGGGTAGATTTTTAACTCGAAATTTTGCCCGGGCAGCGCCGTTAGGCTACTCTTTTTCGATTTCCAAATGCCAAGGGATTTTTACGTGCACAACAATACACACGGGCGTCCGATCTCACTACCCAGAGACCAGGGGAAATTTTATTACTGGAAGTCCAGGTGGATTTTTTAAAATAAATCCCGGTCCTCACAGAGGCCCGAACCCGGGACCACCAGCACTCGAGGCGGACACCATACCTCGAGACCACTCAGCCCCCTCTCTTTCATTTAGTTCAGTCATATTCTATTATCCACTGTCATTCAGAAAAATAGGTTCTGTATAATTTCAGTACTCTCTTTCTGACATTCAATGATTGAAGACTTTAAAAAATATATATATATATATCCATGCAAAGTATAGTTGCTAGACAATGCTAATAATGACTTCACATTTGCACTCTACTACAGTTAATTATAATGGCAAAAATGGCTGCACATAAAAAAAAAATCATGGCATGTATGATGGATTGGGAGAAAATTAATATGTAAATTTTTTTGACTAAATTACTCCACACAACTAACTGTTGTAAAAATTGAGGCTCAATGTCTACTGCTCTTTATATCAAAGATAACTTGTCAATAAATTGCTTCAATGTGAAAGTCAACAACATACCTTCACAGTCAAATATTGAATACAGAGAATAGATCCCATTCAGGTGAATGCTGTTTGCGTTGGAGAATTACGCTTACCCCACTCACAAGGACGCTGTTTTAGTCATGAAACTGTTGTTACTGTAACTCTACACTTTCGTAGAACTTACGCCTTGTTTTCCAAAGATCCCCGAAGTTTGATTTCAGTATCTGTTTTATCCGATTCATGTGATTTCCTAGCCAGAGGGCAACTTGTGTCATGTAATCGTAAAACATAAATAAGATTGATCAAATGTTACATTTACACTTGATTATTGTACGGTGCAGAAACATAGATAAGAACACACGTCGCGGGGGAACAACTAGATATATGTTTACTGTGGTTGTCTGGAATAATGGGATGAGTATAAGGGTATGAGTGGAAAAGAAAAAAAGAATTAGCAGAAAACTGGGACTCAACAAAACATCATTACTCACTGAGATCATGGTGTGACAAGGTAAACAGCAAATGAGCTTTTTCTTGGTGCGTATTGGTTTTTTGGTGCTAGTTACATAATCGTATAGAGTAATGGACACACCATCAACAATGTTACAAATAAACACCAAGCGCATTTACTTCCCACGTCATTTTCTGGTAACCAGTCAGTTTAGTCTAGGTCAGGGGGTCACCAAACTACGGCCCGCGGGCCGGAACCGACCCGCGACGTCATTTCATCCGGCCCGCCGACGGTACTCGAACTGGCTTGATATAACGTATGAAACACGAGACGTTGTGATACAATTTACATGTAAATATTATGTTTAGAATAACAGAAAATCTTCACACGTGCGGAGACCTCCTGGCTGCTCTAGGCTGTTTAGTTAGGCGGCCCTATTTATATATTTTGCAAACCTTACTATGAGATATATTCTATTACCAAATGAAGCAGCCTGCGCGGCTCTACAAGAGTATGGAGTAGCATATCCCATGATACCCTGGTAAAAATGCATGGGATGCTGGATTATTGTGTTGGCGTGCCTATAAGAGCCCAGTCATGCCATGTTCCCGCATCTTTGGCCTTGGGAACAACTGAGACCGAAGAGATGCTGATGCCTAATTTTCAGCAGAGGGTTTGGACTCATCCCTCTGAGCCACTACCAAGCAGATGGGCGAACATGCCCCAGGCACGGCCGAGCGTAGCCACTGTTTTTCCAGAACGCAGTTGAGAGGGTAGACAGGCCCTGTGAAAATCTAAAAGATCCAAGAGGATCTTGATTGTGGATTGACGATTATCTGCTGTGGGGTGAGTTTTGAATGAACCTTCACAGTTTAAATAGGAATATAGGAATAGAATAGCTATGTCTGTGCCCGAGGACAATAATGGAGGGGTATATACCTGGGAAGAGAGGAAGAGGAAGGCCAAAGAGAAGATGGGTGCAGGATGTGGCGGATGATCTCCAGATGGGTTATCTGAAGCGGGACAACTTACTTATGATTGAGAGGTTTCCCGGAAGGTTGTTATGAGAGCGAGGTTCTGCAAAGGACATGCTACTGAATGAATGACCTTTGTTCTATCTTGGTGTCTGATCATTGCTGCTGTTGTGTATAAGATGATGTGAAGGATGATCATGTGTATGTTTATTCATGGTGATGCCTATTTTGTCATTGCATCTAATCATGAATTTTATTTATTAGGGCATTGATATTATTAATCATATTTTGTTGTATCTTTTAAATTACATTATTCTGATTCCCTGTACACGGACCTGAATTTCTTCTGATATTTCTAAATCGTTTCTTTTCTTGTTAGCCGTAGAGATAGAATGAGATTCTCTTTGTCTTCTTATTCCCTTTCTTCTTCTACGGCCCATGAGCAGCCGGCGTTGTGCTAATATCTCTATCATCTCTGTGCGGTTACACAAAGGTACCTTTTAAACAGTATATGTTCCTTTGATGAGCCGTAGATTCACTAGTGACCCCTAGTCCCCTGCTTTTCTTGTGCTTCAATAGGATTTTAATTATGTTTCTAATTTAATGTCTTTTTTCTTTTTTCATTTTCAGATTCCGTATAGTTCACTCTTAATTATGGCTACTAGGAAAAGAAAAGTGGACGCCGAGTTTCGATTTTTTTTTAATGAAGAATGGGCAGTAAAGTACTTCTTTGTGGAAACAAAGGACAAGAAAACCAGTTGCGTAATATGTAACGAAAGTGTTGCCGTTTTGAAAGAGGTTAATCTTCGGCGTCACTACGAAACAAAACATCTATCAACATATTAACAGTTTTCTGGAAAAATACACTCTGCGAAATAGGAGACCATTAAACATGGTTTTGAAACAAAAAGAAATCTCTTCACGAGAAAATTTGCTGAAAATGAATCTGTCACTCGTACAAGTTACAAAACAGTGCATAAGATGGCAGTACGGGGAAAGCCGTATACTGATGGCACTTTATCAAAGAGTGTATGATCGAAGCAGCAAATGACTTGTGTCCTGAGAAAGCCGATTTGTTTGGAACTATCAGCCTTTCGGCAAGTTCAGTTGTGCGGAGAACAGAAGAACTTGGAGAGAACATAGTGCTGCAGATACGCGAGAAAGCTAGGAACTTGTGGTATCTCTGGCGCTGGGTGAGTCTACTGACCTCTCGAGTACGTCACAACTTCTCGTGTTCATTCGTGGTGTCAAATCGGACTTTCAGATAACGGAAGAGTTGGCGTCCGTTTGCGCAACATGCATGGAACAACAACTGGGGAAGACATTTTCGTGGAAGTTCAAACAATTTTGGAAGACTATAACCTTCAGTGGAATCAGCTTAGAGGTGTTACAGTTGATGGAGGAAAAAAACATGGCTGAAGTGAGGAAGGGTCTGGTGGGGCAGTTGGAAGATTTGCAAATTCCGGGCGTTCTGTTCTTACACAGCATCATACATCAGCAAGCACTCTGTGGGAAGACTTAGATATTTATTGTGTACTGAAACTAGTCGTTTCTGCTGTTGACTTCATTTGGGAACATGCACCCGTTCACCGTCAGTTTCTTGAAGAAATTGATTCTAAATTCTGTGACTTGCCTTATCACACTTCAGTGAGGTGGCTCAGCTGCGGTAAAGTCCTGCTTCGTTTTCACATGTTCCGAAACGAAATAGATTTTTCTTCACTGAAAAAGATAGAGCTGATTCACAGCTGTCAGATTCTACCTGGCTGTCAAAGATGTCAATTTTGGTCAACATGAATGAACTGGACTTGAAACTTCAGGGAAAGGTTTACCTCGTCTGTGATCTCTACAGAGCCATCAATGGATTTCGAAGAAAGCTGTCATTGTTGGAAGCACAACTGGAAGGAGAAAACATTTCACATTTTCACTGTTTCAAAGAGTTTTGAGAGATTTTCAGATCTTGACAGAATTGAGAGTGACATTCTTCTGTTCCAGAATCCGTTTGATTGTAACCTTGATGTTGTGCCAGTTGATCAACAGTTGGAGCTGATTGATTTGCAAGCAAATGACTGGTTGAAAGAGAAGCACAGAGAAGGAAAACTTGTTGAATTGTACCGCTGCTTACCTGATGTTAAGTTTCTGAAACTTAAGAAATTTGCCGCTGGTATGGCATCAGTGTTTGGAACAACTTATGTCTGTGAGCAAACATTTTCAAAAATAAAATCTGTGACGTCACCACATCGAAGAAGATAGACTGATGAACATTTGAAAGCAATTCTTTTGATTGGATGCAGCAATTTCAAACCAAACATTGATGGTATTTTGAAAGCTACACGTCAGTGTTATAAATCTCCCTAACCTCTTTTGCTGCTTAGTTTGTGATATGCGGATATGTGCACATTAGGTCTGATGTAACTATCTTTGTGCTAACGTCGCCTTCTTTGATAACCTTGATTAGTAAATAAATATGTTGGTTGTCTTTGGTTTTTGTGCATTGCACGCCCTTCCCATGATTAACTTAGTGTTTCGTCTTTTCCCCCAGAGCTTTCGTTCTAGCTTGCAATTATTGTTAAAGTTAGTTGCATATCCTTTACAGGACGTTTGCAGTCAACAACCGCATTGTTTGCTGTTGTTGATGTCTTGGCAAGTTTACGTTCAGTAATTTACCATTGCTTTCTGAACGACCGGCACCCATAACATAGCGTAAAAACCAGCGCAACGTTGTCTGCTGCCAAATCGCGCGCAGATTTGTTTCGAACGCGGGTGTACGGGTTTACGAACCACGTCCGTAAGTCATTCGCCACGGAGTGTGCAAGTTTTGTACAGAATGACTATCCGGCCCGCGCTCGTCATTTTCTTTTATCCGGCCCGCCGTGAAAAAAAAGTTTGGTGACCCCTGGTCTAGATCGACCTGAAAGCACAGATAGATTAACAAAAGTCAGCCTCGGTGGGGATTTGAACACATGACTACCAAACCACTGCTCTAGCGCGACAACCAGACTCATATCGTTACGCGATGTGCTGAGCCGCAGTAGCACAGTGACCAGACACTCGCCTGCCGATCTGCTGTCATGGATTCCATCCGCGACTGGGCGGACCCGATCTTGAATAAAATGACCTGAGTTCCCAGGTAGACCCGGCCTAACTTTGGGCACTAAGAATGTCTTGGTGAGTCAAGGTGGCCGCTGTGATACTGACCACATAACCAAGTGAGTGCCGATTGGTCTATATACATACGGGTCTAGCACCACGTACCCGATACGATGCATGCATGGCCTGTGAAAGGCTCCTGTATGTTACTTATTTTTACCATGTGCTACAGGGGGTGATGGAGAGGAGACATGTATGGAGTTAACGTTACTTGCTGGAGGAAAACATCAAGAGATGAATTGGGAGTAGCGAACATCAAGAGATGAACTGGGAGAAGTCAACATCAAGAGATACATTGGAATAAGTCAACATCAAGAGATGCATTGTAAGATGTCAACAGCAAGAGATGAATTGGATGACGTCTACACCAAGAGATGCATTGGTAGAAGACAACATCAAGAGATGAATTGGTAGAAGAGAACATCAAGAGATGCATTGGTAGAAGAGAACATCAAGAGATGCATTGGAAGAAGTCAATATCAAGAGATGAATTGGATGACGTATACGCCAAGAGATACATTGGTAGAAGACAAAATCAAGAGATAAATTTGATGACGTCTATACCAAGAGATAGATTTATAGAAGACAACATCAAGAGATGCATTGGAAGAAGTCAACATCAAGAGATGCATTGGAAGAAGTCAACATCAAGAGATGCATTGGAAAAAGTCAACATCAAGAGATGAATTGGATGACGTCTACATCAAGAGATGCTTTGGTAGAAGACAACATCAAGAGATGCATTGGTAGAAGACAACATCAAGAGATGCATTGGTAGAAGACAACATCAAGAGATGCATTGGTAGAAGACAACATCAAGAGATGCATTGGAAGAAGACAACATCAAGAGATGCATTGGTAGAAGATAACATTAAGAGATGCATTGCAAGAAGTCAATATGAGTGTACCGTGAAGTCAATGGGAGTTGAGCCCAATTACAACAAACCAACAGTGTGGACATGACACTTGATGATGGTGATCATGCTGTATGGGATTAATATGATAATGATTACACGCATTATTGTAGTCCAGGTAATTGAGAAAGGATGGGGTGGGGCGGGGAAGGATGGTTCTATATGCTGTATAAACCAAGTTAGGGCAAAGTGGTGACACCTGGTAGAATCTCAACACACAAATCTATACAGTGACAATCCACATCCAGCACACATATGAACATTCTATGGAAAAGGTGATCACATCCAAGGGCAGATGTTTTTTTTTCCTTTTCTATTACTTAATAATTGTGATACAATTTGCGCGTGAAATGAATGTTGGTTAATTCTTATATTCTCTCTCTCTCTCTCTCTCTCTCTCTCTCTCTCTCTCTCTCTCTCTCTCTCTCTCTCTCTCTCTCACTCTCTCTCACTCCCTCCCTCCCTCCCCCTCTCTCTCTCTCTCTCTCTCTCTCTCTCTCTCTCTCTCTCTCTCTCATTTCACGGGTAAAATCCCACTTCAAGAGATGGAATAATACAGCTATATACCGTGTTTCTCCGAAATTAAGACCAACCCCAAAAATAAGGCCTAGCAAGATTTTTTAGGACGCTTTTGATATAAGCCCAATCCCAAAAATAAGCCCAAATTAAGATCGTCAGCTAGAATAAGAGCATTGTTGCCAAATGGCCAGTCGGAGTCCAGACGCCAATGGTGCACATTTGATAATGAACGGATGTGGTTAATAATTCAATACGTCACTCGTGTGAAATAAAGAAGCAGAATTTTGGCGCCAGCAATTTCTCGTCGCTTTTGTGTGTGCCATCGTTCTTAAGTCTCATAATTTGTGTTGCCACACCTGACTCGTAAGTCTTCAATTAATACTTTATTTAATGGTTAGCATGATTGCCTATGGATGAAACTGCAGTGTTTATGGGCCTAGGATCTCAATCGACAATCGATCATTCAGACGGATGCCTCGCCAGCCTACATTTCGTCCACTAATTACGAAAGTACGTGTGTTACCTGTATTTTGGCTCCAACTCTAAACATCACTAAGGGCAAGAAAGATAAGATTGAATGTGTTTCAGGCATATATGTTCATGAAACTGAAAGAGCCTGGTGCATACATGAAGGTATAAGGAAGTGAGTCGATTTAATGCTGCCTCTTGTTTTGCAAGAGGTCTGCTAGTCTGGGATTCAGCCAGCACTCACCGCGCTAAAGACATGAAGAACTCTCTTGCAAATAGAAGAATAGATTAAATAATGATTTCCACAGGAATGAATTCTTATCTCCAGATTCTTGATATTGCAATAAACAAGCAATTCAAGGACGATTTGCGCATAGAAATCAACGACTACATTGAAAATAGAATGGAGAGACATCAGCGTGTAAACTTTATGAAGCCTAGTTTGCAAGATGTCATGATTTGGGTGAACAATTAATGGGATAAAATCACTGAAAGCTGTGCTACCATTGCACTACGAGCAAGCTACATGGACAAAAAATGCTCATTAAAGAAAAGCTTTATTGCTGGACATGAGAGACTAGGGCCAAAGGTTCTACAATAAATGGAGTCGCAAGAAATTCGGGTCGGAATTCTGGATTTCGAGAATAAAGAAGATGTTCCAGAAGAAGGTGACATAATTGCATCTGAATAAATCTATACTTTTGTACATGAATAAAGGTAGATTGTTGAATCTTAAAAAAAAAAAAAAAAAAATACATAAATAAAAAGGAAATCCACCAAAAGTAAGCCCTAGTGCATATTTTGCAGAAAAAATGTACCATACGACCCTGTCTTATTTTCGGAGAAACACAGAAGTTGGCAGTGCACATGTGAGGGAACAGATATCGATGTCATCTAATTCAGTGACAAACAAAAAGTACGTTTGTAGTAAACATGGTACACAATCAAATGACAAGTATTATAATGTCAATTTTCATTCACTGAGCATTACAATTGCGTAAGATGCAATGAAACAAAACAAATAACACGATGACCCAAATATGGCGATATATCGTCCTTCTGTACAAATTGATGGTCACATGCGGCGATATATTATCCTTCGGCACCGAATCAGTTAAAATCAAAACACAAATGGCTAGAGGCGCTTTCATGGTACTAGGAGATTCGAGTACGTCAACATAAATTAAAACTAGTAGAATTCAAATATCTAAGTGTAACCACATTTTTCTGCTGGTGTTTGTATCCGAAACACGAATGACTAAAACAATTAAGGATAAACTACAATGTTTATTCATGAGCCTGTGCGGGATAAAAGGGTTAACAGGGTAAGACAGAATCATTAAAACGGAGCCATGGGATAGAATAGACAAATTGCAGTGAATCAAGACGTAAAAGAAAGAATGAATAGGACACACATTTAAAACATTTTTCTGGATCGCACAAAGTAAAAGAAATAGAGAGATACTTAAACACACGGAAGAGAGAATTAGAGATAGAGACGGATAATATGGGGGACATGGAGGGGGAAGCGGGCTCGATGGTGCAATCGCTATGTGGCTACAACGGGCTCGATGGTGCAATCGCTATGTGGCTACAACGGGCTCGATGGTGTAATCGCTATGTGGCTACAACGGGCTCGATGGTGTAATCGCTATGTGGCTACAGTGGGCACGATAGTGTAATCGCTATGTGGCTACAGTGGGCACGATGGTGTAATCGCTATGTGGCTACAACGGGCTCGATGGTGCAATCGCTATGTGGCTACAGTGGGCACGATGGTGTAGTCGCTATGTGGCTACAACGGGCTCGATGGTGTAATCGCTATGTGGCTACAACGGGCTCGATGGTGTAATCGCTATGTGGCTACAGTGGGCACGATGGTGTAATCGCTATGTGGCTACAACGGGCTCGATGGTGCAATCGCTATGTGGCTACAACGGGCTCGATGGTGTAATCGCTATGTGGCTACAACGGGCTCGATGGTACAATCGCTATGTGGCTACAACGGGCTCGATGGTGTAATCGCTATGTGGCTACAACGGGCTCGATGGTGTAATCGCTATGTGGCTACAGTGGGCACGATGGTGTAATCGCTATGTGGCTACAACGGGCTCGATGGTGCAATCGCTATGTGGCTACAACGGGCTCGATAGTGCAATCGCTATGTGGCTACAACGGGCTCGATGGTGCAATCGCTATGTGGCTACAACGGGCTCGATGGTGCAATAGCTATGTGGCTACAACGGGCTCGATGGTGCAATCGCTATGTGGCTACAACGGGCTCGATGGTGCAATCGCTATGTGGCTACAGCAGGCACGATGGTGTAGTCGCTATATGGCTACAGCAGGCACGATGGTGTAATCGCTATGTGGCTACACTGATAATGTCATGTCTACAGGGTGTTGAGGGATGTGGCCTGCGCTCGTCGTCAGCTACGTGACGAAAAGACCGGACACGTACTGCTCGGTTCGGGAAGGTTACCCCGGTCAACAAATGCCTGAAGAAGTAGGATGTATGGGCCGAAGGGTACAAATATCGCAGTTCTGTTGTAGACAGCGACAATACAGTTACGTCCAAATTAGCATTCTGGACGGATGCAGAAGAAGTAATACTTCATGGTGCATTCAGGCCTAGGAATCGTAGCCAGAATTAAGGAGTTCGTGCTTTGAACGACCGCCCTGTGGAAAGAGACCGAGCCATATGTGATAAAATCTGGTGCAATTTAGTCGATCTACTTACCGTTTAAATCCGTTATTTTTCTCCAAGCAACTAGTCTTTGTCTCGAACCACTTGGCTTCGTCGTTCTGATGCTCTCGTATTCAATAATGCGTTATCTAATCGCCACATTTTGTTGTTGTACTGGGTCTTCGTTGAGTCCTTTGATTGAGACGTTCAGGTGTGGTGTAAGTCTGTGTCACGGCATCTCATTGTCACGCTCAACAACGGTTTAAGACCTCATTGCGCCATCACACTATCTCACTATCTCACTCAGTCAGAGTTTAGATACTCCTCTCGTCGAAACATTACTTTGGTCAATTCCGTCTGTTTCACTGACGTCATCTAACTCAATCCCGTCTGTGTTACTGACGTCATCACATTAATTCACTCAATCCCGCCTGTTTTACTGACGTCATCAAATTACCTCACTCAATGTCGTCTGTATTACTTTCGTCATCACATTACTTCACTCAATCCCGTCTGTCTTACTGACGTCATCAAATTACCTCACTCACTCCCGCCTGTTTTCCGTCCAGTCCCGTCTGTCTTCCTGACCTCAACATATGACTTCGCTCAATCCCATCTGCATTTTCCTGACGTCATCACATGATCTTACTCAGTCCCGTCTGTCTTCCTGACATCACCACATTACCTCACGTACGTGTCGTATAGGTAAAACTCCCGTCATTACACAACCTCACTCAGTCAGTGTCTAGATCCTCGCCTTCTTATCACATTACCTCACTCAGTCGTGGTATATATCATTCTGGCATCATTACATTACCTCACTCAGTCGTGGTATATATCATTCTGGCATCATTACATTACCTCACTCAGTCGTGGTATATATCATTCTGGCATCATTACATTACCTCACTCAGTCGTGGTATATATCATTCTGGCATCATTACATTACCTCACTCAGTCGTGGTATATATCATTCTGGCATCATTACATTACCTCACTCAATCGTGGTATATATCATTCTGGCATCATTACATTACCTCACTCAGTCGTGGTATATATCATTCTGGCATCATTACATTACCTCACGCAATCGCCATCTAAGTCCTCATGTAGTTATAAACTCTTCTGGTGACAGCAAAACATATAGCGATGTATTTGTTGTGTGTATATTTCATTTGAAAGGGTTTACTTCATTATATATTGATCTGTTTTTCTGTGTTATGCACCTAAAGAGATAGTCGATAAATAAACACACAAGTATTGTTTGGCGCTAATAGAAGTAGAAGACAGAATTAGAGACTAAAGGACGCATTTGACAACATAAACATTGAATGCTATAGTTACCGACCAGGATTCGAACTTGTCACCTCCAGGTGACGATAGCGCCTCGCTGCAGGAACAAGTGTACTTCGACGCATGACCAACAGCGACGAGATACAACGACATATGCCAGGCAATACATTGAGCAG
Source organism: Cepaea hortensis (assembly GCA_963921405.1). Lineage (NCBI taxonomy): Eukaryota > Metazoa > Mollusca > Gastropoda > Stylommatophora > Helicidae > Cepaea > Cepaea hortensis. The sequence continues at coordinate 84,983,080 of OY992885.1, forward strand.
TGTATTGTTTCTGTCTTTATTATTCAAATTCAAAACAAGAAAACATTGTTTTGAATATTTAAGAAAAAATTTGAACAACACTTAAAATTGTTGGTTTGGCTGTGCAATCCAGTAGGCGTTTAGCTTATCAGTTCCTCCCTTTTACCCTCCCTACCCCTTCTATCTTGAGACCAAAAACAAAATAATTATAGCAATAAAAAATAATAAAAATAAGTGGAACAATGTATTAGCACGGACTTTAAGAACTTTTCACATAAATAACGAGAGCTAATCTGAAATACTTTGAAATGTGAAACTTCATGTCGATTTCTGTGCAGAGAAAATCCACACTGGAATAACAAATAGAATATCGATTTTGTCTGTGAAGAAATTTGTGAAATTTTAATCTCTTCTTGCAGAAAATCACAGAAGAATTTTCTTGGCCAGTTGAACAGTGGTTGGAAAAGCCAAAATAACGTTATGAACTAATGATCTGTTACAATCCAACATTGGCTGTTTCGGGTAACTGGCATGTAGGATTATATGGGATCCTTCGGGATAGCTGGATTAGCAGTCTTTGTTGTAAGAAAATCGATGCATTTTCGGATTCTTCTGTGGTTATTCAAAATGAAAAGGTAGTTCTAACTGGAAGCATTCATCTAGGAATACGCTACTAATACTAGATTGAAGTTTTGTCTTTAAGGACTGAGTTTTGGGGATGAAAGAGGAATAAGCTACTAATATTAGATTTAAGTTTTGTCTTTATGGAGGTTTTGGGGATAACAGACAAAGAAGCTAGCTTGAAGATGAAAGAGAGCAACGAAATTACAAAAAGAAAATGAAAAAGCTACCTAGTACGAAGATGTCCGTGTGTAACTATGAGTACTGACATAGATGTAACATGTAAACTGACAAGCATTTTCATGATGTCTTTGTTTATCAAACCGCTTATCTGTTGTAAGTTCGGAAGCATTTCTTCCTCCTCCTTCTTCCTTCCTCCTTTTTTCTCTTGTACTTCTTCCTTTCCTTTCCCTTCCTCTTTCTTCCGTATTACTTCTTCCTCCTCCTCGTTCTTCCTTCTTCATTTTCTTCTTCTTCTTCTTCTTCTTCTTCTTCTTCTTCTTCTTCTTCTTCTTCTTCTTCTTCTTCTTCTTCTTCTACTTCTTCTTTTTTCTTCTTATTAATCCTCCTCCTTCTCCGCTTCCTACTCTTCCTCCACAACTTCTTCCCCATTTACTCTTCCTTTTTCCAGTCTTCCTCCTCGTCTTCTTTCTTCTTTGTCTTCTTCTTCCTCCTCCTCCTTCGTCTTCTTTCGTCTTGTTATTCTCTCCTCTCCCCTTCTGTAGTATATACGCATAGACATCTCATGTCAAAATCGCATACTCTTTGCTATCTCTTGTAGTTCCTTTCATGACTTCCCTTTGGACTTTTCCAATGACTTTTGCCAGTTATCACTAGGATTTCAAGTTCATTTCTCCTTATACCGTGCTTAGTGATCTTGATTATCAAATTCTAATTTTTCTAACCAGTTCACAGTTTTAATGTGTCTCTTGGAGGTCTTTCTTGTCCGTTTTATTTTTTAAATTTTGGTCCGTCTTGGGTATTTGTTGAATTTTCTTCAGAAACCACATTTCAACCCCCATTAGATATTTATCAGCTTGTCTGCAATTTTTATTTACATGCAATACAGTATATGTTCTATACTGCATGTTAAGACCTTTTCGAGCACAGTAACTGACATTGTTTTATGGTAAATACGTTTTCCATCTACAAAAGTCTATTGTGTGTGATATCGCTTCTTATTTTAAACCCTACAAGGTGTCTTCCGTCAGATTTTATGATTGTTCCAAGACAATTGTATACAATTGTATCTTCTTGTCCCATTTACTTGGGTGTTACATTTGGTTCAGCCATTCTGGGGAACTGAGGCATCTAGAGTATGTGATGTGCATGGTATTTCTTTCTTTTTGGAGATGACCATAACCTCTGTTTTCTTAAAATGCAATTCTAGTCATAGTTGCTCACTGTGTCCAGTAACTTGTTAAAAAGTTAGTTGCATATCCTTTACAGGACATAGCAGTCAACACCAGCATTTTTTGGTGCTGTCGTGATCTCTTAGCAAGTTTACGTTCAGTACAGTAACATGAGTGGGTTACAAAGCATCAACTGTGGTTGTGGACGCCAAGAGAATCCATCTTATTATATTCTCAAGAATATGTTTTTAGGCTGTTACAAATCTGGAATAGAGAAGTGGGATATTAGAAATTCTATACCCGTCTTTTGACTAAATAACGTGATATGATACAGCTATTTCGTTTGCCTTGCGAATATCATATTAAGAGCTTTCAAGTTATCGTATTAACTAATTATCTTAAAGCGTGTCCCATTCCTAACCAGCTTCTGTTTCATGCCTCTTAGTTCACTAGGATCTGGTTAGTTCTCTCCAAGAACCACACATAGATATGTCTGCCATTGCACTTTCTTCCTTGCTCCAAAAGCAGCAATTCCACCTCAAAATGCCAACATCCAACTTAAATAAAGTACTGTTACTTAATAAACACACAACAGCATTTGCCAGACGCTTACCACTACCCTCTGTATACTAACCGCAAGAAAATTGAGCAAACTATTATTATTTGTGTGTACCAAGTTCATCCATTGTTTTCCCTCGATTATAAATCCAAACGTGGTAGTAGCTATTGATTAAACTCAATCTCACGCCATCGCGCAGAACGTACAACCAGCTTCTCACAACCGCGGATCCAGGTGAGATATTTCAAGAGCTCAAATGAAGAATAATTGTCGGTAAAATTTGACAAATAACTGTGAGTAACCTTCAAGCGTGGTGTTCATCCTGCCTAGTCCTACATGATTATTGAACAGACGTGCGTACGTGATAGTTATGTACAAGCATTCGAGGATGTCTTCGCTGTTCACGACAAGCAGATTGATCGTAACGTACGTGTGGTTATCTTTCGGTGTGTCAGTTTTACTGTGCATGCCAAAGTGCTTGATACAGTACAATAAATTGTATTCTTCTTCTCCCCCTCTGCATACCTACTTAGAAGATACAGAAAACAGATAAAGAATCAACGATAATTTACACCATTAGAGAACTCACATTTGCGGACGATCAAGCACTAATAGTAACAACATTCGAAGCAGAATTACAAGATGACATGAATAGTCTAAACGAAGTGTATAAGGAATATAACATGAAAATTAGCATAAGTAAAACAGAGGCAATGATTATAACCAAAGAAGTAAAAAACAAAATAACAACAAAATCATCTAAAAGAGCACACCATGAAACAAATAAAGAGCTTCAAGTAATTTTTTTCCGCATATCCTCTACAGGACATCGTTTGTCAACATCAGCATCTTTCAGCTGATTGTTGATTTCTTGGCAAGATTAGGCTCAGTAGTTTGTCATTGCTTTCTGAGCGACCGGCCCACATACCCCGTAAGTTACCGACGGGGCTAGAACCGCCACCGATTCTCGCGCAGATCACATTACTTACAAGAGTATACGGGATTACGGAGAAAGTCGCTAACCCCTAAGCCAAGGAGACCGGCTTCAAGTACTTAGGAAGTATAATATCATCAAACAGCAAATCAGAAGACGAGATCGAAAATAGATGCAATAAGGCAAACCATATTGGACAAATGGCACCAATACTACAGAACAAACACGTTATCAATAGTTACTAAGAAAGCACTCTACAACACAATCTTCCTACCAACTCTATGCTACCAATGCCAAACCTGGACAATGACAGAAAAAGAGAAAAGTAAAACCACAACATATATAAGATTCATGAGAAGAATACTCGGTGTATCAAGAAGAGAGAAAATCACCCCCCCCCCCCCCCCCCCAAAAAAAAAGTCAGAAATGGAAACATCAGGACTAAAGTGGTTATTATAGAAGCGATAGATTTTATCAGAAGACAGCAAATAATTGACTTGACCATGTAACTAGATTACTGACTAACAGTATACCACAACAAGCAATGATGTACAGACCAAATGGAAGCAGAAGAAGAAGCCGGCAAGCCTTACATTTATTATGTAATTGCTTTGAACAGGGGTGGACAAACTACGGCCCGCGAGACGTATGCGGCCCGACAACTGATATTATGCGGCCCTCGAGGGCATATAGAAGTAAAAAGTTTTACTTCGTTTTTAAGTTATTTTGTTGAATTTTACAGAATTTCATGTGTCGTTATAATTGTTTTAACATTTTTGATAAAATTTCTGGTACTTTTGCCTTAATTCACCCCAAACAAACGTCACCAGCTATATTTAGGGTCACCAGCTATATTTAGGGTCACCAGCTATATTTAGCACTGACGGTGATGTCCTTGTTTGACTACAGTGCGTGTCAGTGCGTTTCAATTGCCTTTCGGTGTTTCTTTGGCAACCGTTTCTGTGTGAGTGTGTGTGTGTGTGTGTGTGTGTGTGTGTGTGTGTGTGTGTGTGTGTCTATGTCTGTGTCTGTCTCATCATGAGTTTTCTGGAACTGGCAGCAGCTGTCCACGAAAAGCAGAGTAGCGTTGCTTTTGTGTAGCATCATGGCATCTTACATTCTGCCAAGACGCTGTTCTCATAATTATGTCATGTTACTATCGCTGACTGAGTGTCAGGACAGATGGAAATGCCGGCATTCACCATGTCGGATGCAAGCCTCGCGCCTCCCGTACAGGTTTGATCATTATTTTTGTATACTGCTGGTCTTAAGTGTTGACAAGCATTTCATTTTGCCAGTGAATTTAAACATCTCACAGTCAACCACTCCCACAACTTAGTGGACCCTACCACCGGTGCGCATACTCAATGCATCGAGCGCATGTGGAGAACGGCCAAGGAGAGAAACAAGAGGCAGAAATGGAACACACAGACATCTACTAGAGTCCTACATGTGCGAATTCTTATGGCGTCGACCGGACTGACTACTTGCGCTGGTCTCGATGTGTTCAACACACATTCTTGCTGACATTATTCGACTCTGGCCATCGCAAGAATAGCGCACCGCATAGTAGAACATGGCACACCGATAAAATTGCGCACCGAGCTACGGCTCAACACACGGAACCCCTGGATGTGACGGAATACCCTGGGGTTCCATTTTTTTGGGGTAAATTAAGGCAAAAGTACCAAATTTCGTTATAATTTTCTCTTTTTGTAAACAGTCCTTGACCTTCGTAATGTAATGCTAAAATGCGAATTTATCCATTCTAATGTAGAGAAATATTTATCGACATGTAACAATTTAATAAGGATGATGTTATGAAAAACAAATGTTTCTCCGGATAATAAAATGTTTTATTTTGTAAGAATAGATTAAATGTAAAATTTTTTTTTTTTTTTTTTTTTTTTGCTGTTATAAATTTTTTCCACATTTACAATGTTTAAATTAATTTATTTGTTGTAGTAGTCTTGATATATTCCTGAAATTTATTCTGAATTTACTCCTTGTTTTCCGAATATTTTATTTTCACACACAGCACGAAGTATGTTTTGTTTCAATTCCTGTTTAAAGTTTTGTAAAATTCTAACTGTTAGAAGTTTATTAAAACAACGAGTGCCACTAAAAAACGTAAGATTGAAGATAAATGCAGCGTTTTTAATGATGAATGAACAACTATGTACTGTTTTATAAATGTTGGTAGCAAATCAGTTTGCTTGTTGTGTCGTGAGTCAGTGGCTGTCTTCAAGGAGTACAATTTAAAAAGACATCAAACAAAACATTCCGATTTCAGATACAATTTAACAACCATAGAGAGGGAAAGGAAATGCCTGGAGTTGATGAAAAATTTGGGGAAACAGCAAACTGTTTTCATTAAACAGTCTTCAATTCAAGATGCTGCATCAGAAACTAGTTTTGTGCTGTCACTCAGAATTGTAAAACAAAACAAGCCCTTTTCTTATGGCGATCATCAAGGAATGTTTGCTAGATGCAGCAAAATTATGTGTCCAGAATAAAAAATAAATAAATAAATTTTACAGCATTGCTTTAGCAAGGAGAACTGTGGTCAGACATGTTGACAAGATAAGAGACAATTTGATGCATAAACTTCAAGATGCAAGTAAACAATTTTTGTGGTACTCTCTTGCATTGGACGAGAGCACCGATGTACATGATACTGCCCAATTAGTGATATTTATACGTGGTATAACACTTCTTTTAAACTTACGGAAGAGTTATTGAGTGTTGAGTCACTCAAAGACACAGCCACAGGCTATGATATATTCAGTGCTGTTACTAACTGTATTGTAAGAACTGGGTTGGTTTGGAACAATATGGCTAGTGTTAAACTGACGGAGCTCGTGCTTTGGAAAGAATGTAGGTCTGGTAAAATTAATAAGTGATAAAAATAAAGCAGAATATCATGACCACACATTATTACCACTTCACTGTGTGATCCATGAAGAAAGTCTGTGTAAAACTATTTTGAATATCAAACATGTTATTGACCCAGTTGTCAGTGTCATCAACCACATCAGATCAAAAGGACTTAATCACAGACAGTTCAAGGCATTACTTGACGATTTGGAAATTGAACATTCCGATATCCTGTACCACACCAGTGTTCGATGGCTGACTCTCGGCAAGGTGTTGAGGCGAGTGTGGGACCTCAGAGTAGAAATAGTGATGTTCCTACAGATGAAGGGCACTGAATGTGATTTTAATACTAACATTGTCAATAAAGAGTGGAAGTCTGACTTTATGTTTGGCATTGAAATTATGGAAAATTTAAATGAATTGAATGTCAAACTTCAGGGCAATGGTGTGTTTGCACATGAATTGTATGTATATGTAAAATCATTTCAGGCAAAATTCTCACTGTTCTCCAGACAAGCAAGTGAAAAAAAGGTTTTGTCACTTCCCTTTGCTGAAAGAAGAAACCTTTTCTGGTGAAATGACTGAAAAGTACAAAGCGCAATTAGATGCATTGACTGAAGAATTTGGATAGAGATTCCAAGATTTCAAGAATTTAGAGCTACAGTTCAATATTCTCAGTTCCCTTTTTAGTGCAGAAGCTGATACAGCCACAGAGGACATACAGTTGGAGCTGCTTGACTTACAAACAGATCATGACCTGAAAGAGAAATTCAAGTCAGATGGTTTGCTGGATTTCTATGGATCTTTATAAGAAGAATCATTTCCCAACTTGAAAAACTTTGCAGCTAAACTGTTATCATTGTTTGTATCAACATAAATTTGCGAACAAGCATCTTCTTGCTTGAAGATCAATAAATCTAAGAATAGGTCTTTATTGGCATGCTGTCATGCGAATTTCAGCAAGTAAATTTGCTCCAGATATCAAGAATATTGTCAACAATTGCAAGCACTTCCAGACATCTCATTAGAAATCAACAATTGTAGTGACGATGTAGTCGGTTAGTGTCTAAATTAAAGCCATTGATAGATAATTATAATAAACAATTGTAAATCTTGTTGAAACTACTGAGCGTAATCTTGCCAAGAGATCAACATACAGCTGAAAGATGCTGGTGTTGACAGCTAAGTCCTGTAAAGGATATGCTTTAAAAAAAAAAAAATCTTGTTAACAAATTAATAAAAATGTTTGCCCTTATTACAAAATATAATGTAAAGTATATAAGTAAAATAAAATTGCAATAATTAGTTATTTATACTGTTTAATAACCTATAAATAATTCATCATTGCTTATTGTGATCAATCAATCAATCATGTGCCATGCCGGAAAGCGTGGGCGGTCATAACTCGCCATTTCACTCGATCACCAGTGTCGTGGATCAGCTCAGTGTTCCTGTCTCGTCCATGCCATGTGGCCAAGCCATCCTGGTATTTTCCTCTCGGTCTTCCTCTTGGTCTGTTCCCCTCGATCTTGCCAGTTGTCACTAAGTTCTCCAATCCATTTCTTCTCATAACATGTCCAAAAAATTTTGACTGTCTACGTCTAATTTCTCTAATCAGTTTACGATGTTCATTTGTCTCCTGTAGTACTTGGTCATTGGTTTTTCTGTCTGTCCATGGTATTCTTTGCATTTTCCTCAGAAACCACATTTCTGCAGCCATCAGATGCTTTTCAGCTTGACTGCTCATTGTCCAAGTTTCACATCCATACAAAAGAACAGGCTCTATGTATCCCCTCAACACTCTATTGTGATAGGTTGCTGTAAACAAAGTGGACATAATATATATGCGGCCCCCTAATAGCTTTACATTTGTCAAAGTGGCCCTACGTACGGAAAGTTTACACATCCTTGGCTTAGAAAATTCGCGAGCATACACTGAAAAAACCCGATGGAAGTTCTCACAGCCCTACACGACATATTTATAATGTGCAAGATATAGAAGATAAAGGTAAGCTGAATAATAGATGTTTTCCGACAGTAATTATAATACTAAGAATAGTAGGCTACTATTACGGTAGCAACAGGAAAACAACTCTAAGGTGACAACACACAATAATACAAACAGCTTAGTTAAGATCCCGAAGCCAAGCCTCAGAAAGAACTTTAGCAAATAAAAATATATAAGCTGTAACTCTTCACCATGGAAAAGAACACTTCTTTCTACTTGATTCTCCCGACGTCGGTCATATCTAATAATATTCTGGCCAGCAGTTCCTAGACACCTCAATCAGCATTTGACTGATGCAAATAAACCTATTCATCGACGCATGCATTTATCACCACCAACGGCAATTGACATTGATCACAAAGAGCTGGCCGCAAGCGGACTGGTGATCCATCCGCAAGACAAATAAGAGCTCTGAATCCGCAAATTGCGCCCTTTTCATTTAAGCGGCAATGTATCATATGCCGTTAAGATTAGAGTCCCCAAGTCTGCATAAAACGGGATTGCGAGACAGAGGGTAACAATGCGGCACACGGATAGGTCCTTTTCGTGAGGTTCTATACTTGTAGTGTAGTACGGAAGTGCGGCGCAGTGAGATAAAACTACTTATTGTCTTCTCGCTCGTGTTTTGTTTTGGCAATGTTTATGCATGGAGGGTAGACAGAACAAGATGAGAGTTGTCTCCCTAAGGCTCAGCCGAAATGGCGCTTTTTTGTCTTCGTTTATTTAAAAAAATAATAATAATAAAGTAGAAGAAACAAGAGCAGTATCCCCAGAAGAAGGAGAGGGAGAAGAAAAAGATAAAGCTCAGCTAAAGTACCAGCAGTAGCAGCAGCAGCAGCGATAGAAGAAGAAGAAGAAGAAGAAGAAGAAGAAGAAGAAGAAGAAGAAGAAGAAGAAGAAGAAGAAGAAGAAGAAGAAGAAGAAGAAGAAGAAGAAGAAGAAGAAAAAGAAGAAGCCGCAGCAGCAGCATCAGTAGTAGCAGAAGACGGAAAAGAAGAAGAAGGAATAACAAGACGAAGGAAAGAAGAATGAGGAAGGAAGAAGTAGAAGAAGAAGAAAAAGAAGTCAGTGAAAAAAAGGATTAAGACTAGGGGTTAAAAAAAAAAGAAGAAAAAAAGCACATACAAGCATTATACAAGCACGCACTCCCGCAAGCGCGCTCACACACACACACACACACACACACACACACACACACACACACACAAGGTTATAGACAGTTGGGCAGCCAGACTTCAGGGAGACAGATTGACAGACAGACAGGTTGGCAGACAGACAGACTCACAGACGCACAGGCATGGATACAAGCACACACACACACACACACACACACACCTACAAGGTTATAGACAGTTGGGCATTCAGGCTACAGACAGACAAACAGACAGACAGACAGGCAGGCAGGCAGGCAGACAGACAGACAGGCAGGCAGGCAGGCAGGCAGAAAGACAGGCAGGCAGGCAGGCAGACAGACAGACATAACAAGACCCAGGGGGGGGAAAAAATCAATAGTTTTAGAAGACAACAATTGAACATAGAATTGTCATTGATTGGCCCATGAAGATGTGCAGCAAGATAGATCGTTAGTTGAACGTGTCATGTTACCTGTCAACATCCCCAGATAAATGTCGCTTGAAGCTCAGGCACACAGACAAGTAAAGAATCCTCTCCCACAAGTTGAGGCTTACTGGCTGTATGGTCTAAATTCTTAATTTAGTTGCATGTCCTTCACATGACGTAGCAGTCAACCCCAGCATTTTGGCTGTCCGTGATTCCTGGGCAAGTTTTACGTTCAGTAGTTTGCTATTGTTTACTGAACGACCGGCACCTATACCGTTTTCGAAAAAAACCAGCACCGCTGTGTTTCGAACCCGGGGATACGGGGATTACGAATCGCGTCCGTAAACCTTTCATCACGGAGATCGGCGGCTGTAGGGTGCCAGTACGATAATTGTATTGACCCGTGGGCACTAGTTGGGGGTGTGGTCAATATCACACGGGCTGCCTTTATGTCCTACAACATTTGATTGTATCTATTTTAGGCTCCGGGCAACCTGGGAGCTCAAGCCAATTTGACTGCAACAAACACATAGTGGCCTAAGTGGTCTCCAGGTATGGTGTCCGCCTCAAGTGCTGGAGGTCCCGGGTTCAAGCCCCAGTGAGGGCTGGGATGTTTTCACGTGGACTTCTGACTGACTGGCACCTTGCCGTCTTGACAGACGATAGTTTGTAAAATGGAGTTATTCCTCTCCATAACACAAACCCTGGGCTGAATTAGCAGACCACGTGTTGCCCATGCAGCATAATCCCTCTATCGGCCTGTCTAGTGTACTCCAGAGGAAAGGTAAACCAATACGACTAGAACAAGACAAGCTGCAGAAGCTGCCGGATCAGCAAAGCAATGCTCTAACTGTCCGCCTTGTTTAGTTTAGTTTAGTCGTTGGATCAACATCACGGCACACGGTTTAACCCATAAGTGCTCCGTTTTCCTCCTAACTCAAACCTGAGTCTGGAGAAACTCAGCTCAATGCACGAACTCCGTTGCATCGGCGAGGATCCTGAAATACTTTGGGTAGATTTTTAACTCGAAATTTTGCCCGGGCAGCGCCGTTAGGCTATTCTTTTACGATTTCCAACTGCCAAGGGATTTTTTACGTGCGCAACAATACACACGGGTGTCCGATCTCACTACCAGGAGACCAGGGGCAATTTTATTACTGGAAGTCCAGGTGGTGGATTTTTTAAATAAATCCCGGTCCACACCGGGGCCTGAACCCGGGACCTCCAGCACTTGAGGCGGACACCATACCTCGAGACCACTCAGTCCCGTCCGCCTTGTGTCAGGTCTTAGTCAGATATGACTGAGCTACCGTATGACAGTAGACGGTACTACCTGCTTCTGTTAGCGCCGAATGTTGGGCGACGCTTACCAAACCCGACACCCCACATTGTGTCAACGGCTTCGGACGGAGGAGCGCAATTGGGAGGGTACAAACCTTATCTTAGTGCAAGGAAATGCAACCTAAAGACAAAATGTCATGGGAGGGCAGACCAGGCCCTAAGCCTTGGTTGGCAACTGGTCTAGGATTGATGCTCCGTGGACTTCTAGTAACAAAATTTTCCCTGGGTAGTGAGATCGAACGCTCGTGTGTATTGTTGCGCACGTAACAAATCTCTTGGCAGGTGGAAATCAAAAAAAAAAGGAGTAGACTAACGGCGCTGCCAGTTAAAAATCTACCCAAAGTATTTCAGGATCCTCGCCGGTGCTACGGAGTTCGTGCACTGAGCTGAGATTCTCCGGACTCAGGCTTGAGTTAGGAGTAGAATGGAGCACTTATGGGTTATACGCGTGTGCCGTGATGTTGATCCATCGACTAAATTAAACTAAACTAAACTAAAACAAATAACCACCAAATATGCCGCATGGTGTGAGAAGGGATCCTTTATTGTTGAACTGTGCTAAACCCACACAGTTCGCTATATATCTAGATTAGGTGCTGTTGGGGAGTGTGATTTTACTGACTCCACAAATTGTTCAAGATATGGTAGTGGGATGACACAATATCACTACATCTACATTGTGCACCTTGTAACTTGTCTAGATAGAGTAGTGTGCCGTGACTCTTGGCATTCAACACACGCACGCACGCACGCACTCACGCACGCACGCACACACGCACACGCAGACACAGACAGACACACACACACAAACACACACTGCATTATACAGCTATTCTTCATAGGCTAGTGCGGTGTCACACTCAACTCACACAGTGCACCATATAACAAGTCTAGATAGGGTAGTTCGGCATTGTACTTATAGCTCAACCCACACAGTGCACTTTATAACTAGCGTAGGTAGGGTAATGGGTTGTCACATAATGGGGTGTCACATTTAGCTCTGAACCCATACAGTGCACTATATATCCACTCTAGATACGACAGTTCGGTATTACGAATATAACTCAAACTACACAGTGCACAATACACCTTGTCTAGACAGGGTAGTGAGATTTTAGACTTAGCACCCAACCCACAACATTCACCACATAAGATAGTCGCGCTGGCGAGCCACCGCCCAGTTACACGATGTTGATGACATTCCGCTGCTTCGGATAGAGCCCAGACCACTCTGTCGATAAGCAAGGACACTAACCACCGTGTCATCAGTCAGTTTACAAACATGTTTCTCCCCCAGCAACTCATGCGATGCCATGTGTTCAAGGCGTCTGTTAACCTATTTACGATGTTATAAATAAGTTACTTGCGTGAATTATACTCGCACATAACGATCACACTGCAGTATATGTATTGATAAAATAAACCACATTATGCCCCGGGTTACGACGGTTCGAGCTATGATAGTTGCCTAGAACACATACTGCCGCTTGTGTTTGGTTATACTTCAGAATGAAGTATTTCGCACAATCTTGAAGACACTGCAATAACTACCTTGAAGATAGATCGCCTGTTTATCAATGTAAAATGTCTAGTTAGGGTAATCACAGTTGCGTTATTATTTTGTTTTTGAATTACCGGATATCCGCTTTGTCATTCTTGTCTGTGGGATATCTACCTTTTCCCTTTTGACTGTTGCATGTCTACCTTTTCCTGTTTATCTGTCAGATATCTATTTGTTTCTGTTTGTCTGTCGGGTATCTGCATTTTCCCTTTTGTCTGTCGGCTATTTGCAATACACCTTTTATCTGTCGCGTATCTGTATTTTCCCTTTTGTCTATTGGATGTCTGCAGTTTCCCTTTTGTCTGTTTAGTATCTGTATTTTCCATGTTGTCTGTCGGATATCTGCCTATTTCCTTTTGTCAGCCGCGTATCTCTATTTTCCCCTCTTGTCTGCTGAATATCTTTATTTTCCCTTATATCGCTTGAATATGTCTTTTCCTTTTTGTCGGTTGGATGTCTGTATTTTCCAATTTGTCTGTTGGATATCTGTCTTTTCTATTTCGTCTGTTGAATATCTGTATTTTTTTCCTTTTGTCTGTCGAATATCATCTATCTGCTACATCCATTTTTGTATGCTGTTCCGTTATGTTTTCATCGTGCTTTTGTTGGAATGCCCTCCCCTTCGTGGATTAGAAAACAAATTTGACCTGTTTCCCCAGGTCCATTTGCCTTACATGAGTACCAGGTCATGTTATGGAAAGTAAAGACCCGTCGGCGTGATACTGACAATGACCCCTATCGAGTGACGAGTGGTCTGTGAAAATACGGAGCTAACATTATCTACCCAACACGCACCACCGTGTGGGGAACAAGGTCATATCTGAACCTTAAAGATAACTAACTCATTATCGTCAGAAGGAGAAGAATAAGATGGAGCTTGAAGAAGATTCAGGAGGAGGAGGAGAAGGAGGAGGAGGAGGAAGAAGATGAGGCGGAGGAGGAGGAGGAGGATGAGAAGCAGAAGAAGAGGAAGAAGAAGAGGAAGAAGAAGAAGAAGAAGAAGAAGAAGAAGAAGAAGAAGAAGAAGAAGAAGAAGAAGAAGAAGAAGAAGAAGAAGAAGAAGAAAATACAACGAATAATTATTTCCAAAGCAAATAAACAAAAGTCAACTAAACAGAAAATCTTCAGCCCATTACGTCTATAAAATATTGTCTCTGTCAAAATTGCAAGAAACCATAAGCGGTCATTACTCCTAATGATGAAATACTCAGTAATCATAGACACAGATGTCATTACCGTATTAACCCATATAAAATCAACGTCAAAATCTTTCTATTAATTACGCTAAATGGACCGCAAATATGTCATGCACACAGCATTACTTAAAACCGTTAATACACTCTATGTAGAGCCCTATTCGTTTATTGGACGGGTTTTCTCAAATGGTTTATTTCCTTTCACGATTTCTTCTGTTTATTTCGTTCAACATACACATTCCTGTTAATTTTATTTGGCCACATTGAGGAGGACAGAAGCCATTTATCACACTCACACACAAATCTGCTATTACGGGATCAGACAGACACGAGGCGGATTTCGAAACGGGGCGAGAAATCCTGAATTGATGGATGACCTCTGCGATCAGGGAGGAACTTATCTAGAGAGATATAGCCATAGCAAATATGCTAATTTAATTTTCTATAAGATGGTGTTGTTTTTTGTGTGTGCGCGCACCCACGCACGCACACACAGGTATATTTATGTATGTGTGTATGTGTTTTTGTTTGTTTGATTTGTTTTGATGCCCGAGTGAATTAGAGGCACGATGTCCGCCTCTGGATCTAGTAGCCCGGATACAAACCTCCTGTGTAGTTTACGGTAAAAGGAACCTGAGTAAGGCTACTCCCGCCTGGTCATGGGGTTGTTCATCACACGTCTACCTGCAGGTCAGCGTGGCAGAACGGATAAGAGATCTCCTTCTTAAACATCCGGTGTGCTTATGCCAATTAATAGGTTCAACCCTTGCATCGGCCAGTTGGACTAACATGGTGACTTCTCTTCCTTGGCTTTGGGACGTACATTACAAGTGCCTCTGAAGTCGGAGTGGGTTCGCCTGACGGCGAAGAACACATGTAATAGAATAGCTAATTCACACGCACAAGTTAGTCCAATGCACTAGAATCACGTGTATGGACTACGCTTGAGTTCAAAAGCGAGCAAACAAATAAATAACTTAATAAACGTCTACCCTTCTGGGATATGGGTTAGAAACCCGGTCAACTTCACTTTAACATTGCCAATGTAACATCTTCAAGCAATTGAATCTTGATGATATCCTAGGTGGGTTAGAAACCCGGTCAACTTCACTGTAACATTGCCAATGTAACATCTTCAAGCAATTGAATCTTGATGATATCCTAGGTAGACCCATACCATGACTAAATTTAAAAAAAAAAAATAGAAACAACCCCATAAAATTATTATTGAAAGCTTGTGTTCCTCTGATAAAGAAGCACGTGAATCCCCATCGGTTATAATGAGTTTGTACACTTTGTGTAGGACCCTCATCAATGGGATTGGAGGGGAGGGGGAGGCATATTTTATCTAAGGGAGGAGAGATGAGCATTTTTGGGCTGATCCCGGGTGCAGTGGAAATGATCCACTTACGAAATGGAAGTGGTCAATGTGTACAACAAAAATGATCCGAATGCATAATGAAAGTGATTTAAGCGTGCAATGAAAGTAATCCAAATGTGCAATGAATATTATCCAGATTTGGAATTAATATAATCCACATGTGCAATGAATATAATCCAGATGCGCAATTACAATAATCAAAATGTGCAATAAAACTTATCGGTGTGTGCAAAGAAAGTCTTCCGCGTGTGGAATGAAAGTGATACGAGTTTGCAATGAGAAGAATCCACATGTGCGCAATGTAAGTGATCTAACCGTACAATATAAATAATCAAAATTAGCAATTAAAATAATCCAAGTGCACAACGAAAATGATCCAAGAGTGGAATGAAATTAATCCGAATATGCAATGAAAATTTTCTGAGCATGCATTAAACGTTATCAGAGAGGCAATGACAGTGATCCGAGTGTGCAATGAAAGTGATTCAAATGTACAATGAAAGAGATGCATATGTGCAATGAAAAAGATTCGAATGTGCAATGAAAGTAAACAGAGTGTACAATGAAAGTCATGAGAACGTACAATGTAAGAGATTCGAGTGTGCAATAATCGTCATTTAAACGTACAATAAATATGATCTGAGTGAGCAATTATAGTTATTTCTACAGACTAAATATCTAATTTCCTAAACATTTTGCACATGTGCAATGAAAGAGATTCGAATGTGTAATGAAAGTAAACATAGTGTACAATGAAAGTCATGAGAACGTACAATGTAAGTGATTCGAGTGTGCAATAAACGTGATTTAAACGTGCAATAAATATGATCTGGGTGAGCAATGATAGTTATTCTCTACAGACCAAAAATCTAATTTCCTAAACATTTTAAACACTAAACTGTAAGCTGTTCACAGATAGCAGATTTGACGTAAAACTGACAACCTGAAGTAAAAGTGCAGTTAGTGTTTCAGGTTTCAGGTGTCAGGTTTAAGGTTTCAGGTGTCAGGTTTCAGGTTTCATGTTTCAAATACAACATTTGGAGGTCAGCATGGCCAAATGGATAAGAACGCGTGTTCTTAAACATCCGGTGTGCTGATGTTGAGGTAATGGGTTCAACCCCTACACCAGACAGTTGGACTAAAATGTTGACCTATCGTCCTTGACTTGGGGACGTAACTTACAAGTACCTTTGAAGTCGGAGTGGGTTCGCCTGTTGGCGAGGGACACTGTTAATAGCGAAAGCTAATCTACACGCAAAATTCAGCCCAGCACTACTATAAATAGTGTGTATGGACTACGCTTGAGTTCATAGCGAGCGAGCGCACAGAAAAAACAAATTACATTTGAAAACTCCTCGCAAGTGTTGTTAGCTTTTGTTTCATTCAAGCGAAGAATCACGTGTTCTGTATAGAATGTCGTCACATCCGTTTGATTTCACCATCTTGTCAGATTAAAGAAGCCACACGTGGATTGGATGAGGTAATTGCAGCACTGGCCAACTTCAGATGTGAAATGAAGACGTATGTTTCCATCCGTCTCGGACTAGTTACAGAAAGTATAGAGCCGGTATCCAGGCCATGGACTGGGGCTTCTCTTAAATCTCAAATCTCTGGACAGAACTCATAATGACCTGGGCTAGCAAACGACGGCAGCCGCAAGTTTCCAGAGAAACCAGTAGCCGGAAGTTTCATCCGCCAGGGATAACGAGGCACTTGAAGTATGTAACTTGTGTCAGCTAATGATGATATAGAAGTACGCAACTCCACAGTCTAACAATAACCCACTAGATACCGTGACTAGTTGAACGCTACCGAAACGCAATTTGACTTTCTAGTCATCTGTGTAAAATAACTGGATTTCAACATTATCATTCAGAGATAATTCTACTGACACATGAATTATGTAACTTTTGTGTAACACGAGGCATAAGAAGTATGTAATTTGTGTGTAACACCAGCCACATGAAGCATGTAACTTGTGTGTAACACGAAGCATATGAAGTATGCACTTTGTGTGTAACAAGAGCCGGGTGAAGTATATAATTTGTGTGTAATACGAGCCATGTGAAGTATGTAACTTTTGTAAAACACGAGCCATATGAGGATTGTAACTTATATGTAATAAGAGCCACGTGAATTATGTAACTTATGTGCATCAAGAGCCACATGAAGTATGTAACTTGTGTGTAACACCAGACCCATTAAGTATTAACTTGTGTGTAACACCAGCCACATGAAGTATTAACTTGTGTGTAACACCAGCCCCATGAAGTATTAACTTGTGTGTAACACCAGCCCCATGAAGTATTAACTTGTGTGAACACCAGCCCCATGAAGTATTAACTTGTGTGAACACGAGCCACATGAAGTATTAACTTGTGTGTAACATCAGCCCCATGAAGTATGTAACTTGTGTGTAACATCAGCCCCATGAAGTATTAACTTGTGTGTAACACCAGCCCCATGAAGTATTAACTTGTGTGTAACACCAGCCCCATGAAGTATTAACTTGTGTGTAACACCAGCCACGTGAAGTATTAACTTGTGAGTAACACCAGCCCCATGAAGTATTAACTTGTGTGTAACACCAGCCCCATGAAGTATTAACTTGTGTGAACACCAGCCCCATGAAGTATGTAGCTTGTGTGTAACACCAGCCACATGAAGTATTAACTTGTGTGTAATACCAGCCCCATTAAGTATTAACTTGTGTGTAACACCAGCCACATGAAGTATTAACTTGTGTGTAATACCAGCCCCATGAAGTATTAACTTGTGTGTAACACCAGCCACATGAAGTATTAACTTGTGTGTAATACCAGCCACATGAAGTATTAACTTGTGTGAACACGAGCCACATGAAGTATTAACTTGTGTGTAACATCAGCCCCATGAAGTATGTAACTTGTGTGTAACACCAGCCCCATGAAGTATTAACTTGTGTGTAACACCAGCCCCATGAAGTATTAACTTGTGTGTAACACCAGCCCCATGAAGTATTAACTTGTGTGTAACACCAGCCACATGAAGTATTAACTTGTGTGAACACGAGCCACATGAAGTATTAACTTGTGTGTAACATCAGCCCCATGAAGTATGTAACTTGTGTGTAACATCAGCCCCATGAAGTATTAACTTGTGTGTAACACCAGCCCCATGAAGTATTAACTTGTGTGTAACACCAGCCCCATGAAGTATTAACTTGTGTGTAACACCAGCTCCATGAAGTATTAACTTGTGTGTAACACCAGCCCCATGAAGTATTAACTTATGTGTAACACCAGCCACATGAAGTATTAACTTGTGTGTAACACCAACCACATGAAGTATGTAACTTGTGTGTAGCACCAGCCACATGAAGTATTAACTAGTGTGAACACGAGCCACATGAAGTATTAACTTGTGTGTAACACCAGCCCCATGAAGTATTAACTTGAGTGTAATACCAGCCACATGAAGTATGTAGCTTGTGTGTAACACCAGCCCCATGAAGTATTAACTTGTGTGTAACACCAGCCACATGAAGTATTAACTTGTGTGTAATACCAGCCACATGAAGTATTAACTTGTGTAAAACCAGCCCCATGAAGTATGAAATTGTATGTAAGAGGAGCCACATGAAGTTAACATGCGTGAGCTAATGATAATATGGGAACCGAAGTATATATAAATATATGAACCGAAGTCTACCAACAACCTACATGATACCAAGACTAACTGAACGCTAATGAAACGCATTTTGACTGTCTAGTTAACTGTTTTAACTATCTAGTTTCGATCATTATCATTGAGAGCTAATTCTACATCGATTAAACTTTGGGAAATCATGAGGAATATGGGCTTTTCATCACATGTAGTACAACTCATAAAAATGCTCTATCTAGACCAACAAGCAGCGGTTAGAATTAATGGCGAGACATCAGATTGGTTTGACATAAGCAAGGAGTCCGTCAGAGCTGTGTGCTATCACACTAATTGTTTAGCCTGTACGCAGAAAATATAATGAGAAGTGTCAGAGATGATATAACCAGGGAGCAATATGATGCCCTAAGTATCGGTGGTCATGAAATGCCAGAGATTCGATATGCTGATGTAAAAGTATTACTATCCGCATCACATAATGGTATAGAAAACCTAATAACTTCAACCCACAGAAATAGTCAAAATCACAACTTATATCTTAACACAGCAAAAACAAAGATAATGCATACAGATAAAACTACTTTGGAGAAAAAATATATGTTAATGAGGAAATATTGGAGGTGGTCGATAATATTGAATATCTTGGGTCATTTATTACCAACAATGGTGACACAATGAAAGAAATTAAACGATGACTATCAATTGCTCTTCAAAGACTAAAACAACTGAATAAATTATGGAGTGGGACAGACAGAGCTACACAAATTAGATGTTTGAGAGCATGCATCTTTCCCATTGCCTGTGAGACCTGGACACTTACTAAACAAGCTGAACAGCGCATAAATGCTTTTGAATATAAATGTTACAGAAGGGTTCTAAGAATATCTTGGGTAAAGAAATGAACAAATGCATTCATACTTAAAGAGATGAATATTGAAGAGGGATAGCTATTAAATACGATTTAAAAAAAAAGAAAGCTGAAATATTTTGGTGACTTGAAACGTCATGAAAGTTTGGATAGAACAATAATGGAGGGGTATACACTCAGGAATAGAGGAAGAGGAAGACCAAAGACAATTTGGGTGCAGGATGTGGCGGATGATCTCCAGAGAGCTGTGTCGGACACGGGACATCTTGCTTGTGATTGAGAAGTTTTCCGGAAGGTTGTTATGGGAGGGAGGTTCTGCAAGGGACATACAACTGAATGAATGAATGAATGATTGGCTAAAATTGTCCCCCAACTTCTGTCCTGTCGTTTCAGAGTTCATCCATACATTTGTGTCTATACGTTGGCGTTGTCCACCCACATTTTGTTTCTGACAAAAGTGCAACCAATTCCACGCACGGCAGAATTACTACTAGACATTGCAATCAACCTAATCATTTATTTACTGCTTTTGTATGTACTATTTTTTAGTCAAATATATCCATTTATTGAATTAGTAAACACAATGTGTACAAATTTAGTACAAAAATCACGCCGGAGACATCTGAAGGTTCTGTAAAACGTTTGAAATCCTATGTCATCAGAGTATTCCCTGAAACAACGTCTACAGATGCCAGGGACGTACTTCCTTCGGTTATAACGACAATTATTCTGTCAATATCGTATAACATGACACTTCATTCAACTCTCAGCGCCATTTCCTTGGACTTGGCTTTCTATAACTTGGCGATTCTGGCTTGGGATTCGGAACGCAAATTACCACTGCCCAAATGTCTACAGATCCCACCAGCCTTGTCACTGAAGTTGGTCTTAATAACTTCTGTTAACTTGCTCAAGGCTAGTTTGTTCCTCAAGGTTTACATGGGTTAATGCCAGACTTGTGGCTGTCTTCCTGTGAACCACGTGACCAAAACTGGCCTTGCCTTTCACAATGCAGTATGGCACACTCTTCATACGACACAGGACTGGCAAGACCAGAATTACCTCTTGGGCAAAGAAAAGCAGGTGAGTTCAATGAGTGCAGTGACGGTGTTGATGCCAGATCTCACAACTGGGTTGCGTTTTGTTGGCTTGCCAGCTCCGCCAGCCGCTCTGTTTTCAGCACGACTTTCCTTTAGCTTCTTCAGCTCAGGTCTGTATTTATTCATCAAACGAAACAGCTATGTAGCTGTCTAGCGGTCAAGAGCCTGTGTGAAATGGTTGATTGATAAAGGGCCTTTGAGACGCTTGTAGAGAACTGCCTTCGGTCTCTGCAGACGTTCTTGGGCTATTTCACAAATCGGCCGAGATCTCGGTTGGATTGGATGTCTTGGCCAATGACTAAGTTCTTCGGTCTTTTCTAAGATAGTGGATTGACAATCCTCTTGGGGTCAATCTTTTCAGCCACAAGTGGTGCTGCTGCCACTTTTTCCCTCCCCTTCTTTGATTTTGGTAGTTCCAATGCCACTGCGCATGATATCCGACAAAAGTCATATTTCCAAAGTAATTTTACATTCTGTAGTTTGCCATTGCTTTCTGAACGACCGATAATTGTTATATTATGGTTTAATTTTATTTTAGATTGGTTTACTTCGATTTATTTCAATGTATTAGGATATAAAATGTTTTGTTTGTGTAAATATAAAATGATAAAAAAATATAGCATTTGACCGTGATAAATTTGCAATTAAGCTTTTAAATAGAAATTACCAAAAATTGTATTGCCATGATTAACGTCAGCTCTGATTTACAATTACATGTTATTTGCATGTCATAATTAGGTTATATCCCTTGACAGCGTGTTACCCAAAACATTTTATCTCCCATTTATAATATTACCATTTGCAGAAAGGTTTGTCTTATGAATGCGATATGTTTAAAATCTAAATGAACCTGAATGTGATGTTAAAAATTTGACGGCAGAATTGTCATCAGTCGAATTGGTCTCTTCGTATCACCCAGTAAAAATGACATTTTCCATGCTGTTAGTCGTCAGTCGCGATTCTAACTTTATGGCAATGCTCCTTTCCTGTGCCAATTAATATCACACAAAATGCTCCTCACTGCCCCAAGTGTGAAGTGGAACAGACAGCAGTCCCGAAAAACTCAAAAGCACGCAAAGGCATACGTTAATAAGGCCGCTGTCAGAATGCCAACCCAACAGTCCGCCACGAAAATTACAGTTAATCGTCGATGGAAGCAGCAGACAACAGAAAACTAGCTGTTACACACACATTACTGCGTAATGCAAAACCAGCAACCGGCCGTCCGCAATTTTTCTGAGCATCCTGTTCACAATAGGCGTATTGATATCAGGTGCAATTCCCATATATTTTACAAACAAATTGGCCCTTAACCACATTGTTCAAAGCTAGCTGCATGTCCTTTACAGGACTATGCAGTCAACCCAACAATATAATAGCTGTGGAGAGTGGAAAAGAAGAAGTAACAAAGACATTTATGATCTGCTTAAGTCCCCGCTAATCACTGGTATCATGAATGCTAATTGACTACAATGGTTGGGGCATATAGAAAGAATGGAAGATAATAGGGAAACAAAACTAGCTTACACTCAGGAAATAAATGACCGTAGACCCCGAGGTAGACCAAGAAGACGGTAGAGAGATAATATATATACAGACCTACAAGCACTTGGAATCAACGACTGGCAAGAGAAGGTCCACCAGAGAGACGAATGGAGACGGCTTGTATCTGCAGCAAAGAACCTCAATGGCTCGGAACGCTGAAGAAGAAGAAGAAGAATTAGGAAATTTTACATTCAGTAGTGTGTTATTGCTTTCTGACCAGCCGACGCCACACAACATCGAAATCAACACAGAGCTACCTGTTTCTAAATCTCCCGCGGCTGATTTCAAAGCCTCGACACGGTATTTCGGAGAATTATGAAATTGCGTTTCACTAACTTCTAATCCACAGACGCAGACAATCCACATGTTGGAATTGATATTTTACACAATTAAAATCAACATAATGGTTAGTTAGTTAGTTAGTTAGTTAGTTAGTTAGTTAGTTACTTAGTTATCTGTTGGGATATCATCCTTGAACTCCGGACAAGTCAATAAGTGCTCAGTTCCCCTCCCCCTCCCCTCCCACCTAACATATGCAATAGCATCCGAGACTGATAGTGATGAATGTTAATAACATAATGGTTGTCTTTGTCAATATGCGTTCCAAGTGTTTCATTTTCTTTTCATAACTCCATAAATTTGGCGTCATACTTAGCCTTGTCTATCATCGCCTATATGAACTAAGATTATGGAGTACTAACTTTCAGTCAATATCTTTAAAACCAAATTTTTCATATTGCCCGTTGAACAAGAAGAAGTCAAATAAACAAAGAAAAACACTGAACCTCGCCTGGCCAATTAGATTTCGTATTTTTATATTGTTTGGTTTGACTTGTCAGTAATTGAATGGTTATAAAACTGAAGGCAGTGAAGATGTGGTTTTTAAGAAATATGACAATTTCGAGATCTGAGAAAAACAGGGAAACGCTGATGTATTGCACACATGCAGAAAATCACAATTCAAAACCATGCAGGGAAAAAAGACAAATGAAAATTATGAGGCATAGCAAGAGAAGTGGTAAACAAAGGGGTAATTAGTTTTTTAAAAATAAAATTAAATTAAAAAAAAACCCACTTTACACGACTTCGTAAACGTTCACTTCTCTTCCACCACTTCTTCCGCCTATGCCTCCACTTCTTCTTCTTCTTCTTCTTCTTCTTCTTCTTCTTCTTCTTCTTCTTCTTCTTGTTCTTCTTCTTCTTCTTCTTCTTCTTCTTCTTCTTCTTCTTCTTCTTCTTCTTCTTCTTCTTCTTCTTCTTCTTCTTCTTCTTCTTCTTCTTCCTTCATCTTCTCCCTTCTTCTTCTTCTTCTTCTTCTTCTTCTTCTTCTTCTTCTTCTTCTTCTTCTTCTTCTTCTTCTTCTTCTTCTTCTTCTTCTTCTTCTTCTTCCTTCATCTTCTCCCTTCTTCTTCTTCTTCTTCTTCTTCTTCTTCTTCTTCTTCTTCTTCTTCTTCTTCTTCTTCTTCTTCTTCTTCTTCTTCTTCTTCTTCTTCTTCTTCTTCTTGTGTAGAGCAGATGACCCTCCAATCCTGTCATCTGATGTTGATTATATTATTATCGGTTGTCCAACTACCACAGTGTTCCACATACATCTGCATTTTTTTCCTTTGACGCTCTTGTCTAGTATTTTCCGACATGAGGCTACTTCATCTATTGCATCTCTTCTGTTGGAAAACGCGGTAGTCCAGTGGCTAGAAGCTTATCTAACGACGTTCTGGTCTTAGGTTTGCATTCGCCTACAAGCGAATTTGTAAAACTGACATGCGCTTCCAAGGCGACTTAGATTAAAATGGCTAACCTGAAATGTCTTGAGAAATGAAGGTGACCGACGTAAAAATTGTCAACATCAACCTTGAACTTCTCTATTGGTCTACCCGTGCTTCTCCTCGCCTATATTTTCCCCATTGTCACAATGCAATCTAGCTTTGTGACTGTCTTCTTTGTCTATTTAGGAGAATTTCACATGTAAAGATATTTTAATGAAATAATTTCCGCTGCATGGAAAGGAGAGTGGGGGGGGGGGGGGGGGGAAAGGGGGGTGTTTAGGGGATGACGGGGTGGGGTGGTCGTAAAAGGGGGGTGGGTGGGGTAGGAGGAAGGCACCTGTCTTCCAGTCTTACCTTCAACTGAGATTAACAACTATGTGTGCACGTGTGTGCTCGCGTGCGTGTGCGAGTGTGTGTAGATTACTCAACGTTTTTCGAAGTCATAGTTAGTCATCTTTCGCGCAAAATGTCTGTGTGTAGATTACTCACAGTTGTTCCAAGTCATAAACAGTTAACTTCGTTCAAAGCCATAAACAGATAACCTCCTTATAAGTAGATTACTCATATTTGTTCCAAGTCATAAACAGTAATCTTTCCCGACATAAGTCAGTGAGTAGGTTACTCATATTTGTTCCTAGTCATGAACAGTTAGTAATTTTTCCCGAAATAAGTCAGTGAGTAGATTACATATATTTGTTCCTAGTCATAAACAGTTAGTAATATTTCCCGCAATAATTCTGTGTGTAGATTACTCATAGTTGTTCCAAGTCATAAATAACTACCCTCGTTCCAAGTCATAAGCAGTTTAAAATCTTGTTTCAAGTCTTAAACAGTTTTACCGGGGTAATCTTTAGTTACATCCTTCTGTGGGTATAAGAGCTGTCAGGATCATCACATGTTTAGATGTGGAGGAGGTGGTCAGTCTTTCCTTTTCGTAGCGAACGAAGAGAGATGGCACAGAACAGAGCCATTGTCGGCATAACGCCCTGACCGTTACACATACGCGCTTTCTTAAAAGATAAAAATATTGTGATTGGGGGGGGGGGGTGTATACGCAAGCTCATTTAGGGAAAAATACAATCTTCGTGAACGAATGGTTAAATATTTTGCTAAAGGTACTCCTGGAAACCGCGGTAGATCAGTGACGCTGATCAGGTGATGGTGGGTTTGAATTCCCATCAAGCCGAATTTTTTAATAATTGACCTTGGTTGCCAGACTAGCCAAGTCTAAAGTGGCTACCAGGACACATCTTGGGAAGTAAATGCGGCCGACCTGATATGTACCAAATCACACCTGGATTACCATTGGTCTATTAGCACATGCAGCTGGCATTATATGCCAAATACACAGCAAGTTGTGTAAACAACAAAAAAGTATTCTTTACTGTTTTTGTTCCCCCAACGTATACTTACAACTACCTCTTTAACTTATGAACGCTATTTTATTGCGTTCATTGTCTTTTCCCGGACTGTATCTCTGTTACACTACCAATTCCCGCTACTTGCATATTTTCTGCTTTAGTTCCCGGGTATTTCCCTCACTTCAAATTAACGACATTTCTTTCTCTCATACCATAGTCTGGGTTATCCCAACGGCGACCCACTAAACCCGATTCCATCTCTCGATCAGGCCTCGTTAAGCACTGGATGCAGACATTAACGTGCACTTTGGAGTGTCTGCTTGGATCAGAATCGAATTTCTGGCTACAATAACGGAGCCAGGATGTTCAACTTAGCGCCAGACTAAAACGTTATACTGGGGCACGCTCCTCGGTGACCATTGATGACACGATCAAGTGATTCATTGACGAGCGTCTCGTGTGGTTGGGTGGGTGTGTCTTCATGGGGGAGCGTGCTTTTGATGTTTGAAACGACCGTGGTGTCTGGGTGATTTTTCGCCATTCAACGACAAATTAGCAGTAGAGACTCAATAGGTCATTCTAGAGGCATTATTATTATTATTATTATTATTATTATTATTATTATTATTATTATTATTATTATTATTATTATTACTATTATTATTACGCTGAAAGTTGACAAAATAACATTCATATATATTAGCCATTACTCGTCAGCTATTGATTGTTGTAAATAGAGGGTGGTGAATGCAGTACGATGCCCACCGTAGGCTATTTGGGAGCAAACAGCTTTGCGTTGATTTTGTACAATGATAGGAACGTCCGCCGTTTAAATATAAACTGCAAGCCACTTAAAGAAAACATTTCTAAAACATTACAAACATTCAATAAATGCTGGGATTGATTGTAACGTCATGCAGAGGACATGCAGCTAACATTTAACGTACTGCTACCTCCTTGACTTACTGTGTTGACCTCTGTTTTACTATACGTTTATTCACTGTATGTATCTCTACTACACAGCCAATTTCCCCCACTTCCGTGTTTTCTCCCTCACTTCAAATTAAAAACATATTATTTGTTTTTTCTCATTGCATAGTCGTTGCTATCCTAACTTTGAACAACCACTTGGAAGCATTTGCATTTGCGCGCCGATTTTACAATTCATAAAACAGTATCAAACTTACGAAATAAAATTCCGTAGAAAATAAACAGCCAAGAAATGATGGGGTTGATTGTGAGGTCATGTAAAAGACATGAAAGTAATTTTTAACTGACTACTACCTCCTTGAATGACTGATTGATTTTACTGTAGTTTCTTCACTGTATCTCTCCTACACGACCAATTCCTGCCACTTCCATATTGTCTGCTTCAGTTCCCGTCATCTCCCTCACTTCAAAGTAACGACATTTTTTTTTTTATCTCAAGGCATAGTCGGAGTTATCCCACCGGTGACCCACTAAACCCGATTCCATCTCTCGATCAGGCCTCGTTAAGCACTGGATGCAGACATTAACGTGCACTTTGGAGAGCCTGCCTGGGATCAGAATCGAATTTCTGCCTACAATAACGGAGCTAGGATGTTCAACTTAGCGCCAGACTAAAACGTTATACTGGGGCACACTCCTTGGTGACCATTGATGACACGATCACGTGATTCATTGACGACCGTCTCGTGTGAATGGGTGGGTAGATGTGCGTGCGGGTGTGCATGCGCTTTGGATGTTTAAATTGACGTTGCGTCTGGATGATTATCCACGTCTCAACGACCAATTAGCAGTAGAGACTGAATATGTCATTCTAGTCGCATTGGTGTTGTTCTGGTGCATAAAGTTGATAAAAGAACGTTCATTATAAATTAGCTGTTGATAGTTGTGACTTAGGGGTAGTGGGCACAGTTTACTGAAAGTA
>OY992885.1:85015642-85060825 GCA_963921405.1 Cepaea hortensis
ACATAATCAATTGATTATTGCTCACTGGATCTAGGAGGCCTGGTGTTCCTTGCCAGTGAGAAGTCCTGATCGTTCGGGTCCCATCGATTGACGGACGTCGGTCGCGGCGATTGGGCAATCTTGAGCATAGCCTACGATGGGTAGCGTTGTGATGTTCTGTTGTGATAATTTGGTGTGTCCAGTGTGTGCCGCGTGGTTACACACCCGCTTCACACGCGTGATCCGGGACTGTTTCCGGATCCGGTCAGGGATATGCACTACTGACGAGCTCAAATGAGGGCGAAACTCGAGTATAGTGCTTCCATATTGACGTGGATAGGCCTTAGGTTCATACCAGAATGCGATCGGCGTTGCCAGTAGTGGGTTGTGCTCAATATTTAAATATCAAATCCCGAAACAACCACATAATCTATTAACTTATAACTTCTGCTACTGCTACAGCTGCTGCTACTACTATTACTACTGTTATTTATTCTTCTCCTCATACTACTACCACCATTACCACTACTACTACCACTATTAATCCTCATCGAATCCTCCCCCACTCCTCCTCCTCTAACTACTGTCACCTCAAAACCACCCCCACCCCCATAACTACAACTACTACAACTTTTTCCTTCTTCAGTCCTTCCTTCCTTCGTCTCCTCCTCTCGCAAAATCACAAGTGTTGATGCGTGAACGCAAACACTTTCTCACAAAGTGAACATATAAACATGTACACAAACAAGTAGATATATAACCATGCGCGCGCACACACACACACACACACACACACACACACACACACATCACACACATGCACAACTACACCTGTAAAGCTACGCGCGCGCATGGGAGCACTAGAAGTAACTTGCATGAAAAGCTTTCTTTCTCGCCACACTAAATTATTTAAAAGGTCACTGATTGTATTTGCGACTTTCACGAATTCCCTTTGCCAGCGGAGATTCAGAAGACAGACTGAGAGATGGCTGGCCGGAATCACAGGAAAACACAATCTCCATCACATTAGCCATTCCTCCGTCTCAGGGGGTCATTTATTGGGGCCCGGACGTAGGCCAGCCACACTGAATTTATCAGGCCTGGTACAATGTGGGAATCGCGGTAAGGGTTTCCGTAGATGCTTGAATGTTGACCCGATGGTTATAGCCTGGAATCCGCGTTGGACTGGATTTAAAAAAAAAAATATTGGCACCTTGCCGTCTTGACAGACGATAGTTTGTTACATTGTGCTTCAAAAAGGCATAATAACTACAACCCATGGCGGTAGCGAATGTGACTTATAAGGCAAATTCGCGCTGTAAATGTTCGTACATAGTGGATGCATGTGAACACTCGGTCATTTCCACCATCATGCGCCATCTTACATCTCCTCCATGCAAAACGTTCAGCAGCGACTTGCTCCCAATGTGAATTACATAAAAAATACTAATAACATTATAGTAACAATAACATAATATAGGTGGAAGGCAATGGGAAACCACCACATTATCTTCCCAAGATTTCATAACAACACACATTTCAGAGATAGAGAACGTCGTTAATGGCTGTCTTAGGATATCTTCGTCCGGTAGGAACAGTCATGAGCCACAGGTGACCCCAGACCATCATCCAGCTACTGATTTCAAAACTATAACTAAACTAAATTAATTTAAAGTAGGAAAATGGAATGTTAGGACATTAAATGAGCTAGGAAAGTTAAACAATGCTCAAAGAGAAATGGAAAGCATGGAAATGAATATACTAGGTATAAGTGAGATGAGATGGAAGGGATCTGGAAAAATCACAACCGAAAAACACACAATAATTTATTCTCGAGGGGATACACATGAAAAAGGTATAGGAATAATATTTGATGAAAAAACAGCCAAATCAATTAATGGATACTGGTGTATTTCAGACAGAATTATAATGGTTAAAATCAAAGGCAAACCAATATATATATAATATATATATATATATATATATATATATATATATATATATATGTGATACAAGTATATGCACCAACAACAAGCAGTAGTGATGAAGAAATACAACACTTTAACAATGAAGTAGAAATGGCGATAGCTCATATGATCACAAGAAATAAAAATAATACTGGGAAATTTTAATGCAAAAGTAGGAAAGGGAAAAATAGAGGATATAGTGGGGAATTATGGTTTAGGTACACGAAATGAAAGAAGAGAGAAACTAATAGATTGGGCAAATATTAATGATATGATAATTGAAAACACATGGTTTAAACACTATGAGGGACGATTATACACATGGAAAAAGCCCTGAAATGAAAATACGCAACCAAATTTATTACATACTTATTAATAAAAGATGTAGAAATGCGTTAATTAATGTAAAGAGAATGCCTGGTGCTGACTTTTATAGTGATCATGTACAACTATGTAGACAAATAAAGTAAGACTAAAGAGAAGGAAAACTATGGTTAAGAACTTGAGAATTAATAAAGTGGTTCTGAAAGTGGATAAAGAAATTCAAGAACAATACAGAGTTACTGTGAAATATAGGTACAATGCAATATCTAAAATACAGTGTATAAATGAACAACGAAAAATGTTAAGTGACTTCATTCATCAAACTAGCAAAGAAATATTACCGGAGAGAAGCCAAAAAGCTAAGAAAAAATGGATGAATGAAGAAATCTTAGTGCTTATGGACAAAATGAAACAGAATAAAAATGACAAACAAGAGTATGCTAAGATAAATAAAGAAATAAGAGATAAATGTGTGAATAAGATCCCCCCCCCCCACCCAAATAACAAAAATGCATAGACAAATCAGTTAGCTCACAGGAATAAAAATAAAAATAAATACAGGGTTTTTGAAATCAAAAACAGGAAAGATATTATTGGAGGAAGGTGCTATAATGAAGAGGTGGAATGAGTATAAAAGAGAATTATATAATGGAGAAAGGGAAAAATTAACAGAAGAAAGTAACTTAGATGGCTCACCTATTCTAAAAGAAGAAGTCGCTGACGCTATGCAATATATGAAGAAAGAAAAATACAGCTGGGCCAGGTGAAATCACAATAAAAGAATTAGAACTAGTGGGAGAATTTGGAATAGATATATTAACCAAAATGTTGAATGGCATTTACAGCAGTGGATATTTACCGAGCGATATGCTGAAATCTGTATTTATAGCTATACCAAAAAGACCAGGAGCAATTGAATACGAGGATTTTCGTACAATTAACCTCATAAACCATGTCACTAAGCTTCTACTTAGATTTATAATGAGAAGAACAATAAAGAAAATAAAAATGGAAATTAGTGAAGTATGGTTTTGTGGAATGAAAGGGTACAAACAATGCACCATATATATTATGAACACTAATAGGAAGGTCAACAGAGACACAGAAAGACAAATATGTGTGCTTCATAGATTATACTAAGGCATTTGATAAAGTAAATCATGATGAACTGATGGAAGATATCAACATTGATGGGAAATATTTAAGAATAATAAAGAATATTTACTGGAACAGAGTAGCGGCAATTAAAATTGGAAATAAAGCGGGTAGTTACGAATAGATAAAGCTGGGAGTACTAAAGGGGTTATCTTGTCATCTGATCTCTTTGGTACCAAGAAATGCATTGGGAAATAAAAGAGGTGGCGTGACTCCGACCTTGTCACCCACAGAGTGCCGGTTGGTCTACAGACACATTAGGAACGTTCATTTGAAACTCGTTCCAATGGCTTTATTACAAAAGCATGAAAGACACATTAACAGGTGTGGTTGAATTAATCAAAGCATTCATTTTGAATGAATTATGCACCATGGGTTGGTCAGAAGAAATCGCCGTAGGCACTCAGGCAAGCATCCCATTGGTCAGGTAAGCGGCGAATGCCATCCGCAGAAAAAAGGATTGTGGTTGCTCACTGAACCAAGTATTGCCGCGTTCATTACGTCTGCATCTGTGTGAAATGGTTGCCCCTTGAGAGCTTTTTTTAGAGGTCCGAACAAATGAAAATCACATGGTGACAAATCAGGACTATAGGCTGGATGTTGCAGAATTTCCCACTTTTTCCTTACTAACGCTTCCTGCACAATCTTTGCGTCATGCGGATGAGCTTTATTATATATTAACAAAATCACACCGCGAGAAAGCATGCCGGGTCGTTTATTCTTGATGGCTTTTTGCAGCTTGTCTAGTGTTTGCAAGTAATGGGTAGAGTTGATGTTAACACCGGGTTCTTTAAAGTCGGCCAACAATAGCCCTTCATGGTCAAAAAATGCGCTCAGCATAACCTTACCAG
Source organism: Cepaea hortensis (assembly GCA_963921405.1). NCBI lineage: Eukaryota > Metazoa > Mollusca > Gastropoda > Stylommatophora > Helicidae > Cepaea > Cepaea hortensis. Next base: position 85,019,919 of record OY992885.1, read on the forward strand.
CGGAAACCTGTAACTTGAATTTTTTGGCTTTTGGTGATCAAGCATGCTTCCATTGCATGCTCTCTCTCTCTTTTGCTGCTCGGCTCAAAGTGGTGACGCCATGATTAATCGCATGCCACTATGAGGAAGAGAAATGCATCACCATCCACCCTGTAATGCAGCAAGTGGTTCAAACACCATCCAATGGGTTTCTCTTTTTGGAGGTCGGTCAACATCCGTGGAACCCACTGTGAACACACCTTCGTATATTGCAGTTTCTTACGAACGACCATTTGAATTGTACCAATTGACACATCAAATTCTTCGCTAGCGAACGTATTCTTCTACAGCGGTTCATCTGTACTGCAGCATCAATTTTGGCGATGGTTTTTTTCTGTTGCAACAATATGCACTTGACCCGGCCGTCGAAGATCTGTCATGAACTGACGTCCATTCCGAAACATTCGTGCCCAGTCTGTCACTGTTGTCTTCGACACAAATTTGTTACCGAACGCTGCCTGCATTCTTCGATGAATGTCCACTAGTCGACATCCTTCAAATGAAAGAAACTGAATCACCGCTCTTTGAGCTTCTTTGGACAGATTTTGAATTAACCCGGCCATTTTCTCAACGGTCAGAAACATAGCTTATGCATCATGGGACGATAAGCACGTACTATTTTATTCTATGGTCAGTACGTATCACATGACTATGACATGAACATGTTCAACGTACGCAATTACGTGCGGTGCGGCACGAACGGATTTCAGATGAACTCCCCTTATATTAATCTATCAACCAGTCTATATACAGGGTGTTTCTTCCGTTGATAACACCATTCTGTTTGAAGTGTAAAGAATTACTCCAGCAGACGACGGTCATATTGCTTCACGAAGGACTGTGGAGAATTTAATTGATGACGTCATGTACTTCATTTTTAAAATTGTTCTATCTGCAAAGTGTAGTGAGACTTTACAAACACCCCGTAGTAACCAAACCTACCCATTTAAATAGCAACGAAATATAAGTCTAGAACCATATGCCCAATGACATGTGACAGGGTTGTTTACTTTTTACTTTACTCTGACATAATGTGAGAATTCACCCAAAGCTGTCCATGTCTGTCTGTCCGTAGCTCTGCCTTATTGTCTGTCTGCCTACCTACTTGTCTGATGGTTCGTGTGTCTTACTCTCTGCACATAAGTCGGTTAGAGGTGCTATCAATCTGCCTGCCTGTAAAATGTCAAACAACAACATCTAGATACGGCTGCTTGTTTTTTTTTTTCTCTGCACTAAACATTGATCTGCTCAACAACGGAATACCCTAGACACCCTTACCGTTAACGGCAGACAAATTATGAGACTGAAAAGAATACAAAATGAAACTGGGCATCAACATGCACACTAAAGTTACATCGCGTGTGTGGAAGACATATTTCCTTGATTTGAATACCATCGAGAACGGAATAAACACGAGCAGAGCACGTGTATATCTCGTAATAAATGGCGAAGCGGAGCATCCATTGCAGGACGCGCCCAGCAGAAGAAACGGGAAAGAGAGAGGTAAATCATACCAGGTCCATAGGCAATGACACCACGTAGACGTGTTCCAGAACATCTGAACATTAACAGGCCAATTTAGATCATCTTGACATTTTATGAACGATGTTGCTGGCAATATTTGAACAGACAGCGTGACTGACTGGCAGTCTGTCTATCCATCTATCTATCGATTCTTCTATCCATCTGTCTATCGATCCTTCTATCCATCTATCCAGCCATCCCTCCATGCTTCTATCCATCTATCCTAATAACCATCGTGACCACTACTCACGGATCCAGCTACATATCCCTCTATCTCTTTATCTCTCTCTATATATATCTCTGTCTGTCTGTCTGTCTGTCTGTCTGTCTGTCTGTCTGTCTGTCTGTCTGTCTGTCTCTCTCTCTCTCTCTCTCTCTCTCTCTATATATATATATATATATATATATATATATATATATATATATATATATCTGGGGTGTGTGGGTGGATGTGAAATGTGTGGCTGGGCGAGTAAATGTGTGTATGGATGGTAAGATGTGTGGTTATGGGTGGTTGATGTGTGTGTTGGTGCGGGATGTGTGTGTGTGAGTGAGGGGTATGTGTGTGTGTTTGGATGGTGTGTGGGTGGGTGGAGCATATGTGTGTGGGTGAGTTTGCGTGGATTGGGGTATGTATGAGTGGGTGGAAAGATGCGTGTGGGTGGGCGAGGGATGTGTGTGATGGTGGGTGCGAGATATCTGGGTTGGTGGCGGGATCTGTGAGTGGGTGGAGGGATGAATTGGGGATGTGTCGTGAATGGGGGATGTGTGGGTATGGGTGGGTGATGTGTGAGAAGGTGAGGGTTGTGTGTGTGGGTTGGTGCAGGATGTGTGTGTGGGAGGAGGGATGTGTCACATATCATGAGAAAATGCATTATGCTTAGAACATTCATTCGACAATGTTTTTTTTTTAATCCTATGTGAATGCATCATGCACTGTTGATGAACGAAAGATGAGTGATTGGAAGGGCAGAATGTTAGACGAGCCTACGCGCCCAATTGTTACCCTTTGAAAATAAAGATCAATAAATAAATAAATAAATAAATAAAGATCTCTATCAATCTCTATATCTCTCTATGTCTCTCTATCTCTCTATCTCTCTATCTCTCTCTATCTCTCTCTATTCCTCTATATCTCTCACTCTTTTTATCTATCTCTCTCCCTATCTCTGTCTGTCTGTCTGTCTGTCTGTCTGTCTGTCTGTCTATCTGTCTCTCTGTCTGTCTGTCTGATCTGCCTGTCTGTATGTCAAAGAGTCTATTTATCTATCTGTCTATCCAAGTACCCACACCCATCTTCCTATAGAATCTCCTAATCAACATACCAATGTCCCCGCTGGCATACTAGCCTCTCTGTCCCCATGGTTATCCCACTTCTGACACCCCTTTATAATATTGTGAACTAAAGGGACAAATTTACAAGTCTTGAGGCGTATTTGACATTTGGTTCTAGCTTCATTTTTTTATGGATCAATCGAAACTCGACGAGTGATGTGTTCAATCTCACGTTGGCTGCCTTTATTTCCCAGGACTGTCCAGGTTCCCATTTCAGGCTAGGCTGACCTCGGAGATGATAATAATGTATATAATTCACAATATTTTCTTCATTTGTCACACAGGTATCACGGCCATGGATAAACATTTGTCTTCATTAAGTCAGAGTTTTTTTCAGACCTTGCTAACAAATTATAATAACAGATGAAACAGATATGAAGCAATCTACAATAGCTATTGATTGATGACTATAGTATCGCAAGATATACAGAATCGTCTGATTCAATTTACCGTCATGTTTAAATAAAAGAGAATAACCCAGTATTGTGGAACGAATCATTATGTGCTTTTTCAGCTGGCGATCTTAATTCTCCACATCAAGCGATCTCAAACAGAATGTATAGATTCATCTACTGATCAGTTTGCATGCCATGATGAACGGCAAGAATTTTCTTTAACTTTCTTCCTCTAGCTTTCTTTTGTATACATAATGTCAATTGTTATAAAATGAATCAGTATGTTGTTATGTGCCAATCTTGACAGACGATAGTTTGTAAAATGGAGTTATGCCTCTCTATAGCACAAAACCTAGGTTGAATTTAAAGATCACGTGTTGCCAATGCAGCATGATCCCTCTCTCGGCCTACCTAGCTTACTCCAGAGGAAAGATAACACCAATACGTCTGGAACAAGACAAGCTGCAGAAGCTGCCCGTTCAGCAAAGCAATACTCTAACTGTCGGCCTGTTGGAGTTTCCGTGGGACTTGGTCTGTCCTGCCATGACATTTAGTCCTTAGCTTGCATTTCCTCGCACTAGGGTAAAGCTTGTACCCTCCCAATTGCACTTCTCGCCCGAAGCCGTTGGTACAATGTGGGGTGTCGGGTTTAGTGAGCGTCGCGCAACATTCGGCGCTAACAGAAAGCAGGTAGCACCGTCTACTATCATACGATAGCTCAATCATATCTGAATAAGAGCTGACTAATGATATATATATATATATATATATATATATATATATATATATATATATATATATATATATATATATATATATATATATATATTGTAGGCCTCTTTCAGTCCTGAAGTACTATAGAGTTGTGCCGCTAGGGAGGTGCCTGGCAGCACCGCTGGTGACTGTATAGTCCATTGCGAGAGTGACAGACAATCCTTGTCACAGTTTCCGCATCTTTAAGACGAGTCAAGTCCCGCAGTAAGTGACTGCGTTTTAAGCCTGTGCCGCCTGTCCTCAGTTTGTTGGATCAGATTGCGCTCAAAGAGCACCAGTCCAATTCGTACATCTCTTCTCCAGGAGCATCTGTCTGTTGCAACTCTTTCCCACGTGTCTGGATCTATTTCAAGGGTTTTCATATCTTGTTTAAACACATCCTTATATCGCATTTGGGGTCTTCCGGTTGGCCTCTTTCCTGTGGCTAGTTCTCCGTATAGGAGATCTTTGGGAATACGTTCATCCTCCATTCGAGATACGTGGCCCAGCCACCGGAGGCGTCTCTGCTTGAGGAGGGTGTGCACTGTGGTAATATCTGCTCTTTCAAGCACATGTTTGTTTGTTATGTGGTCTTTCCATGTTATGCCCAGGATACGTCTCAGACATCTCACGTGGAAGGAATTCAACTTCCTTTCCTGTCTTGAGTACAGGGTCCAGGATTCAGACCCATAGAGTAGTGTTCTAACAACACAAGCTTTTTATACTTGAGCTTTTGTACGCTCTGTTAGTTTATTATTCTCCCAAACTCTTTTAGCTAGCCTAGAAAATGCTGTGGCTGCCTTTCCAATGCGTCTGTCGATTTCTGTCTCTAATGAAAGATTATCTGATATTGTCGACCGCAAATACACCAACTCGTGGACGACCTTCAATTCGTAATTATAAATTTTGATTGACGGAGGCGCACCAGCGTCTTGTTCCATCACCTGTGTTTTATATAGGCTAATGGTGAGCCCAAAGTCTTTGCAGGCGACTGCAAAACGATCTATGAGCCTTTGGAGATCTTCTGCTGTATGAGTAGTCAGTGCTGCATCATCTGTAAAAAGTAGTTCTCTAACGCATATTGATCTTATTTTGATATTTGCCTTGAGTCTTGATGGGTTAAAAAATTTGCTATCAGATCTTGTGTGGAGGTATATACCTTCAGTGGCAGTCCCAAATGCCTGCCTTAAGAGAACGGCGAAGAAGATACTAAAAAGTGTAGGAGCAAGCACGCAGCCCTGCTTTACTCCGCTGCTGAAGCTGAATGACTGGGATGTTGAGCCGTCAAATAAAATGGTCCCCTGCATGTTTTCGTGGAATGATTTCACGAGACTAAAAAGGGTGGGTGGACATCCAACCTTTTCAAGGACCTTACTAAGGCCGTTTTGCTCACGAGGTCAAATGCCGTTGTGAGGTCGATGAAGGCAATATATAATGGCTCCCTCTGTTCTCTGCGCTTCTCTTGGAGCTGCCGGAGTGAGAAAATCATATCAATGGTGGACCTGTTGGGTCTAAATCCGCACTGCGATTCGGGGTAGATTCTTTCAGCAAGAATGTGTAATCTTTTAAGGATTACTCTGGCAAAAATCTTGCCTGTAATGCTGAGTAGGGAAATGCCGCGATAGTTGTTGCAGTCGCTTCTGTCGCCTTTGTTTTTATAAAGGGTTTTATATGATGTTTGCGTCTTTCATATCTTGTGGTACTGATTTTTCTTGCCAGCAGAGCTGGAATATTGCATACAGTTCTGGGATGATTGTTTCTTTGCTACATTTTATAATTTCAGGTGGAATACTATCTTTCCCAGGTGCCTTGCCGGATTTGAGAGAGTCTAGTGCTTCGCTGATTTCTTTGAGGCAAGGTTCGTTATCCAGGGCATGCATGGCGGACTGTTGATCGATGGCTACCAGAGCTTCTTCACTGACAGTGTTATCCACTGAGTATAGCTATGAGTAGTGTTCTACCCAGCGATCCATTTGTTTCGCTCGATCTTTTATGATTACCCCCTCAGTTGATCGTAAAGGGGCCATCTTATTTTTTGATGGACCGACAGCTTGCTTTATGCCCTCGTACATTCCTCATATATTTCCAGTGTCTGCACAAGTTTGATTTTGAGCAGAGAGCTGTAGCCAGTACCTGTTCGCACATCTTCTTGCCATCTGTTGTACTCTATTTCTGGCCGTTCGCAATGCCTGCAGTGTTTTCTCTCAAGGTAATGTTTTATACATTGAGAATGCATGTATCTTTATCTCCAGGACTGGGAGCATCTCTTCAGAGTGTGCTTCAAACCAGTCGATTGACTTAGTTTGCTTCTTGCCAAATGTTGATAGTGCTGTATTGTAGATGGTGTCGCGTAAATGACTCCATCTCTCGGTGGAATTTCAGTTTGTGGGGCCAGGCAGAGTATCCGCTAGAGCCTGCATGAATTTGTTGACCTTCTCTTTATTTTGGGTGCCGCTGGTGTCAATGCGTGGTTAATTCTGCTTCCCGTGTTGTGTCACCGCTTTACGCGGTGCTGAAGTGACCTCTTCAGGGCACAAGCCTGGGCAATGGAAATCGGAGAACCAGTAGCAAGTTCCCTCTCTCCACGTCGCCGATGTTATATATATATATATATATATATATATATATATATATATATATATATATATATATATATATATATATATATATATATATATATATCATTAGTCAGCTCTTAGACAGATATGACAGCCACTGTCTGTCTAGCCGACACTCAGCCCTCCAAAGAAAGGCCAGACAGACATGTAATCACACTGCTATTGGTGCCATTAGTTTAGGGATCTTCGCTGGCTGTTGCAGATTTTTTTTTTTTTACCAAATTCTTTGCATTCTAGGAGAACACCACATCTCAAAAAGGTACCAAGCTCTTTCAACTTCTATAAATGAGAATTACTTAACGATGTTAAGCACGATATTCTGGGCACATAAGAAAGACAACCTACCATAATGAAACTCACGAGAAAGCTGCAAGTAAAACAGACAAGAAGAAACAGTCAGGTTAAATAAGAAGATAGCATCAGCAGACAGACTGGGGAGAAAATCGACTTTCCCTTGACGGGGAGACAAACGGAATACTGAAGATCCACAACAGCCGACTTTCGCTTGGAGATAGCAACAGATCTGATGTGAATATATTTGTGAGCGAGACACGTACCGCCGAGCATCGCTTGTGTATTTAAAGCTGAGGAGAGGTACTATGTAAAAACAAACTGAGCTGTTAAGTGTGAAATAAATGCGTTAGTATTGAATGTCCCTTATACAAGACAAAGTAAAGTGTAATTTAGGAACACACTAGACAATACAAACATCGAAAGCTATAGTCACACTGACGTTTGAACCTGTCGCCTCCAAACAATGCTTCGACGAATGGACAAGTGTAGTTTGCCAGTTCCAAAAGAATGTGTCGATCAGTGGCCGCGTATTGCTTCCAGAGCAAGCTCTATTGCCTAGCCGTTTCCTGGTGTCTCTTGTGTATATAGTCACTAATTTACAATACAAGCCTGACAGATTTTGGGGCCCAGCGGGGGAAAAAGTGTAGATAGTCACCGTAAAACACGCGCCATCTTTAGCCAGGAATAACACCCACCTGGATATACATATGTCAATATTTCTATTGTAATGTGGTCCTGTGTTTATTCACTAAGTCTTCTGTTTTCTATGCATTACAAATACATATCAATTGGAAAACCCACAAAAACTTTTCAACTTAATGAGGGCACTTTTCAACTGAGTTGGCGTACTTTTCAAGTAAGAGGTGGAATTTTCAACTGAGTGAAGGAACTTTTAACTGGGTGTGGAAACTACAACATTTCAACTAAATGGGGGTATTTTCAACCGATGAGGAAGAACACTTCCGGTAAAATGGCGACAGCGTAACGGTTTTTTCTTTCTTCAGAGGACGCTGTTTTCGGGTTTTCTGAGAAGGATGTGATGTTGTTGTTTCGTATCTCTTCCAGGAAATTATTCACAAAAAACCAAGTAAGGCAGGTGGTGAATGACATTTTGAGGACAGCCGAAGGATAGCTGTTAGTTATGGTCTCAAGTTTCGCGACGGTAGGCAGACTGTCTCTTTAACGTGTCAATGGCTACGGTCTCCAGCCAATATGGTCACTGCCAAGAAGGAAAGCAACGGCAAACTACCTTGTTTAAAGTTGTCTAAATTATCATGATTCATCGAATCACAGAACGTCACAAGAAAAAGACAGCACCACTGAAATTAGCGACATGGAATGTTCGAACTTTAAGCGAAGACGGAAAATTAGATAACATCAAACGAGAAATGGAAAGGGAGAATATTAAAATATTAGGAATGTGTGAGACGAGATGAAAAGGAACTGGGGAAAAAGATGGGAGGAGTTTAAGAATATTTATTCTGGGGGAGAAGAAAGGCAAAGATGTGTAGCAGTTATCTTGGATCTGCAAACATCAAAATCTGTTAAAGGATATTGGGCAGTGTCAGACAGGGTTCTATTGGTAATATTAATATTAATCGGCAGACCTTTTAACATAAACGGCATTCACATATATGCCCAAATAGGAGAAAGCAGTGACGATAGTATAGAGGAATTTTATAATGACATGGAGAATGCTTTGAAGAAATGTAAAAATTCAGAAATAAATATCATAATGGGTGACTTCAATGCGAAAGTAGGAAATCAAGGCGATGGATGCACAGTAAGCAAATATAGTCTGGGAGAACGTTACGAAAGAGGATACATACTGGTCGAATGGGCAAAAGAGAAGGAAATAATTGTTGTAAACACCTGGTTTAAGCAACATCCTAGAAGATTATGGACATGGAGGAGTCCTTACAGCTGGCTTAGAAATCAGACTGATTACATCTTGATTGGTAGAAGGTTTCGAAATGCGTTAGCAATCGCAAAAAAATTGTTCCCAATGCTGACTGTTATAGTGATCACAGATTGCTTACAGGCACATTGAGGGTAAAGTTAAAGTCAAGTATGCACCAGAGAACATTAAATACGATCTATGTACATTGAAAAATGACCAGGAAATACAAGATAATTTCAACATAGAAGTAAAGAACAGATTTGAGATCATATTTCATCTGTGAATTGTCAATTGTAAATGCTGAGGACTTCAATCAGTTTGGCTGCAGAAATAACTATTCCAAAATTAAATAATGTGGGTCGTTGTCACGAATTGGCAGCCTTTACTTCCCAGAACAATTTTCGGTTCACTTTTGATGGGCCATGTAGAGGATCAACAGACGAACAAAACCGTTTTCTCTATATTCAAGGCTATACTATCTTGACGTAAGCTTGCAAAACCTGCAAGTAAACAAACCACCAGGAATGGCTTTCTATTTGGGAAGTTAATTTGACACCAGTACCGGTCACCCCCAGAGGTTATCAATCCAGCCAGACGGGGGGGGGGGGGGGGGGGCAGACTCAGGGGACTGAATAGTAATTAAAACCAACCAGGCATGACGCAAGCAAACCTGGTTTACCAACAGAGTTGTAAACTGGCTGTTGACCATGAGAACCTAATTGTTCCCTTGACATGACACCTGATAAGAATAGCTAGGAAATCGCCCAACCGCGATGGCTGACCCCATCTGGTAGAGACTAGAGGCGCAAGGTGTGAAATCACTGATAAGACTCAGTGGGCTAATAATTGTCAGACCCACAGGTGTGAAGGCTAGTGTGCATGCAGGAAGAATTTTTATGACTGGACAGACTTGGAGTTAATTGCAATTAACGTCAGGAGGAGATAAGAAGAATTTATGAATATAATTCCTGGGAGATAAGTGTCTACTGCTAGGCTAGGTATAAAAACCCCAGCTAGACTTTCCCCCTTTAGATTAAGTCTGACTTCAGAACAGGTAGGAACTATCTCAATGTCTGTAGTCATACGCATGATTATTTTGTTAGATTTCACTACAAAAGTTATTTCTTAGTTACTGATTTTCAGTCTATGTTTGATCTAGGTTATTGCAAGAACTATCATTGTCATAGATTACTTGAGTGTTCTTTCTAAGTTCTGTGTTCAATATCATATTGCTTTAAAGTGTTATTCTTCTGAGAAATAGAGCCTTATGTGAGACAGATCTTGTCTGGGTATACTTTTAGGTGTCTTGGTAGATGCTTGTCATTTCTTTGTACACTATCCTAGTTGCTTTTTGGTGTGTGCATTTGTTGTACAGAATATAGTCAACTGACTATTTATTTAATTCTTACAACAGCAGTAACTAAGTGGTAACTTCAATTAGACTTGTTGTATATCTCATTTTGTAGCTATACAATATTAGTACTCATTAATAATGCCTGATGCTATTATGTTGAGTATCATTAGATGTCCATCTTGAAGTAATATAATGGTTACGGATAGGTTGGATGTATGTATGTGTAATTTCATAAACTAACTAGTGCATTATGCTATGATGTTAAAGTATCATAATATGTCTAGTTTAATCAATATGTTTATGTGTATTGGATGTTTTATATATTGATTTGTCATATGCAAACCTACCAATATGAAGTGTTAGGCTATTGTCTGCGCATTGGCACATTGGCCAATGATTGTGTTGGAAGCAGAGGTGTAATGGTACAGACATTACCCACAATTTGTAGTATAGGGTATATGGTGCTAAACTTTCTCAGTGTATTGTGGGCGTGCGTCCACGGTAATGCATGGAAACCTGGCACAGCTACTGGTCACGGCTTGCAAGCCCGGATGATCAGGCATTGTTATAATACCCTTACCGACCCTGTGAGCTGCTAACCCAACTTTGGACGGAGCGGCTGTATGACACAGAATTTCTGTATTAGCGACATGGACATGGGGCGGCAGAAATGTAATCATTACAGGCGTGTGAGACAATTGAAAAGCCCGTCCCAGACTAAAGACAGTAGGGAGAAGGAGGATGGTGAACACAGTAGAGCTGGAAGATAAACTTGGCCAGACTGGTCATTGTATATGTTTGTGTTATGATATGTTTTAATTAGGATTGCGCTGATATAACACATTCGTGACTTTCTTTCAAGCTCTCACAAGGAGCACCTATGTTATAGATCTCAAGACTAGAGACTACTGACTAGGAGTGTCAGGACTGACAGGATCGTCAGAATACCGGCAAGCTGTTTCTCTTTTTTGAGTCTACTGGAGAGTGGGGATCTGGACCACAGTTCCAGATAGATGAAGTAACAAGTAAAGTTACGTAATGTTTCTCATCACAATATGTTATATGATTTCATCATCCCCATATTGAAGACCATCAGATGTCTATGATTAGTAAATAAATGTTGTAGTCTTGTAACTCATAGTTCTCTCGTTATATTTGAATTCCAATTGTGCATACGTGTTGTTGTGTACATTGGTGGGGGTTCACTTACACACCAAGGAAAGGAGCAGTCAGGGAGAAAAACCTGTACTAGGATAGTTGTCTTTAAACTTTAATTCAGACTTAAAAATCTATCTTAGCTAACCTTCTCTTTCCTAGTCCTTGGCGAATATTCAGCACAGTTCATTTCAATTTTGTAACGAGCCACTTGGAGCTGTACGTTGGATATTCATGGGCTTAATCTGTAGTTCAGCCATATAGATGTTGTCCCTAGTCAGCTTCTGACTATTTAATGGTTGCTCGCCAGTGAATAATATTTTCATCTAGCCGGTGGGGCACCCCGACTTCTGACAGATTGGGCTTCTCGTACGGTATTTGAATTCGGACTTCTCGCTTTCAATAGACTCCGGTACTAGACCCTAGACATACAATTTTAAAAGTTAACTCTTGTAATCTTCAATCATCAAAATAGACTATCATCAAATGTAGCTACTTTTAGTTGAGGAATTTACAGAGTACATATATAACTTTTCAAAAGTATAACAGATAAGAACTTATGAGAAAACTACCATCATCTATCATTTATTGATAACTGTTTTTAACTATTATCAGTTAGTGTTATCATTAATCATTTATTGATAATTGGACACTTTAATCATATTTACATTGATGTGTTTGATGATTTAACTGCTTGACTGATTTGCAAATTTATGCTAATATATACCATGTTCATTTTGACATGTATGCAGTGCATTTTAATGTTTATTTAGGTAAATATTACTGTTGATTACTGTGTAGTATATCTCTCACACTTACTTCACTGCTGTCGCCAGGTACTACTTGAATATTATTTTCAGTTGTCTTTCACTGCTGAGGCTAGACTATACACATTGAATAGAGTAGACTGTCAGTAGTTAACTCTTGTCTTTCTAGCTTAGATCTGATTTTTGATATATACATAGGAGCTTACCGGAATATAGTCATTTGCAATTATGGCCTTACGTTACCGGAATCCCGAAGAGGACATGAAGGCGCGCGCAGATTTCTCAGAGTCCGCGAGAGGGTGGGGCATAAGAAAAGGCTTAACGGGGGAGCAACTAGAAACATATAGCATAGCTGAGTTAGAATGGTGGGACCAAGAAGAAGAAATTATGTTTAAAGAAAATGATGAGTTCTTTGGAGCACAAGAGCGTAGCAAAACTGACGGAGTAAAGATGGAGAAAACGCATATGGAAACAGTCAATGTGGAGAAGCTAACCTTTCTAGCGGAACATAAGGTAGGAGATATGGATGCTCACCCAACCCGGAAGGATGGGACATCTTTGCCACCCACCGCAGAATCAGAGGTAGTGGACCGGGAACTACAGGTTCTCATTCGACCCAGTCCTAAACGGAAAAGAGGGAAGAAAAAACGTGCCAAGGGCATTTCAAACAGTCACAAACGTGATAACTGTTTGGACCACGGAAATTGTGGTCTCACTGGTTTGCCAGTACAGGACCTTCAGGAAAACCACTTGACTTCTATGAGAAATGAATCTCGAGAGAAAGAGGAGCTGAAGACAACCTTTAATGAGGTCGCAGGCAGAGGCCTAGCCGATTCTCACATTCCCTTCTGTTCACAGAATCACGAAGTGGAATTACATCTGACTGAAATAGGGAGGATGGAAGTAACTGAATCCCAGGTGAATTTCATTACTGCAACGCGGGAAGAATCACTAATTAGCAGTTCAGATAAATTGCCTACTAACAGTTACCCAGAGGACAACTGTTCGTACCACAAGATATGTGGTTTAACTGGTCCACCAGTACAAGACTCCCAGGAATCTCATTTTACTTCAACGAGAGGTGAAACTCAAGAGGAAGATGACCTGAGGACATCTTTTAAGGAGGTCGGAGATCGAAAGGTAACCGACTTTATTATTCCCTTCAGCCCAGATGAGGAAGCAGTGGGATTAAATTTGACTGACAGTGGGATGAAGGATGACCCGGAACCCCTTGTGATCTTTGAGGCTGCAGCTCAGGAAAAGACACTAGACATCAGTTCAAATGATTTACGTAGTGTGATGGATTGTTTATACACCAGCCCATCACAGGATTTACCTCAACTGGACTTAGCCCATGAAAGCAGGACCAGAGAGGAACATCCAGACCAGGAAACATTTCCAGTTGTTATCTCACAGTATACCAGTTCGGAGACTCAGGAAACACTGGGAATTGTCATGAGCCAGAATATGGACTCTGATATTGTGCAGACAACATTGTCTGTAGTTGCTAAAGAAGAAAATTCTTTGCACAAGATGGAGGAAGAAACGCCTATCATCTCATTAGCTGAAGTTATCAGGGAATTCCAGCAACAGGGACCTGAAGTAACAGAAGTCAAGAGTGGTTTGGAATCAACACTCTTAGGACTCAATCTACCCTTCAGTCAGGTCGATTTGATAGGAGTAGATCAGCTATTTGTGGATACTGTATTCAAAAGTAACACCACTTTATCGCCCTGGAGTAACTATGTTATTTCTCAAGGCAGGACAACTTGGCACACTAAATTTCCAATTTCTAGCACGGTTTGTACAAGAAACTCTAATGCAGAGAAACCCAGCCCATTAACTGAATATCAGGGGAAGAAACCGCGACACCGAGGAGGGACGATTGTTACGCCCGACTTTGAAGGAGGAAAGCGCCAGTTGAATTTATATCATGGGACCATGATGTGTAACATTATTCCTTTCAAAAGGAAGCTATTGATGGATCTGTTAAGGATCTATAATGGATGGAGGAATATCACGGAGACAAGCTTTGCTGTGGCCAGCTTATGCAAGACCTCACTACGGGTACATCCTCGGCTGAAAGGAGTAAATCACGCGAGTGAATGGTGTAAAACAATTGCTGCCCAGAGGCGTAGAAGAATCCCGTTGAGTGTGATCTTTCCCAGAGGGGTAAAATTACAACCTCCTGACAATTACCGGATTTTACCAAGCTATTGCATGGAATCCCGGCCGAAAACCAGGTACAAGGACCTATCCAAAGTATCCTGGCAGTATGGAAATGGAACGTCTTTATGCAGATGCAGGACAACCCACTGCCACAAGGAATATTGGAAACCTTTAGGCAGATACAGAACGGAGAGTGCTTAGGCATTATTCTGGGATGTACGGCGTGCTTTGACAAAAGATTTCTGGCAGAAACCTTTTTTAAGGGGAAAGCTCTGTCCCGAATTGGCAGCCTTTACTTCCCAGAACAATTTTCGGTTCACTTTTGATGGGCCATGTAGAGGATCAACAGACGAACAAAACCGTTTTCTCTATATTCAAGGCTATACTGTCTTGACGTAAGCTTGCAAAACCTGCAAGTAAACAAACCACCAGGAATGGCTTTCTATTTGGGAAGTTAATTTGACACCAGTACCGGTCACCCCCAGAGGTTATCAATCCAGCCAGACGGGAGGGCAGACTCAGGGGACTGAATAGTAATTAAAACCAACCAGACATGACGCAAGCAAACCTGGTTTACCAACAGAGTTGTAAACTGGCTGTTGACAATGAGAACCTAATTGTTCCCTTGACATGACACCTGATAAGAATAGCTAGGAAATCGCCCAACCGCGATGGCTGACCCCATCTGGTAGAGACTAGAGGCGCAAGGTGTGAAATCACTGATAAGACTCAGTGGGCTAATAATTGTCAGACCCACAGGTGTGAAGGCTAGTGTGCATGCAGGAAGAATTTTTATGACTGGACAGACTTGGAGTTTATTGCAATTAACGTCAGGAGGAGATAAGAAGAATTTATGAATGGAATTCCTGGGAGATAAGTGTCTACTGCTAGGCTAGGTATAAAAACCCCAGCTAGACTTTTCACCTTTAGATTAAGTCTGACTTCAGAACAGATAGGAACTATCTCAATGTCTGTAGTCATACGCATGATTATTATGTTAGATTTCACTACAAAAGTTATTTCTTAGTTACTGATTTTCAGTCTATATTTGATCTAGGTTATTGCAAGAACTATCATTATCATAGATTACTTGAGTGTTCTTTCTAAGTTCTGTGTTCAATATCATATTGCTTTAAAGTGTTATTCTTCTGAGAAATAGAGCCTTATGTGAGACAGATCTTGTCTGGGTATACTTTTAGGTGTCTTGGTAGATGCTTGTCATTTCTTTGTACACTATCCTAGTTGCTTTTTGGTGTGTGCATTTGTTGTACAGAATATAGTCAACTGTACTATTTATTTAATTCTTACAACAGCAGTAACTAAGTGGTAACTTCAATTAGACTTGTTGTATATCTCATTTTGTAGCTATACAATATTAGTACTCATTAATAATGCCTGATGCTATTATGTTGAGTATCATTAGATGTCCATCTTGAAGTAATATAATGGTTACGGATAGGTTGGATGTATGTATGTGTAATTTCATAAACTAACTAGTGCATTATGCTATGATGTTAAAGTATCATAATATGTCTAGTTTAATCAATATGTTTATGTGTATTAGATGTTTTATATATTGATTTGTCATATGCAAACCTACCAATATGAAGTGTTAGGTTATTGTCTTCGCATTGGCACATTGGCCAATGATTGTGTTGGAAGCAGAGGTGTAATGGTACAGACATTACCCACAATTGGTAGTATAGGGTATATGGTGCTAAACTTTCTCAGTGTATTGTGGGCGTGCGTCCACGGTAATGCATGGAAACCTGGCACAGCTACTGGTCACGGCTTGCAAGCCCGGATGATCAGGCATTGTTATAATACCCTTACCGACCCTGTGAGCTGCTAACCCAACTTTGGACGGAGCGGCTGTATGACACAGAATTTCTGTATTAGCGACATGAACATGGGGCGGCAGAAATGTAATCATTACAGGCGTGTGAGACAATTGAAAAGCCCGTCCCAGACTAAAGACAGTAGGGAGAAGGAGGATGGTGAACACAGTAGAGCTGGAAGATAAACTTGGCCAGACTGGTCATTGTATATGTTTGTGTTATGATATGTTTTAATTAGGATTGCGCTGATGTAGAACTGATATAACACATTCGTGACTTTCTTTCAAGCTCTCACAAGGAGCACCTATGTTATAGATCTCAAGACTAGAGACTACTGACTAGGAGTGTCAGGACTGACAGGATCGTCAGAATACCGGCAAGCTGTTTCTCTTTTTTGAGTCTACTGGAGAGTGGGGATCTGGACCACAGTTCCAGATAGATGAAGTAACAAGTAAAGTTACGTAATGTTTCTCATCACAATATGTTATATGATTTCATCATCCCCATATTGAAGACCATCAGATGTCTATGATTAGTAAATAAATGTTGTAGTCTTGTAACTCATAGTTCTCTCGTTATATTTGAATTCCAATTGTGCATACGTGTTGTTGTGTACATTGGTGGGGGTTCACTTACACACCAAGGAAAGGAGCAGCCAGGGAGAAAAACCTGTACTAGGATAGTTGTCTTTAAACTTTAATTCAGACTTAAAAATCTATCTTAGCTAACCTTCTCTTTCCTTGTCCTTGGCGAATATTCAGCACAGTTCATTTCAATTTTGTAACGAGCCACTTGGAGCTGTACGTTGGATATTCATGGGCTTAATCTGTAGTTCAGCCATATAGATTTTGTCCCTAGTCAGTTTCTGACTATTTAATGGTTGCTCGCCAGTGAATAATATTTTCATCTAGCCGGTGGGGCACCCCGACTTCTGACAGTCGTAAGAAATGGATGACGAAAGAAATGTTACAACTAATGGAAACAAGACGACACAACAAAATAATCCTGACAACTATGAAGAGGTTCACAGAAAAGTCAGAACATTATGTAAGGAGGCAAAAGAAGCATGGCCCGAGAAAAATTGCATAGAAATTTAAACAAAAAAACCAACACAACAGTAAAACTATCAAATTAATTCACAAAAGAATTCAGGACCTTACTAATACAAGAACACTTACATAAAGAGGATGCTTAAAAACAAAAGATGGAAAAATCATACTAGAAAAAAGATCAGATTTTACATGTATGGTCAGATTACGTGAAAAACCTTTATGATGATACAAGAGAACAGTATGATGTTCGGAATAATAATGAAGGACCACCAATTTTGAAGATGTAGGTTCAAAATTCTCTTAACCATATGAAAACTGGCTCATAACAACAGAAATGATCAATGCCTTAGAAGAATATGGACTAGATTAAGTCATCATATGATACTGGACATATATATCCAGAATTATGTAGATTCTATATTTATTGCAATCCCAAAGAAATTAGGAGCCGTGGATTGTGACCAACATCGAATAATTAGTATAATGACCACATCACAAAGATTTTGCTAAGAATTATCATGCAACTAGTTAAGACAAAAATACAACCCGAAATAGGAGAACAATGTGGGTTTGCAAAAGGCAAAGGTTCAATTAATGCTATGAATGCTACTTAGAACATTAATTGAACGTTCCATAGAAGTAAACAAAGACCTACATCCTTGCTTTATTTACTTCACAAAGGCTTTTACGAGGGTAAGTTAATAAGTAAGTCACATGTAGCTGTAGAAGACTAACTAAATATGATAACAACTTCAAGCCAGTTTATTTGTATACATACATTGTCCCTTTATTTCTCAACATAATTTCCACCAACATTGATGCAATTATCCCATCGTTTTATCAGTCCTCCCAAACCGGCTGCATAGAACTGCGTTCTCTGTTTTCTAAACCACGTTTTAACTTCACATTCAACTTCGGCGTCATTCGCGAAATGTCTCCCGCCAAGGTGGGTTGTCAGTGTTTATGCTGACAAATGTTTGTCCCGCAAAGCGGTGCATAGCTGGGTAGAAAAAGTTACAAAGCGAGTCAATAAGTAAGTCACACAGTTCTGTGGGATGGACGGTAAATGAAAACAAAGCACGCAGTTCTATGCAGCCGGTTTGGGAGGACTGTTAAAACGATGAGATAAGTGCATCAATGTTGGTGGAAATTATGTTGAGAAATAAAGGGACAACGTATGTATAAAAATAAACTGGTTTCAAGTTGTTATCATAGTTAGTTATTTTTCTACAGCCATTTGTGACTTATTTATTAACTTACCCTCGTAATAAAGTAAGACACGTCAACATCATAAAGATGCCTGCAGAGCTACACATTGATGGGAAAGTCCTTAGACTTGGTAAAAAAAAATTTTTAAAAGATCTCAAATGTCTCCAGATCTGTTTTCCCTGTACAGTGCAACATTTATTTTTTCAGAAACGTAGCAGTTATGAAAGACATCATCATTGGGTGTAGAGGGTGGGGGGCGCGTAACACCAATATCATTAGATATGCGGATGATACAGTATTGATTGTAGACAATGAGCAGGATCTGCAACATTTAGTAGATGCGTTTGTTGCACATAGTGAACAACTAGGGTTAGAATTAAATTGTAATAAGACGCAGATTATGGTCGTCACTAGGAAGGAGGAAATTATAAAATGTACTTTACAAGTAAATGGGGATATTTTTAAACAAGTGAATCGGTAAAATTATCTCGGAACAGTCGTAACATTTGATTTCGAGATGCCTTGAAGAGATTAGAACAAGAATCGCCTTTTGCAAAATGAAAAACATACGGACCAATAAAACGATGTCTCTTGCAACGAGAAAAAGAGTGATGAGGTGCTACATAGAACTTGTACTTTTTTTATGGGTGTGAAGCGTGGACAATGAGCAGACAAGCTGAAAAACATGTGATGATTGTGGAAATGTTGTTTCTACGGAAAATGCAAAGAATACCATGGACAGGCAGAAACCCAATGACCAAGTCCAGAAAGAAACAAATGAAAATCGTACACTGATTAGAGAAATAAAACGTACAATCACACGTTTTTAGTCATGTTATGAGAAGAAATATATTGGAGAACTTGATGACAACTCGCAAGATCGAAGGGAAGAAAACAAGGAGAATGCAAAGAAGTAAATACCTGGATGGCTTGGCCATGTGGCATGGTCGAGACAAGAACACTGAGCTGATCCACGACTATTGTGATCGCGTGAGATGGCGATCCATGGCCGCCCGGCATGGCACGTGATAGTGATGATGACATACAGAGTCGAGGTTCGAAATCAGCTGCAGCTGATGAAGATAACCGCTTGCGTTGATTTAAATAGTACGAGCGTCGTTCATTCATAATACAAAGGCAAATTACTAAAATTGCATGGTTAATCACAAACAGCCTAATGAAGTTGGGGTTGATTGCATCGTCCTGTAAAGGACATGGAAC
Organism: Cepaea hortensis; assembly: GCA_963921405.1. Lineage (NCBI taxonomy): Eukaryota > Metazoa > Mollusca > Gastropoda > Stylommatophora > Helicidae > Cepaea > Cepaea hortensis. Next base: position 85,039,542 of record OY992885.1, read on the forward strand.
TAATGTTTAGTATAATTTAAGGTGGTTGAACAATACATAATCAATAGAGTTGAACGGATTGGCCGGAATATACATTTATTAGTAAATGCAAAGTTCGTTGAATAAAATATAATCGTTACAGATGAGCAAGACTGGATATGATATAACAGTTTATTAGAATAAACGAAATTGGTTGAATAAATGATAGTCCTTACAGATGAAATATAATAGATAGGAAAGATAGAATGCATAGAATAGATAGAATATAAGAGTTTATTAGAATAAGCCAAGTTCGTTGAATTAATTATATTCGTTACAGCATAAATGACTCGACAGAATACAATATTTTCATTAGAACGTAACCGCTATATTAAAATAGAACGAATTTGTTAGACTACAACAGATTGTGAAAACATCTTAAGGCGTGCTCGACAATACGATAGAAGACTCGGCTTTGTTTTGTTCGAACAAAGGGAGATAACGTGGGGAAATTCATGACAAACACAAGTTCTTCTAATAATAACTTCACCATTGTGTAATTCAGTGAGTAAATCTTTGTTCGAGTTGCTCACTTGTTATCCGGAGGTTCCCAAATATAACCGTCTCTCTCTCTCTCTCTCTCTCTCTCTCTCTCTCTCTCTCTCTCTCTCTCTCTCTCTCTATCTATCTATCTATCTATCTCTCTCTCGCCTCTCTCTCTCTCTTAATCTGTCTGTCTGTCTGTCTGTCTGCTTGTCTGTCTGTCTGTCTGTCTGTCTGTCACTCACTGAGTCTTTCTCCGTCTCTAGCCACGTGTCTCTTTCTCCATATCTACCTCTGTTTCTCTGTCGCTCTCCTTCTCGCTCTTTGTCTCTCTCTCTCTCTCTCTCTCTCTCTCTCTCTCTCTCTCTCTCTCTCTCTCAACAGACTGAAATAGCTTCTATATCACACGTTCTACATATAGGACTGAAATTTAGTCTACATCATATGAACTATGACAGTGCATCGGGTCTCTTCCCTCCCCCCCCCCTCTCTCTCTCTCTCTCTCTCTCTCTCTCTCTCTCTCTATTTATGTATGTATGAGTGTTTATGTATGTGTGTTTGCATGCATGTGTTTGTGTGTGTGGCAATAGCTTGGCGGCCACCAGACGCCAAGCTGACATTAATAAACTCAAATATGACATCAGGGAAACTCCCTCCACCAGAAAATGTCGGGGATGGCCATGAACCTGACAGCAACTACTGCTGTTTGTGGGGGGACTTAACCATGTAGGTGTGAGTGCCATGAACCTGACAGCAACTACTGCTGTTTGTGGGGGGACTTAACCATGTAGGTGTGAGTGCCATGAACCTGACAGCAACTACTGCTGTTTGTGGGGGACTTACCATGTAGGTGTGAGTGCCATCATAACATTGTGATTCTCTATATCTAATTTCTCTCATCAGTTTACGGTTTTCATTTGCTTCTTGTAGAACCTGCTCATCGGTTTTTCTGTTTGTCCATGGCATTCTTTGCATTTTTCTCATAAATCACATCTCCACTGCTTTAAGATGTTTCTTTAATTGTTTGTTTATTGTCCACGTTTCGTATCCATGTAACAGTACAGATTCTATGTAGCACTTAAACTCTCTTTTTCTCACTGCAATTGACATCTTTTTATTGCTAAGCATGTTTTCAATCTGTGACATGCTATATTTTCTATGGCCAGTCTTATTATATTCTCTTCAAGGCACCTCCCACCAGTTATTACGACTGTTCCAAGATAGTTGTGCCGATTCACTTAAGATTAGTGATATGTACACGGATTTTATGTCTCTGTTCTCTTACATTTTAATTCTAACTCTAGTTGTTTACTGTGTAAAATAATAAATAAATGTTGCAGATCCTGTTCGTCGTCTGCAATCAATACTGTGTCATCTGCATATCTTATATTATTGATGTTATGTCCCCTAATGGCAATTTCTCTCATATCCTCTATATTTCTAATATTTTCACTGTATAGGGTAAAAAGATCTCGAGATATTATGCATCCTTGTCGCATAACACATTAACTTACTTCATTGTCAATTTTAATGACAACTTGTTGTTTTCAATATATGTCTTCAACTAGTCTTATGTCTTTCTCATCAATTTGTAGATCTGCCAGCATCTTTATCATGTCGTTATGTCTGGCTTTATCGAAAGCCTTTATGGTGTCAATGAAGCAAAGATGTAGGTCTTTGTTTACTTCTCTCAAAGGCTCCCACAATTAATGTTCTCAGCATATACACAGCATTTACTTGCCTTCTATAAACCCACATTGTTCTTCTCCTATTACTCGCTGTATTTTATTCCTCTGCCGACTCTGTGGCTAAGGGGTTTCGAATGCAATTCATAATCCTGTATACTGCGTTCAAAACACAGCTGCGGGCGATTTGGAAGCAGGCCGCCTTGCGTTGGTTAATATACACTGGTATGAGTGCCGGCCGTCCAGAAAGCCATGTCAAACTACTTAACGTAAACTTGCCCAGGAACACAAACAGCACAAATTTAACATTTAAAAAATGCTGAAGCTTACTGATACGTCCTGTAAAGGATATACAACAAACGTTTTTGTTTCTTCCTAACTCTTTTCATGATAATTCTTAGCAAAATGTTCGTGATGTTGCTTATGCTAATTGTTCGATGTTGATCATATTCCAAGGCTCCTGATTTCTTCAGGATTGCAATAAATATAAATTTACATAATATTTCCAGTATCATATATTGTGTTCAGCAGTCCGGTGACCTGATCTACTGCATATTTTTCTAAGTTCATTTCTCTTGTGATATTGTCTAGAACCGCGATCTTGCCAGTTTTCCTATGTTAAAGAGTACTTTGAACTCCATCTTCAAAATTGGTGTTCCTTAATTATTATAATGAATAATATCCATGTCCAGAAACATCACCAAAGTAGATAAAATCCCAACTAGCCTGTAGGCGATGCTGAATCATGAAGTTCTTACATTTTATTCCGTCTCTCCGAGGAGGTGAAGCTCCAATAACGGTCTTGTGCACCGCTGGTATCTGAGCTAAGAGAGGGGAAGGATAGCTCGGCAGCACATTCCCCGTGGTGATAGAACTCTGGTACTGGGTGGGTAGGATAGACACTATAGCAGCCTCACGCGATGGACACAAGTCATTATCAGGACTCACACGACCAGAATGCCAGTTCTTCAGAATCCAGAATTAACAATCACTGCCTCTAATGGATTCACGGCCAGCCAGCGAGCCAGCCAACTAATCACCCAACAAGCCAATCAGCTAAACAACCTACGAACGAACAAACGAACGAACGAACGAAGGAACTTTATTTTCAAAGGGTCACAAATTGGGCACGCAGGCCCGTCTTACATTCAGCCCATCCAATCACTCATCTTTGGTTCATCAATTGCGCATTAACCAGACAACCAACCACTTAATCATCACGTTTAAAGGTACATTAGACATATGGCATCAGACCCACACTTTTATAGGGCAATGGGTAGATGGTGGATGATATGGTCAGTACCATACTGATCGTCTTTAAACAAAAAAGTCTTAAAAGTCGTGAGGATCGACTTCATTGCATCAAGTTTTAAGCCATATGGCTCGGTCCTTTTCCATAGGGCAGCCTGCCGAATGCGTCTCACAAAGCACGAACTCCCTTGCTCCAGCGACGACCCCTAGGAGTCTCCGAGAAAAATGCACGCGTGAACAAAAAGACGTAGCCCGGAATCGAACCCACAACCTTCAGAGCGCGAAGCAAACGGCTTGACTGGTCCTCTTTACTTCCCAAGATATGTTCTGGTACCAATATTAAGCTGGGTCAACCTGGGCGCCATTATCAATTTAATAATAGAAATTCCATTCTGATGTGGATTTCAACCAATGGTTACCTGTCCGGCACGCGAGCGTCTAATGCTAACGAGTCTCCCCATTTAGCCATAACTGATCTAGAACGACCTCAACGTATTTCAGTGTGTGTTGGTTATAATAATATAATAATATTGCAATCCCAAAGAAATCAGGAGCCTTGGAATGTGATCAACATCGAACAATTAGTATAATGAGTCACATCACAAAGATTTTGCTAAGAATTATCATGCAAAGAGTTAGGAGGAAAATACAACCTGAAATAGGAGAAGAACAATGTGGGTTTGTAGTAGGCAAGGGTACAGTAAATGCTGTGTATATACTGAGAACCGTAATCGAACGTTCTATAGAAGTAAACAAAGATCTACACCTTTGCTTCATTGACTACACAAAGGCTTTTGATAAAGTGAGACATGTCAACATGATAAGGATGCTTGAAGATCTACAAATTGATGGGAAAGACCTTAGACTTGTAAAAAACATATATTGGAAACAACAAGCTGCCATAAGAGTTGATAATGAAGTAAGCCAATATCAGCCTATTAAGAGAGGTGTGAGACAGGGATGTGTAATGTCTCCAGATCTGTTTTCCCTGTACAGTGAAAATATTTTCAGAAATATTGAAAATATGGAAGGAATCAACATTGGGGGACGATGCATCAATAACATTAGATATGCAGATGATACAGTCTTGATTGCAGACAATGAACAGGACCTGCAAAATTTAGTAGATGCGGTTGTTACACATAGTGAACAACAAGGGTTAGAATTAAATTGTAAAAAGACACAGATTATGGTCGTCACTAAGAAGAACGAAATACCACAGTGTAATATACAAGTAAATGGGAATACTCTTCAACAAGTGAATAGGTACAATTACCTCGGAACAGTAATAACATCTGATGGGAGATGCCTTGAAGAGATTAGAACAAGAATCGCCATGGCAAAAGTAGCCTTTAGCAAGATGAAAAACATACTGACCAATAAAAAGATGTCAATTGAAACGAGAAAAAGAGTGTTGAGATGCTACATAGAACCTGTACTTTTATATGGATGTGAAGCTTGGACAATGAGCAGCCAGGCTGAAAAATATCTGATGGCTGTAGAAATGTGGTTTCTGAGGAAAATGCAAAGAATACCATGGACAGCCAGAAAGACCAATGAACAAGTCCTTCAAGAAACAAATGAAGATCGTAAACTGATCAGAGACATTAGACGTAGACAGTCACAATTTTTTGGGCATGTTATGAGAAGAAATGATTTGGAGAACTTGGTGACAACTGGTAAGATCGAGGGGAACAGACCAAGGGGAAGACCTAGAAACAAGTATCTGGATGGCTTGGCCTTGTGGCATGGTCGAGACAAAAACACGGAACTGATCCACGACTCTGTTGATCGAGTGAGATGGCAGAACATGACCGCCCACGCTTACCGGCATGGCACATGATGGATGGATGGTTGGTTATAACCCAGGCCCCAGTGCTATTTGTTTAGAACAACAAATATTTACCCTCTTGTCACGCCCCTGTATGTCGATACATTACAAGGCGGTTCAAATCGATTTGTTCCTATTAGAAATGCGTTGACAGCCTATCCTCGCGTGATGATAATTAATACCCCGAACCTGCTGACCCTAATTGTGTAACAAGTTGTGGGCCACAGTACTGTTGATCCTTTTCATGTTTGTTTAGCTGAATGTGTGTTTCTGTGAAATATCCCTTCTTTTAATTTCTGGCCTACGCAAATTAGTGGGATTTAACAGTTGTATAATATGTTACTGTTATTAGCAATTAACATCATAATCATCATAGTGACATAGATGGAAGCATGGCGGAACGGATACGAACACTCGTTTTAAACATCCGGTGCGCTCATGCCGAGGTGGCGGGTTCAACCCTTACACCGGTCAGTTGGACTAAAATGTCGACGTCTCCTCCTTGACTTGGGGACATACATTACAAGAACCTGAGAAGTCGTAGTGTTTCCCTCGAAGGAGAGGCGCAGTGATAATAAGGAAAGCTAATCTACACGCAAAAAGCGCAGTCCAGTATACTATAAAAAGTATCATGTGGATTGACTACGCTTGAGTTCAAAGCGAGTGAACGCACACACAAATTTGGACGTATGTGGCTTAACTGCGAAAAGTATTTTTAGATCATTTCTGATAAGTGCAGTCCTTTAGCAATAATCAGGTCATTTCAATTTATTTGCCAAATCGCAATTCATTTCAAATTATATTTTCATATAACATCATTTTGTGCCTTGCCAGCTGGCGTAGGCGTTCATGTCGTTCTACAGATCCTGCTCCATCCATGGTGCGCTGTATTAACTCTACTGATGATGTTTTTTCATGCCACCGTCTCGCTTCACCTAACACTATTTATCTTAGTCTGCCTCTGCCTAATTCCCCTCCGATTTTCCCAGATGTCACGATATCCTCCAAAGCTGTTTGTCTCTTCCTTATAGTTGTATATAATATTCTAGTTTCGTTAGACTTTTCCCAGAAAATGTCCCTATATCCATTATTTAAATTGGAATGGAAATACCATGTGGACCGAGCCTCCAGCTGGTCTCAGGACATGTCCTCAGAAGGGGTGAAGTCAACCACATCAATAATTGAGTGTCGTTTGGTCTGTAAAACAGCCATGCCGGCGCCATACGTCATACACCTCTTTTGTCTTCTGCTTTCTATCTTCTGCTCCCGTCCTCCTTCCTTCTTTTTGTTCTTTTGTTCCTCTTTTGTCTTCTTCTTAATCCTCCTCTTCGTGGTCATTTTCTTCCTCGTCTTCGTGTTCCTCTTCTTCTTCATCTTTTTTTCTCCCTCTTCCCCTGTACTTCATCTTCCCCTCCAACTTCCCTGTCTTCCTCTTCTTTCTCACGGGCTTTCTTCCCTCTTTCCGTATCTTCTTCCATCTCTTTATAATTTACCCTTTCCTCCTCTTCTTAATTCCTTTCTTCAATTCCTTTTCTTCCCCTCCTACCTCCTCGTTTTCTTCCTTCTTTTCACCGTATTCTTCCACCTCTTCTTTCTCCACTCTTTTCATCTCCTCTTCTTCCACATGTTCTTCCTTATATTATATATCGTTTTCGCCCATAGTTCGTCCTTTCCTTAATTTTCTTTTTATATTTCTTCTTCTTCTTCTTCTTCTTCTTCTTCTTCTTCTTCTTCTTCTTCTTCTTCTTCTTCTTCTTCTTCTTCTTCTTCTTCTTCTTCTTCTTGTTGTTGTTGTTGTTGTTGTTGTTGTTGTTGTTGTTGTTGTTGTTGTTGTTGTTGTTGTTGTTATTGTTGTTGTTGTTGTTGTTGTTGTTGTTGTTGTTGTTGTTGTTGTTGTTGTTGTTCTTCTTCTTCTTCTTCTTCTTCTTCTTCTTCTTCTTCTTCTTCTTCTTCTTCTTCTTCTTCTTCTTCTTCTTCTTTCAAGCTTTCAAGCGATGTGCTGCAGAGGCCAAGAACGTAAAATGGGAATGTTTTATGAAGGAGATTTGAAGTGATAAAACACTGCGTAAATTCTGGAAACTGCACGGACAAATGCAAAGAAAAGATCGGCCTTTGACAGTGGGAACAATTTATAAAGAGGATGGCGTACGCGTGACAACAGACAAAGAGAAAGGGGAGGCGTTTCTCCAGAAATTTCTAGAGCAGACCAATCATAATGATGCGGATACCAGAGATGCAGTTAGAGAGGAATTATCTGGCACAATGGAGAATATGCCGTATGAAGACATCATACGGGTTGAAGATGTTAAACACATTTTGAAAAAGGCAAAAGACACGCCACCAGGGCCTGATGGTGTCAGGTATGGCCACATGAAGGCTTTGAGCGATGTAGACCTGAAGGAGATGGCCGACAGCTTTAATCAGAGCATCAGGACAGCATCAGTACCGCAGGATTGGTTGCATAGCTATCTCATCACTCTCCCAAAACCATTCAAGGATCATTCAAAGCTTAGCGGCTTTAGGATCATCACCCTTCAAAATATATTTGGGAAAGTTTTATAGAAGATAGTCGCTGTTAAGCTGCAGGGTTTTTTGGAAAGGGAAAAGCTTCTTCCAAGAGACCTAGGGAGCTACAGGCCAGGAAAAGATACTTGGTCAAATGCAGCCACTTTTGCCTTTGACGTTTATGGGGGGTTCCAGAGTAGACAGGGAATAATGGCGGCAGCGCTTGATCTCGAGGATGCGTACAATAGAGTTCGTTATGATATTTTGATGACCGCACTTATGGAGAAGGGGGTCAATCCCTGGTTGGTGAACTGGATAGCAGCCGTCCAGCATTCTCGTCGGTTTGCTCTCCATCTGGGTGCATGGACCTCAGAGCCACATATTTTAACCCCGGGACTGCCACAGGGATCTGAAATCTCACCGGTGCTCTTTAATGTGTATACGAGCTAGATTGCATACCTAGAAGCACCAGGGGTTGGAAGGATTCTAACATTTGCAGATGATATTCTTGCATACAGGCAGGGGAGAAATAGGGATCAAACAGCCCAGGAGCTACAGGTGACAGTAGACAAAGTGATTGACTGGTGCACTGAAATGAGTGCTGTCATCCACCCGGAAAAGGCGGCTGTGTTGTGGTGCTCTCTGGACAACAGGATTGTGAGAGATGATGCCCCAAGCCTCACGATAGATGGCAGAAGTGTCAACAGAGAGAACAAACTGAAGCATCTGGGAATCACATTTGACAGGAGCCTGTCCTTCAAGGACAATGTGGAGACGGTTGTGACAAGATCTCAGAAGGGACTCAATGCATTTAAAACTATGGCTGCAATGGACACAGAGAAGAGAATGCTCTTCACACTATACCAGCACTTGATCCTCGCAGTGATTGATTATGGACTAGGACTGCTCACTGTCTCAAAGAGTCAGCTGGTGAAATTAGAGCGCATATAGAACGAAGCTATGCGGGTCATTCTGGAATGCACCAGAGACACCCCAGTAGTGTGTATGCGTTACATCCTCGGTCTGTCTACTGTTGCTGGTAGGCACAAGGTGATGCAGGCGAAGGCATACCTCAGAGCAACTGCAGACACAGATCACCCGTTGCATGAGGCTCTGGACGTAGTTACGGGTCAGAGACTGATAAGAGGGAAATCATGGATGGCTCAGGCGGAGGATACGATCAGACAGGTGTGCCCCTTGGAGAACATCAGGCGAGGAGACGAGTGGGTCAGAATGCCAGCGGAGCATTCAGACTTGTGCAGAGTTATAATCATATTGAGCCGGGAGTGCAGGGAGTGGCCAGCAGGGGCCACGGAAGTGGAAATTCAGCAACTTATTCAGGATAATTCTAGCCCGGGTGATGTGATTATCTACACGGATGGTTCGGTGTTGAGAGGTAGGAGAAGTGCCTGGTGATTCTTAGCAAAAGCGTTTGGTGCAGGAGAGCCTGGCGTATGATTACACAACATCTAGCTTAAGAATGGAGGTGGAGGCGGTCAGTGCAGCTTTCCGCTGGATAGAAAACACGATACATACACACATTGTGATTGTAACTGACTCAGAAAGCATGCTGAGGAGGGGGAGAACAGGCAAGCTTCGCGCAGAGTGGCTTGCTTCGCTTCGGAGATCACGGGTAGCAAGCATCACCTGGATATTTTCTCCGGGGCATGCCGGTGTGCTGGGGAATGAACAGGCGGACAGACTGGCTGGCTCGACAAAACTTGGTGGAGTACTAATGCATGACAAGACAGACGTTGTTGCGGCCTTGTGGGAGCACGTGTACACCTCGGAGGAGCAAATGGATCACCATAGTCTGGTAAGAATGAGGCAGCGAGGTGTGACGAGGGGATCTGGCCGACGATCGACGCTCAGAGGAAAGGCGAGACGGAAATATAATCAGATTGCTACTGGAACTATTAGTGTTGGAACTATTCGCTGGCTGCTGAGGATGGGGACGGAGCGCTTATGGGAATGTCCCGAATGCTGTGATGTCGGTTCCTCAATCAATCAATCAATCAATCAATCAATCAATCAATCTTCTTCTTCTTCTTCTTCTTCTTCTTCTTCTTCTTCTTCTTCTTCTTCTTCTTCTTCTTCTTCTTCTTCTTCTTCTTCTTCTTCTGCTACTTCTTCCTCTTCTTCCTTCCTTTATGATCCTGTTATCATTTCCTATCTATTTCGTTTTCCTTACATTCGGACCACATTCTTGGTGGAGGCGACAGCAGAGCAGAACAGCCAAAGGTGCTAGGATATCTGTGATGGAACGAATCACCGGGTGCACGATACTTTCCTCGCTGTGGGAGGAATGGTTCGGGAGCAGGCACAGTTCGCAGTTGTAGAACAAGTACGAAGACAACGCAGATTCTTAAATACACGGTACGAACACACTGCAGGAGATAGACACCCGGAGTCATGACACTGGTGGGGCCGCCCCGAGAATGTCAGGAAGTTCAAGGTCTGAAACATTCCGGGAAACGGAATATTTCTGACGATCAGAAATCACCTGTCGTGCTTGCTCCGCGGAGAAGTTTTTAAATCACATTAGGTTTACTTTTTCTTTGCTACCCTTAAGGAATCTGGCAACACACGATCGATCGAGTACCGATTGGTCTATAAAAGATCGGTCTAGTACCTTAAACCAAAAACACCTCAATGCGCATAGAAATAAATTCCTTTGACTATTTCTTTGTATGCATATGCAGCATTGAAATATTAGTTAGTGGTTACCCTTTTCATTCACAAGCGAAATCTCAAGAGGACTTAAGAGGATTATAACTTATATGTTTCCATGGTTATTTCCCTTACAATAAGATGTCGTTGTGTCCACATGACACGATCAGCCACGTTGTTCTTATATACAGCTGAATCACAGCCGTTTCGAATAAATAACGGTCTTAAATATAATATTACGATAACCTATCTACTTGACAACTTACTCGTGTACCGATTTACACACCGATTCATCTATTTTGCACCACCCATAATTCGTACCATCTACTCTTCTGTCTGTCTGTCTGTCTGTCTGTCTGTCTGTCTAGCTGTCTGTCTGTCTGCCTGTCTGCCTGCCTGCCTGCCTGCCTGCCTGCCTGCCTGCCTGCCTGCCTGTCTGTCTGTCTGTCTGTCTGTCTGTCTGTCTGTCTGTCTGTCTGTCTGTCTGTCTCTCTCTCTCTCTCTCTCTCTCTCTCTCTCTCTCTCTCTCTCTGTCTGTCTGTCTGTTAGATCAGGTTCCTAGCTGACCATTTGTTTATCTGATGGACAGTCTCATATCTTTCGACAAGCTGCCTTACTGTCTTATTCTCTGTCTATCTGTCTTATTGTCTAACTACCTGTCTTATTGTCTGACTACCTGTCTTATTGTCTGACTACCTGTCTTATTGTTTGTCTATATGTCTATCTATTTGTTGTCCGGCTGTCTGCCTGTCTGACGGCGGTACACTACTCAACTATGTCGGAATGTGATTTCCCGGATCGTTATGTTCAGACATGATCTACTTTCCATTGACAGAGATGATAACTAACGCCGCACGGCACGGACTACAAAAAAGAAAATCTGATAGTTAAGTTCTGGGGTTCTCTCGCAACATGGGTACTCGTTGATTGTCACAATTTTATAGGGCAGGAAAGACGACACAAAGGGGAGCTGGACACGTAATCTTATCATACATTTACTGAGAGTAAATGAAGGCCTATTGTTACATCTTCATGCAGCAATAACGGCTATATGAACACTCCTTTTTTCCGTTCGCTCGCTTTTGAACTCTAGCGTAGTCTATATACCTGCTATTATCTGTCTGTCTAAATCTCTGTCTATCGAACTACCTACCCACCCACCTATCTACCGATCTAACTACCTACCAATCTACCTGTTTAACTATCTACCTCAATAGCTACCTACCTACATGGCTGTTTCTCTTTCTGTCTACATACCTTCCTACTTACCTGCCTACCATTCTATCTGCCTGTCTGTATGTCTGCCTGTGTTCCTGTCCTTGTGTCTGCTTGTCTACCTGCCTGTATGTCTGTATATATCTTTGCTTGCCTGTTATGTACGTCTGATTTTCTGTCTGTCTATATAAGAAAGCTCTTCACATCCAAATGATATTATCTGCCATGAAACACCTTTTACTATAAAAATAAAAACAAACAAACTAATCTTGATCTAACAGATGAACCTCAGAACTATACTGGTCAGACACCCTGCTTTTTCCAACTGCAACAACCCCATACCTCTGTATGCAGATGCACTAATCACCGAGGAAGTGCCAACAGATAAACCAACATACCAGCATCTATCAACTCAACCATTAATTATTAACGGAAATCGCCGGCCTGGTCACGTATCAAACTGGATGCAAGGACAAAGGTACACGGAGTGCAAATGATCCAGATTGACAGGACGCCAGTAATGGGCAGATAATTGTTTACACAAGACGGGGTTTTCAGGGGGGAATAATTGATATAATACACCGAATAATCGTACCCAGGGCGAGACCATAGACACTACAATACTGATAGATTTTCTAAGTGCGAGCACATATAAATACATGAGATAAGAACACATACAGAAGTATCAATAAATAGAACAGACAACATGAACAAATTACATAAGGGTGATTGATTATATCTTTATATATAAAAGAAAATGTTTGTTTTAATTAAAATCACCTGCTAAAACAACATGCCTCCCTCTGAATGTCTGTGCTAATAGGTTTTCTAAGTGTTCGAAGAATTGTGGTTGGTAGCTGTAATTTGCTGGGGCATGTATGTTGATAATGAAGTAGGACAATACCAACCTATTAAGAGAGGTGTTAGGCAGGGATGTGTAATGTCTCCAGATCTTTTTTCCCTATACAGTGAAAATATTTTCTGAAATGTAGAAGACCTAAATGGAATCAGCATTGGAGGACGAAACATAAATAACATTAGATATGCAGATGATACAGTATTGATTGCAGACAATGCACAGGATCTGCAACAATTAGTAGACGCTGTGGTTGTACGCAGTGAGCAGCTGGGGTTGGAATTAAATTGTAGGAAGACACAGGTTATGGTCGTCACTAGGAAGAACGAAGTACCACAATGTAATATACAAGTAAATGGGAATATTCTTCAACAAGTGAATCGGTTCAATTATCTCGGAACAGTCATAACATCTGATGGCAGATGCCTTGAAGAGATTAGAACAAGAATCGCCATTGCGAAAGTAGCCTTTAGCAAGATGAAAAACATTATGACCAATAAAAGGATGTCAATTGAAACGAGAAAAAGAGTGTTGAGGGGATACATAGAGCCTGTTCTTTTGTATGGATGTGAAACTTGGACAATGTGCAGTCAAGCTGAAAAACATCTGATGGCTGCAGAAATGTGGTTTCTGAGGAAAATGCAAAGAATACCATGGACAGATAGAAAAACCAATGACCAAGTGCTACAAGAGACAAATGAAAATCGTAGATTGATTAGAGAAATTAGACGTAGACAGTCAAAATTTTTTGGACATGTTATGAGAAGAAATGGACTGGAGAACTTAGTGACAGCTGGCAAGATCGAAGGGAACAGACCAAGAGGAAGACCTGAGGAAAATACCTGGATGGCTTGGCCACATGGCATGGATGAGACAGGAACACTGAGCTGATCCACGACTCTGGTGATCGAGTGAAATGGCGAATCATGACCGCCCACGCTTTCCGGCAAGGCACATGATTGATTGATGTATGTTGACTAAAGCGTATGTGTATGTGTTGTTTCTAACGTGTATGATGGTAATGTTTCTTTGGTCGTCCTTGTGTGTGCCAATAGTTTCCAATTTGTCTGAAGTCTGCAGTATAACGGTTCTAGAACCCGTACGATGTGTCGACAGGCTGAAGCATGAGTGTCTGAGCCCTGATTGTGTAGTGATTTGCTTTGTGTGTGTGTATTCGCATATGTTTGTTTCTTGTAGGAGAATGAAATCGGGTTTGTATTTGTGTATGAGTGTAACGATGTGTTTTTATTTTGTGCGTAAACCTGAAATGTTCAGACTAATAATAACAATATCATTAGTCATCATAAATTAATCAAAACAAGCAAATGATATTGTTTACTAACAGTAATAAGAAATCAGATACGAACGAGGTTGTCTAGTTGAGAAGGTTATGTTTTCTTGTTTTCTTGGTGCAGACGTGATCTGATTGTATATGTTAAAACAGTAGGCCATCTTCTTCGGTGTCAGTGTCAGTGTCAGTAGTGTTCTTAGATGTCAATTCTGATTTAGTTATATCATCAAAGGTGTCGTTGCTGATGGTTTCGTCAGTATTTTCGGTTTGTCTTTCCTTCTTTTTTGGCGTTGATTTGGTTGGTGAGTTTTCTTCTTCTTATTCCTTAGTACTGCTTGTTGAGTTTGGACTTAATCCTCGCAGTTGTCTTTTTCTGGTTTTGGAGTGGTAAATAGTTGTAAAGGTTTCTTCTGTTTGCGTTTCCAGAATGTAGTTTTCTTGATTGTCTGTTGGCGTATCCGTGTGTTGCTTTTCTTGCTGTGTAGGCTGTTGTTTAAATCGTTTTCCGCGTTGTTTGTTTTGTTGATGTTGTGCTGGTCCTGGCCTTCTCAGAGGTGGAAAATTTATTACATCTTCTTGTGCCACAACAGGCTTGTTTGTATGTTTGGTTGGACATTTGTTGGACCAGTGGTCATCCATACCACACACATGACAAGCAGTTCTCCTGCTGGGCAATGTTATCAGAATTTTGTGAGTGTTTTTGGTAACTCCTGTTATTTAAATATTGAGCACAACCCACTACTGGCAACGCCGATCGCATTCCGGTATGAACCTAAGGCCTATCCACGTCAATATGGAAGCACTATACTCGAGTTTCGCCCTTGTTTGAGCTCGTCAGTAGTGCATATCCCTGACCGGATCCGGAAACAGTCCCGGATCACGCGTGTGAAGCGGGTGTGTAACCACGCGGCACACACTGGACACACCAAATTATCACAACAGAACACCACAACGCTACCCATCGTAGGCCATGCTCAAGATTGCCCAATCGCCGCGACCGACGTCCGTCAATCGATGGGACCCGAACGATCAGGACTTCTCACTGGCAAGGAACACCAGGCCTCCTAAATCCAGTGAGCAATAATAAATTGATTATGTGGTTGTTTCGGGATTTGAAATTTAAATATTGAGCACAACCCACTACTGGCAACGCCGATCGCATTCCGGTATGAACCTAAGGCCTATCCACGTCAATATGGAAGCACTATACTCGAGTTTCGCCCTTGTTTGAGCTCGTCAGTAGTGCATATCCCTGACCGGATCCGGAAACAGTCCCGGATCACGCGTGTGAAGCGGGTGTGTAACCACGCGGCACACACTGGACACACCAAATTATCACAACAGAACACCACAACGCTACCCATCGTAGGCCATGCTCAATTTTAAATTTCAAATCCCGAAACAACCACATAATCAATTTATTATTGCTCACTGGATTTAGGAGGCCTGGTGTTCCTTGCCAGTGAGAAGTCCTGATCGTTCGGGTCCCATCGATTGACGGACGTCGGTCGCGGCGATTGGGCAATCTTGAGCATGGCCTACGATGGGTAGCGTTGTGGTGTTCTGTTGTGATAATTTTGTGTGTCCAGTGTGTGCCGCGTGGTTACACACCCGCTTCACACGCGTGATCCGGGACTGTTTCTGGATCCGGTCAGGGATATGCACTACTGACGAGCTCAAACAAGGGCGAAACTCGAGTATAGTGCTTCCATATTGACGTGGATAGGCCTTAGGTTCATACCGGAATGCGATCGGCGTTGCCAGTAGTGGGTTGTGCTCAATATTTAAATTTCAAATCCCGAAACAACCACATAATCAACTCCTGTTATGTTTAGATTTATGTAATTGAGGATGTCCTGGACGGGGTTACATAAGGCTCCCCATTTACCTCCAGAGTTTTTTTTAGTGGAAATACCTCCACATTCGGGTCCCCAGTGGCATGTACGGTGATTGCCTTCACACCCTCTATCTTCATTGCCGCTGGGATCCAAAGCAAAGTAATTTTTTTTGCCTTTCTTTGTCTACATGCCCCAGACAAATATTGATGTCCGAATTCGGTGCTTGTAACTGTACTCGGTGTAGCCTATCGTACAGTTTGACATGAATGTCTTCTGTCAAAGTCACGAACCACCGTGTCGGTGACTCATACCTGTGTAGACTGGCTATTGCACCTAGCGGCACGCCAGCCAGTCCAGCGAGTGCGCTCGCTATGAACGGTGGCGTCGACTTGGCGGCGGCTCCAGGGCCGGAGAGAGACACAACAATTGTACCTGAGTGGTGGAGCAGGTTTCCGTTGAGCACATCTGACGTCAGTGTTAGAGATGAACTTGTCATTTTCTATCAATATCCTTTAGAATAACACACTTGAATAACAAACTTTCTTTCCAATACGTAACTCGGTGTATGATGAATTTCACACAGTATAGGTTTTCGGCACAAAGAAAACCACAATGTTTATTATAAAATTGAAATTAGCAAAAATTGGTACATTAAGCACGTTGTGAAGACACCCGTGTTGACCCAGATTTCCGAGATTTCTCTTAAAATGTATACGAGAGCAATGTTTATACGCTGTGAAGAGCGCGGTATAGTGGGCATAATTTTTAAAATACAGATTGCCGTTCCAACGGCAGCTGGCCCTCTTGAATTTTAAATTTTTTTTTTTTTTTTTTAAACCAGAAAGTGACATGATTTTAATCATAGTATAAAAAATATACTTTGAGATAATGCAATTAAATATACAACAATGAACATTGAAAATTGTTTAGTGCTCTAAATGAAATATGTTGGCTTCTGAGGTTGCTTTATACTCTCAGAATGTTTTCTTTGAGCTTTGATTGTCAGAAAATAAGCATGAATGCATTTTGTGTCGCACTGATATGGCATTACTGTGAAGAAAAGCAACATAATAGTAACAGTAACTACAAGATATGACCAGTTAATATTTCAGATCTAGAAGCATTTTCTGTGGACAATGGATGGACCAGATTCATCATATTCTTGTTTAGAGATCCACATCTGTTGGAAGGTGGAGAGGGAAGCCAGGATGGATCCTCCAATCCATACGGAGTATTTACGTTCTGGGGGAGCAATGATCTTGATCTTCATTGTTGCTGGAGCAAGAGCACTGATTTCCTTCTGCATACGGTCAGCGATGCCAGGGAACATGGTTGAGCCACCAGACAAGACAATGTTGGCGTATAAGTCCTTACGGATGTCAACATCACACTTCATGATGGAGTTGTAGGTGGTTTCATAAATACCTGCAGATTCCATACCAAGGAATGATGGCTGGAACATTGCTTCTGGGCACATGAAACGCTCGTTGCCAATGGTGATGACCTGTCCATCAGGAAGCTCATAGCTCTTCTCCAATGAAGAGGATGTGGCAGCGGTGGCCATTCAAAGTCAAGAGCAACGTAGCAAAGTTTCTCCTTGATGTCACGAACAATTTCCCTCTCTGCTGTGGTGGTGAAGCTGTAGCCTCTCTCTGTGAGGATCTTCATCAGGTAGTCTGTGAGGTCACGACCAGCCAAGTCCAACCTCATGATGGCGTGAGGCAGAGCATAACCTTCATAGATGGGGACTGTGTGGGTAACACCATCACCTGAATCCAGGACAATACCTGTGGTACGACCTGAAGCATACAAGGAAAGGACGGCCTGGATAGCTACGTACATGGCGGGGGTGTTGAAGGTTTCAAACATGATCTGGGTCATCTTTTCTCTGTTGGCCTTGGGGTTGAGGGGAGCTTCTGTGAGCAGGACTGGGTGTTCTTCTGGGGCAACTCTCAGCTCATTGTAGAAGGTGTGATGCCAGATCTTCTCCATGTCATCCCAGTTTGTGACAATGCCGTGTTCAATGGGATACTTGAGAGTAAGGATACCTCTCTTGGACTGGGCCTCGTCACCAACATAGCTGTCTTTCTGACCCATGCCAACCATCACACCCTGGTGGCGGGGTCTGCCAACGATGGATGGGAAGACGGCCCTTGGGGCATCATCTCCAGCGAAACCAGCCTTGCACATACCAGATCCATTGTCTACAACAAGAGCAGCAACATCGTCGTCACACATGATGATAGTTTGTTCGTGTATGTAGAATACCAAAAAGTTTCATGCTGACAATGCACAATCTTTTTTTTTTTTTTTTTTAATTTTGGGTTTGGCGGTCATCCCAGACTAGCTGGTTCCCCGCCTTCCCTGTTTTTGGCGTGGACCCTTAGTCCCACTGTGAGCTATTGCCCACAGTGGTCCACCGGGCCCACATTTAAAGTGATGCTTATGTGAGGTTTCTTTTTCTTTTTGGATCACCCGGCCCCCGACCAGACCAGGCGCACTACTGGGGTGGGGGGGGGGGAGCAGCAAATGCGTCTGATCTTAGCCAAGGGACCGAGAATGATCCTCCCGGCCTCCGACTAATGCACAATCTGCTCCGTTCAGTTTAGACGAAAGATTTATACGTTGTGAAGAGAAACCAGAGCAATTCCAAATGGTGTTTAGACAGACGCAGCCTAACAGATACAGAAATAAATAATTTACTAGAAAATATTTATTATACCACAATTTAGTGTCTACAATTTCAAACAGTATTCACAATTGTGTATAGCTTTTATTATGGTAACATTCAATTAATACCATACAAGATATGAATAAAATTGTTACAGGAATAAACATATACTTCTCTTGCAATATAACTGTTAGTACAAATATAGTGAATTCTATAATTGTTCCCCTTGATTGCTTAAGCCGAAATATGACTTCAACCTAGATGCAATTATGACCAAAAGGAATGTGGGACGTGAAGAAAACGAACATTACATGCGAAAAGCTAAAGGAAAACAAAAATGTGGAGGTGGAAGTTCTACAAATACTAATATTAAAACATGGCTTACACGCTGAGGAATATTGAATAAAGGCAGTAGGGCATTAATATTAGTGTTTGTAGAACTTCCACCTCCACTTATTTGTTTTCCTTATGATTTTCGCATGTAATTGTCGATTTCTTCACGTCCCACATTCCTTTAGATCAGTTGTTCCGAACTACTGGGGGGGGGGGGGGGGGGGGAATTTCAAATTTTTATTTTTTGGGGGTTGGGGGGAATTCAGACCACAGATTCGCAGGGTCAAACTGGTTTCAGTACCACTCAAAACGAGATTATCCCCCTTTCTTGAATTATATATGAGCGTGTGGATATATATATATATATATATATAAAGGAACTAATGCAATAAAAAGTCAGTGCCAACTAAACAAGTGAAATGTGGCTGCTTTAGCCACTTGTGTCGCCTTTAACCACGAGGTATAGACGTCTATGCAGGGTTGTTTCATCAAGAGTAACTTTTGGAAGAAACAGTTGGACTTCATGCATTGTGTTGTGTACATAGGAGTCTCATGTTGTTGCATCTTCTTTTGACCAGACTCTTCCCAAAGAGAGTATTACATTTGTTATCATTACAGCATTGGTGTGCCAAGAGAGTTATTTGTTTGTTTGTTTGTTTGTTCGGACTATGGTTATGGTTGCTGGGCGGAGAAACCTCTGAAAGATTTGAGTTTTAACTCCTTTTATATGTATATATCATATACTAGCAGACCCGGCCCGGCTTCGCCCAGTCCCTGGTGGGGAGCATCTCATTTAATTCATATAAGTAGTCATATAAGCTCCCGTTCCCGTTCCTGTCTGTCTGTCTGTCTGTCTGTCTGTCTGTCTGTCTGTCTGACCCTGCCCGGCATCGCCTGGCTCCTAGTGTGGAGCATCTCATTTAATTCATATAAGTAGTCATATAAGCTCCCGTTCCCGTTCCCGACTATCTATCTGTCTGTCTGTCTGTCTGTCTGTCTGTCTGTCTGTCTGTCTGTCTGTCTGTCTGTCTGTCTGTCTGTCTGTCTGTCTGTCTGTCTAATCATTTATTGGTTGCGGTTAGAACAACCTTAGATAAACGAAGACCAACTTGCAAAAAGCATTAGAAAGAGCACTTGAAAGATCTTTACATATTCCCCCAACAATTAACTTGGGTATATGGAACAGCGGCAGCAGCAGCAGAAGAAGAAGAAAAAGGAGGAGTAGGAGGAAGGAGGAGGAAGAGGGTGGAGGAGGGAGGAGGAGGGAGGAGGAGGAGGGAGGAAGAGATAAGCGGAGAGAGGAGGAGGAGGGAGGAGTACGGAGGAATAGGAGGGAGGAGGAGGGATTAGGAGGAGGAGGGGGAAAGAGGAGAAGGAGGAGGAGGGAGGAGGAGGAGGAAGAGGGAGGAGGAGGAAGGAGTAGGAAGGAGGAGAGAGGAATAGGAGTAGAGAGGAGGAGGAGGGAGGAGGAGGGAGAAGGAGGAGGAGGAGGAAGAGGGAGGAGGAAAGGAGGAGGGAGGAGGAAGAGGGAGGAGGAAGAGGGAGAAGGAGCGAGAAGGAGGAGGAGGGAGAAGGAGGGAGAAGGAGGGAGAAGGAGAACGCAGGAGGAGGAGGGAGGAGGAGGAGGGAGGGAGGAGAGGGAGGAGGAGGGAGAAGGAGGAGGGAGGAGGAGGAGGGAGGAGGAGGAGGGAGGAGGAGGAGGGAGGAGGAGAGAGGAGGAGGAGGGAGAAGGAGGAGGGAGGAAGAGGTAGAAGGAGGAGGGAGAAGGAAGGGGGAGGAGGGGAGAAGGAGGAGGAGGAAGAATGATGAGGAGGGAGGAGGAGGAAGAGGGAGGAGGAGGGATGTGGAGGAAGGAGGAGGAGGGAAGAGGAGGGAGGAGGTAGAGGGAGGAGGAGGGAGGGAGGAGAGAGGAGGAGGAGGTAAGAGGTAGAGGGAGGAGGAGGGAGGAGGAAGAGATAGGTGGAGAGAGGAGGAGGAGGGAGGAGGAGGAGAAGTAGGGAGGAATAGGAGGGAGGAGGAGGGATTAGGGGGAGGAGGGGGGAAAGAGGAGAAGGAGGAGGAGGGAGGAGGAGGAAGAGGGAGGAGGAGGGAGGAGGAGGGAGGAGAGGAAGGAGGAGAGAGGAGGAGGAAAAAGAGAGGAGGAGGGAGAAGGAGGAGGGAGAAGGAGGATAGGAGGGAGAAGGAGGGAGAGGGAGGAGGGGGAGGAGGAGGGAGGAGGAAGAGGGAGAAGGAGGGTGAAGGAGGAGGAGGATGGAGGAGGAAGAGGAGGGAGAGGGACGAGGGGGAGAAGGAAGAGGAAGAGGGTAGGAAGGAGGAGGGGAGAGGAGGAGGAGGGATGTGAAGGAGGAGGAGGAGGAGGAGGTGGGATGAGGGAGGGATGGAGGAGGGAGAAAGGGAGGAGGGGGAGGAGGAGGAGGGTGGGAGGAGAGGAGGGAGGAGGGGGAGGAGGAGGAAGAGGAGGAGGAGGAGGGAGGAGGAAGAGGAGGGAGAGGGAGGAGGGGAGGTGGAGGAGGCCGAGGCGGGGAGGGGGAGGAGTAGGGGAGGAGGAGGGAGGAGGGGAAGGAGGGTGGAGGTGGGGTGGAGGAGGGGGGCCTCGTGGGTGCTGGCTACGGGGCAGCCAGGCAGCGTGGGGGTGGT
>OY992885.1:85061025-85323525 GCA_963921405.1 Cepaea hortensis
AAGAAAAAGGAGGAGTAGGAGGAATGGAGGAGGAAGAGGGTGGAGGAGGAGGAGGAGGGAGGAGGAGGAGGGAGGAAGAGATAAGCGGAGAGAGGAGGAGGAGGGAGGAGTACGGAGGAATAGGAGGGAGGAGGAGGGATTAGGAGGAGGAGGGGGAAAGAGGAGAAGGAGGAGGAGGGAGGAGGAGGAGGAAGAGGGAGGAGGAGGAAGGAGTAGGAAGGAGGAGAGAGGAATAGGAGTAGAGAGGAGGAGGAGGGAGGAGGAGGGAGAAGGAGGAGGAGGAGGAAGAGGGAGGAGGAAAGGAGGAGGGAGGAGGAAGAGGGAGGAGGAAGAGGGAGAAGGAGCGAGAAGGAGGAGGAGGGAGAAGGAGGGAGAAGGAGGGAGAAGGAGAACGCAGGAGGAGGAGGGAGGAGGAGGAGGGAGGAGGGAGAGGGAGGAGGAGGGAGAAGGAGGAGGAGGAGGAGGAGGAGGAGGAGGGAGGAGGAGGAGGGAGGAGGAGAGAGGAGGAGGAGGGAGAAGGAGGAGGGAGGAAGAGGTAGAAGGAGGAGGGAGAAGGAAGGGGGAGGAGGGGAGAAGGAGGAGGAGGAAGAATGATGAGGAGGGAGGAGGAGGAAGAGGGAGGAGGAGGGATGTGGAGGAAGGAGGAGGAGGGAAGAGGAGGGAGGAGGTAGAGGGAGGAGGAGGGAGGGAGGGGAGAGGAGGAGGAGGTAAGAGGTACGAGGGAGGAGGAGGGAGGAGGAAGAGATAGGTGGAGAGAGGAGGCGGAGGGAGGAGGAGGAGAAGTAGGGAGGAATAGGAGGGAGGAGGAGGGATTAGGGGGAGGAGGGGGGAAAGAGGAGAAGGAGGAGGAGGGAGGAGGAGGAAGAGGGAGGAGGAGGGAGGAGGAGGGAGGAGGAGGAGGAAGCGAGAGAGGAGGAAAGAGAGGAGGAGGGAGAAGGAGAGGAGAAGGAGGATAGGAGGGAGAAGGGGAGAGGGGAGGAGGAGGAGGAGGAGGAGGAGAGAGGACTGGACGGAGGGAGGAAGAGTCGGAGGAGGAGGAGGAGGAGGAGGAGAGGGACGAGGGAGGAGAGGAAGAGGAGAGGGTAGGAGGAGGAGGGCGGAGAGGAGGTGAGGAGGGATGTGAAGGAAGGAGGAGGAGGAGGATGAGGGATACGGTAGAGGAAGGAGGAGGGAGGAAAAGGGAGGAGGGTGGAGGAAGAGAGAGGAGGAGGGAGGAGGAGGAGGAAGAGGGAGGAGGAGGAAGGGGAGGAGGAGGAGGATGAGGGAGGAGAGAGGAGGCGAGAGGGAGGAGGGGAGGGAGGAGGAGGAGGGAGAAGGAGGGGAGGAGGAGAAGGGAGGAGGAGTGCGGAGCGGAGGAGGCGTCGGAGGAGGGAGAGGAGGGAAGAGGCGGAGGGAGAAGGAGTGTCATAAAGCTCCCGTTCCCGTTCCCGACTGTCTGTCTGTCTGTCTGTCTGTCTGTCTGTCTGTCTGTCTGTCTCTCTGTCTGTCTGTCTGTCTGTCTATCTGTCTGTCTGACCCTGCCCGGCATCGCCTAGCTCCTGGTGTGGAGCATCTCCATTTAATTCATATAAGTAGTCATATAAGCTCCCGTTCCCGTTCCCGACTATCTGTCTGTGTGTCTTTCTGTCTGTCCCTCCCTCTCTGTCTGTCTGTCTGCCTGTCTGTCTAATCATTTATTGGTTGCGGTTAGAACAACCTTAGATAAACGAAGACCAACTTACAAAAAGCATTAGAAAGAGCACTTGAAAGATCTTTACATATTCCCCCAAAAATTTACTTGGGTAGATGGAGCGGCGGCAGCAGCAGCAGAAGAAGAAGAAAAAGGAGGAGTCGGATGAGGGAGAAGGAAGAGGGTGGAGGATGGAGGAGGAGGAGGGGAGGAAGAGATAGGCGGAAGAGAGGAGGAGGGAGGAGAAGGGAGGAGGAGGAGTAGGGAGGAATAGGAGGCAGGAGGATGGATTAGGAGGAGGGATTAGGAGGAAGAGGGGAAAAAGAGGAGAAGGAGGAGGGAGGAAGAGGAAGGAGGAGGAAGAAGGAGGAATGAGGAGGAGGAGGAGAGAGGAGGAGGAGAGAGGAGGAGAAGGGAGGAGGAGGGAGAAGGAGGAGGAGGAAGAGGGAGGAGGGGAGGAGGAAGAGGAAGGAGGAGGAGGTAGAAGGAGGGAGGGGGAGGGAGGAGGAGGAGTAGGGAGGAAGAGGGATTAAGAGGAGGAGGGGGAAAGAGGAGAAGGAGGAGGAGGGAGGAGGAAGGAGGAGGTGGAAGAGGGATGAGGAGGGAGGAGGAAGAAGGAGGAGGAGGAGGGAGGAGGAGGGTGAAGGAGGAGGAGGAGGAAGGAAAAGGAAGGAGGAGGAAGAGGGAGGAGGGGGAGGAGGAGAGAGGAAGAGGGAGGAGGGGGAGGAGGAGGGAGGAGGAAGAGGGAGGAGGAGGGAGAAATAGGAGGAGGGAGGAGGAAAACGCAGGAGGAGGAGGGGGAGGAGGAGGGAAGAGGGAGAGGGAGAAGGAGGAGAGAGGAGGAGGAGGGAGGAGGTGGAGGGAGAAGGAGGAGGGAGGAAGAGGTAGAAGGAGGAGGGAGGAAGAGGTAGGAGGAGGAGGGAGGAGGAATGATGAGGAGGGAGGAGGAGGAAGAGGGATGTGGAGGAAGGAGGAGGAGGGAGGAGGTAGAGGGATGAGGTAGAGGGAGGAAAAGGGAGGAGGGAGAAGGAGAGAGGAGGAGGAGGAGGGAGGAGGAGGAGAGAGGGAAGAGGGATGAGGAGAAGGGAGGAGGAGAGGGAGGATGAGGGAGAAGGGAGGGGACGAGGGAGGAGGAGGGAGAAGGAGGAGGAGGGAAGAGGAAGAGGGAGGAGGAAGAGGGAGGGAGGAAGAGGGAGGGAGAAAGAGGAGGGAGGTAGGAGGAGGAGGGAGAGGGAGAAGGGGGGAGGGGAAGAGGAAGAGGGTAGGAGGAGGAGGGGAGAGGAGGAGGGAGGATGTAGAGGGAGGAGGAGGGAGGAAAAGGGAGGAGAGAAGAGGAGGAGGGAGGAGGTAGGAGGAGGAGGAAGAGGGAGGAGGAGGGAGAAGAAGGAAGGAGGAGGAAGAAGGAGGAGGAGGAAGAGGGAGGAGGAGGATGGAGGAAGAGGATGGAGGAGGGAGAGGGAGGAGGGGAGGGGAAGAGGAAGAGTGTAAGAGGAGGAGGGGAGAGGAGGAGAAGGGAGAAGGGGAGGAGGAGGAGGGAGGAAGGGAAGGAGGGAGGAGGAGGGGAGAGGAGGGAGGAGGAGGCGGAGGGAGAAGAAGGAGGAGGAGGAGGGAGGAGGGAGAGGAAGGCGGGAGGCGGAGGGAGAATGAGGAGGGGAGGAAGGAGGAAGGTGGAGGAAGGAGGTAGAGGGAGGAGGAGGTAGAGGGAGGAGGAGGAGGAAGGAAGAGGAGGAGAGGAGGAAGGGAAGGAGGAGTCGGAGGAGGAGGTCGTGAGTGAGGAGGAGGAGGGAGGTGGTAGCGAGGAGGAAGGAGGGAGAAGAGGAGAGGAGGTCGGAGGCGAGGAGGCGTAGAGGAGAGGAGGGGCCAGGAGGAGGAGGGGGGCAGGAGGAGGAGGGAGGAGAGGATGAGGAGGAGGGCGCAGGAGAGGAGGATGGAGGGAGAGGGAAGAGGGAAGAGGGAGAAGGAAGAGGGAGAAAGAGGAGGGAGAGGGAGAGGAGAGGGAGGGAGGAAGAGGAGGAGGGTGGAGGGAGGAAGTAGAGGGAGGAGGAGGGTGGAGGAGGGGAGGAGGTAGAGGGAGGAGGAGAAGAGAGGAGGAGGGAGTTCGCCATTCCGAATTCATACTCGTCAGGTTCTGTGATTTCGGTCCTTCCATTGATTGTTCTTCCCTTCTACACGACTGTAGATAACTTCCTTACACATAAAAAGATGAATTGTTATTGATATTGCCGTGGCATGGAGGCATATATATCAGCAGCAGAGTTGATCCAGAAAACCAAAGACCGAGATCTACGAAGAACCATGAACGCCTACGCCAGCCGGCACGGCACTTGATGATGATGATTGCCGTGTGACGATTCTGTGTAGTCACGTCATTTTCTTCGCTTTCCCTAGCTTTTTGGTTCGGGGATTCTTTCATCATCATCATCATATATTTACGTACGTATTTTGGGAGGGGGAGGAGGGAGGAGGAGGAAGAAGGAAAAAAAATACGACAGTTGGCAGCGCTGGAAAGGAAGACGTGTAGAAAATTTCATCTCAATCGGATGGACCGTTCGCGAACGTATAAAGGACATACATATTTACATACATTGCCTTTTATAGTATAGATATAAAGGAACCAATGCAATAAAAAGTCAGTGCCAACTAAACAAGTGAAGTGTGGCTTCCTTAGCCACTTGTGTCGCCTTTAACCACGAGGTATAGACGTCTATGCAGGGTTGTTTCATCAAGAGTAACTTTTGGAAGACACAGTTGGACTTCATGCATTGTGTTGTGTACATAGGAGTCTCATGTTGTTGCATCTTCTTTTGACCAGACTCTTCCCAAAGAGAGTATTACATTTGTTATCATTACAGCATTGGTGTGCCAAGAGAGTTATTTGTTTGTTTGTTTGTTTGTTTGTTCGGACTATGGTTATGGTTGCTGGGCGGAGAAACCTCTGAAAGATTGAGTTTTAACTCCTTTTACAATCTATAAGGGGTGGAGCGGGTGGGGGAGGGGTTGTTTCCCCATGGCCAAGTTGTAAATTAATCTGCCTCGCTTTCTGAAGGTTGTTGGTTCGATTCTGGGCTCCGTCTTTCGGTTCACGAGTGCATATTTCTCGGACTCCTGGGGGTCGTCGCTGGAGTTGCGGGGTTCGTGTTCTGTGCGACGCTTTTGGCAGGCTGCCCGGAGGAAAGAGACCGAACTTTATGGGATAAACCAGGTGGGATTAACTGGATCCTCTCGCCTACGAGGAACGAAGAAGAACACGATCACAACCCAGAATCAAGGTAAATAATAAAAGCAGGGGTGTGTAACTTTCCCTGGTTCCTTATTGTCTTTACCACTGGACGTTGTAATAAAAGGTAGGCGTGTGTAACGTTCCCTGGTTCCTTATTGTCTTTACCACTGGACGTTGTAATAAAAACTACATTCCACACCAGTTACAAATAATCAACTTTGGCATATGGCTGTGAATTCTAGACAGCTGGTAGACAACCCCTAAAAGCCACGGAAATGTATGTTTAACGAAGAATGTTTAAATGCCCTGGACAGCAAAATGAGTAATCTAAATGTTTGATAAGAAACCTGGGCACAATGGAACATATTAAGACCATTAGCAGGAGACAGGCAAGATATTTGACCACATGCTGAGAAGAAAACAACTGAATCATATTGTGACATTTGGAAAAGTTGATATGAGAGACAGGGGTTAGACAGCGAAAGTAGATCCTGGACAACGTGGCATCATGACGTGTAAAGATGTCGGAGCATGAGCTGACACAGTCTTACAGAAAACGATAATTACGGAAACGCACATATGGACAATGGCGGCTGCGGTAGTGCAGTGGCTAGACGCTGGTCTGTCGGACTGAGGGGTCATTGATTTGAATCTCAACGGAGGTGGATTTTTAAAACCCAGATCGATCCAGTCTAAAATGAGTATCAGGAAATGTGGTTGGGTAATTAAGGCAGCTGGCGTGATTTGACCACATCAACCCAGCAGTGTCCACTGGTCTATAAACATATGGATGGAGCACCATATGACCGATACGCTGTAAGGTGTGCAAATATGTTCGTTGCTATTTTTAGCATACGGATAATAAAAGATAAAACAATATATAATGGCGTCGAAAATGTAGTGCCCGAGAGTAATGCAAAGAATACCTTGTAGGGACAGAATAATCATCCTTTAAGAAACAGATAAGAACGATGTGATGAGTAAAGTAATCAGACATACATGGTAAAATTATTTGAGCACGTTATGAGGAGGAATACATTTTATCACTTCTTAACGACTGGCGCAGTTGAGAAGAAAAATGCATGGGGAAGATAAAGAGATAACTACATGGATGAAGAAAAAGAAATAAGTGCTGGAATGGCTTGGCCACGTGGCACAATCGGGACATAAGCATGATCCACGAGTTTGTGACCTTGTGAGATGACAAAACCATGACCGACCAGGATTAACGGTATCCCACATGATGATGGTAATGATGATGATGATGATGATGATGATGATGATGATGATGTAGTAGTAGTAGTAGTAGTAGTAGTAGTAGTAGTAGTAGTAGTAGTAGTAGTAGTAGTAGTAGTAGTAGTAGTAGTAGTAGTAGTAGTAGTAGGCCTCTTTCAGTCCTGAAGGACTATAGAGTTGTGCCGCTTGGGAGGTACCTGGCAGCATCGCTGGTGACTGTATAGTCCAATGCGAGAGTGACAATCTCTGTCACAGTTTCCGCATCTGTAAGACGAGGCAAGTCTCGCAGTAAGTGACTGCGTTTTAAGCCTGTGCCACCTATCCTCAGTTTGTTGGATCAGATTGCGCTCAAAGAGCACCAGTCCGTTTCGTACATCTCTTCTCCAGGAGCATCTGTCTGTCGCAACTCTTTCCCACGTGTCTGGATCTATTCCAAGGGTTTTCATATCTTGTTTACACACATCCCTATATCGCATTTGGTGTCTTCCGGTTGGCCTATTTCCTGTGGCTAGTTCTCCGTATAGGAGCTCTTTGGGAATACGTTCATCCTCCATTCGAGATACGTGGCCCAGCCACCGGAGGCGTCTCTGCTTGAGGAGGGTGTGCACTGTGGTAATATCTGCTCTTTCAAGCACATGTTTGTTTGTTATGTGGTCTTTCCATGTTATGCCCAGGATACGTCTCAGACATCTCATATGGAAGGAATTCAACTTTCTTTC
Organism: Cepaea hortensis; assembly: GCA_963921405.1. Lineage (NCBI taxonomy): Eukaryota > Metazoa > Mollusca > Gastropoda > Stylommatophora > Helicidae > Cepaea > Cepaea hortensis. The sequence goes on from OY992885.1 coordinate 85,067,870, forward strand.
CTGTCTTGAGTACAGGGTCCAGGATTCAGACATACAGAGTAGTGTGCTAACAACACAAGCTTTATATACTTTAGCTTTTGTACGCTCTGTTAGTCTATTATTCTCCCAAACTCTTTTAGCTAGCCTGGAAAATGTTGTTGCTGCCTTTCCAATGCGTCTGTCGATTTCTGTCTCTAATGAAAGATTATCTGATTGTGATATACTTTATTTTCACAAACATAACATGCTGTAATTTCCCAGTCGACAATTAAAACCTGAACACCGCAACAGGTTTTTTTTGTTCCACAATTGTACGATCCAAGATTTAATATACCCGTTGGCAATGAAAAAGTGAACCGGGAAAGACACCATATAAATAGCAGTGAACAACCGGAAGACTGCCTGTTTTGTTTCACCACCCAAGCAAAGGAACCAGGAGAGATTCGATGAGCGAAGGAAGTGATAGTCTCTTCAAAATCAACTTAGTATAATTTAGTATAAGTTAGATAGATGCAGACAAACATCAGCCCACGACATCGCATTGGAAAAATCTGAATCCTGGAGCTGAAGTGTGGAAGAAATTCATTTTAAATGAAGGTAAACAGTAATGCTTGCTTGCTTGCTTGTGTTCGTTGGCTTGAGCTCCAACGCGAAGTCCTTTATGTCGGATGAAGGCATCCTGTTGTCCAACATCAGTGTGATGTCATACAGGACCTGAGGTTTGCGTGAGTATCCGTTGTCCCATGTCTGGCTTATTGGTGTGCAGACTGGTGGTTCCTCGCCGTACAGGCAGACTCTCTCCGACTTCGGAGGAATCGGCGATCCTACTGACTTTAGCCAGGACCCCGAAGGGACCTGTTGCCCAGGACGCTCGACGAGGACGCGTCAATAGGTCTTGGCCAGTGTATAACCCGGCCCTGGTGCCTTGGAAACACCTCTGCGTCCCGTAAACAGTAATAATTTATTTTAAATCTTAGATAAGTTGTGAGCCCCTTTTTCCTAGAAGGAGAGTTGGTAAGTAGACTTGGTGAACACGTGTGGTGAATTCTTAAGAAGTTATTTATAATATATGTAATTTTTATAGTTTATAGATAAACTATTCATTAGGAGAAAACCAGTGTTTTATTTTCTCCCAGCTAAACAACTTAGTTAATGTATAAACATTAGACACATGTTGTAAACTTTATTTCTTAAGTCTTAAGAAAACTCAGAATTCTTAGTGCAGTGGTAAGGACATATTGTATATGTGCCCACTGGTAAGATTAAAAACTAGTTTACATATGCCAGCACTAATAGAGAATTTAGTGGAATGTGTATAGTCAAGTAGATTGAGCACATTAGTCAGTAGATTTACTTTTTGACATGAGCACCTGGACAAACAAATAGTTTTCTGATAATTCATGAACACATGAGAATCAAAAAGAGTTCTACAGGTATCATAATTTGTGTGATGGTACAGCACACATGGGGTAAGGCAAATATATAGACATGGCTGTTAACCATGGAGAATAATATTATTTGTGCCACATAATAGTTCGTAACCAACCGCCGTGCAAGAAGTATTTTAATTCATAATGCCTGAATGTGAATTGGATATAACACCTAAATTGTATGTATTTTATGAGAACATGTGATAACTCCTGGATTTCATGTTGCTAAATCCTGGGTGAATTGCATAAGTGTGTCTAATGATCACAATGATCACTATGTCATTGCTGATAGCATGTCTGTGAGGATTCATGTGTGATTTCATCATTGTTAAACAGATGTAAATGTATCATTTGATAAAACCCATCAGCATGCAGGACTAAATATCCAGGAAATAGTATCAGTAGGTTGAAGAATGGGATTCCGTTGTAATGTCATTCTTGGTGAATCTGTGCTACACGCTGCGGGATTTGCTGAGGAGGGGATCCGAGCACTTATGGACTGAATGGTTCGATGTGCAATGAGGATGATCTGTCGACTAACTAACTAACTAACTAACTAACTAGAGGTTAAGCAACAAAGAGGCGTTATCACAAACATCAGAAGGTCACTTTATGAGATATTAAAAACATGACCACGCTGTGACAACTATTTGTGGAAAGACAGATCGTCGAAGACAAGTATTTGAAAAAAAATAATAGATATTGGAAGGCAATGAGAGAAGGTTCTCGACAGCCTTTTGTCATGGCACGGAAAGCTGTCAGCACAAGAATTGATAATGCCGTTAAAAATCGGGAGATGTGAAGTAGAAAGATCGCCAACGCCAGTTGGCAAAGCATTTAACGATGATGATGATGCTAGTGAAACTACTGCTCCAAAGACTGTCTCTAATACAGCCTTTATGAGAGTTCTAGTAATGACAGCTCTAGCGATGATAGTTCCGATGTCCTTAACAAATTAAGAAATATTAGCATGATTGAGAGATATTGAACCACCAAATAAAATCCAGATGAATGGGGACATGCACTGAGACGGACAAATACTGATGGGATAATGAAATACTGCAGAGATAAAGAAAGAGAAAAATAAGGTGCCAAGAAAACTAAGAACATGCAGGAAAATGTGATTGATGTATTTTTTGTCCACCGCCTGTTTACTATAACAAACGTGCAGGGCATCGATCTTTGCGCAGTGTTTGTTAGTTTGAATGTCTGTCGTTTGACGCAACACATGGACATAATTTCCTAGATCTGCGTATATTATCATGTACAGACAGTAATAAATATTTATCTGTTCATTTATTGTGAATAAGAATAAATATTGCTCTTCTTGGAAACATGTGTTTGTGATTTGCAGGATCACACGGGCCGATATAAAGTGATAATGGGCTGTATTCTATCAATATTCGGTTATTTATTAAGATAGAAAAAAAGAAGTAAGTAGGAGAAATAGCAGAAGAGGAATGTCACGGCAATGCATAATAAGAAGACAGATACAGGGGAGAGGAGAAGAAGAATAAGGAGGAGAAGGAAGTAGAAGAGGAGAAGTTGGTGATTGTGGTAACAGAGAAAGAATAGGAGGTAGAAAGGAGAAGACGATGAGGATAAGACGATGGGGGAGGAGGAGGAGAAGAATAAGTAGAAGAAGAAGAAGAAGAAGAAGAAGAAGAAGAAGAAGAAGAAGAAGAAGAAGAAGAAGAAGAAGAAGAAGAAGAAGAAGAAGAAGAAGAAGAAGAAAGAAAGAAAGAAAGGAAGAAAGAAAGAAAGAAAGAAAGAAAGAAAGAAAGAAAGAAAGAAAGAAAGAAAGAAAGCACAGGGAATAAAGCTGTTAAACAGTAACAAAGACGTATCTATTTACTATAAGATAATTTCTCTAACATCTGTAAACAGTGAATTAGATATGTGACCCTCTTCCACGCCCTGAGACGTAGTAGATATGTGGTGCTGGTCCCACATTTATATAGGTCAATCAACTCTCAATCTGTGATGTGGTCAACATTACACCGTCTCCTCTATTTCTCGGGACATTTTGTTCTGTCTATTTTAAGCTGGGTCGATCTGGAAGCACAGGTTAAAGGAAGTTGTTTGTCCATCAAGAATGATGATGACCATTCGTTTAATCCAGAGGGGATGAGTGTTTGGAGCCTTGAGTTCTAAGATGGCTCGAGATGTTCCTTAACAATGTGGGCAAAGATTGCTTGGCGTGCCAGGAGGAGGATCTACTGTAGTGTTTTTTTCCCCCCAGCCTTTTTTCACAGCTCCTGAAGTCCTGTTTGCTTCACAAGTGATGCCACCCTTGCGTAATGCTGTACGCCCCGAATTTGGTCTTTGGCAGCAGTCTTCCAAGTGTCGTGATGAATTACAAAAGCTTTTGCCGAGATCTTCAGTGTCTTTAAAACGTTTCCTCTGACCGCCTTGGAGGAATTTACCAATCCGCAGCTCTCGGTAAAAAATTCGTTTAGGGAGCCTGTAATGTGGCATACGAGTCAAATGAATATGACTCTTCGTTAGTAGAGTGTGGATACTGGGCATGGACGCCCTTTCTAAGACTTTAGTGTCTGTGATCTTTTCTTGTCATTTGACAATAAAGAAGTTTGAAGAGAAAGATATCAGTGAACATTGTTTTATGTCTAGTTAGTTTAGCACAGCCGGCGCTGTAGCAAAGCAGTTACGAACGCAAATCGTAATCCCGCATACCGCGTTGGAAACAGTTATGGGCGATTTGGAAGCAGACCGCCTTGTATTCATTTTCATACAATGGTATGATGCCGGTCGTTCAGAAAGCAATGCAAACTACTGGACGTAAACTTGCCAAGAAATTACAAACAGCAAAAAAAAAAAATGCCGGGGTTGACTGCGACGTCATGTAAAGATATGCAACTGTTGTTAAGCATGGAAGAACTCTGGTTCCCGATGGTATCATTGGCAGTTGTGTCCAGGCATGTCTACAATGATGGAGGCCAGCATAGGGGCATGCATAACAGCGCTCGCTCTTATACTTCCGGTGTGCTGACGCTGAGGTAAAAGGCTCAACCCCCACATCGGTCACTTGAATTAAAATGTTGACTTCTCGTCCTTGACTTGGGGACGTAAATTTACCTCAGAGTTTGGAGTGGGTTCGCCTGATGGAGAGGAACACTGGTAATAGGGACAGATACTCCATACGAAAAAAAAATCAGTCCAGTACATTAGAAGTGTTAGAACGTGTATGGTCTTTGCTTGCATTCAAAGCCTGCGAACGCAAAATAAATGTGTACCATTGCATTTTAAACATTATTTTGCCCAGTTTGTCGCTTGATATGCGACGTTCGCACTAGCTGAGACTCCGTTTATGGCAGTTATAATTGTATGTGACTCTCAAACAGTGCTTCCTCCCCCGATGTGTCTCCACCTTGCCGTGGTGGGGGAGCTTGCGTGTCCCATTGACCCAATGTGCTATGTCGATGGATGAAAACTACATATCGAACAGCTTATGGGATAGGGGCAGACTAAGCGAGACACAACCTGCTGCTCTGCAGGTATACTGAGGATAGCAGTCAAAAGTTTAAAAATCAGGCTCACGAAGGCAGAAGTTCTTGGTCCGGATACATACTCTAAGGCTCTCTGTCGAGGGTTGTGGCTGAACGCCTCTAAGCCATAAACCCTCGGATGTGAGAGCCGGGCCGATACCCATCTACAGAAAAATGGAGGTGAGATTCCTGACCATCGCTACATGCCCAGTTCAGATACTTGTCCGAAGGCTCTCATCTGGGGGATATGAGGGATCCCCGGATGAGAGGGCCTGGCCGTTTCTCGCTCACTTCTGCACGGAGGTAAGGTGCTGAGCCGGCAGCACATGTAGCCTACCTCGTGAGCGAGTACTAAAAAGTAAAAGAAGTTCCCCAGTCGAATGAAATGGTTACGAAAACTGTCTATATCTAATTCATAGAAAGTCTAGACAAAGGTGGGAAAACGTCGCAATAACACGAAATGGAACGCACGGCTTGCGAATCCATTGCGTGGTCCGAAGTCCAAAGCGAAAGCTTACCTAATGGATGCCGCCCGCATACTGACCGTTCCTGGTTTGTGCTTGAGCGACCAGTGGCAATCGAAATGCCCATCACATGGAAGTGAAGAATTAAAGCAGCCAAGAGCAGGACGTGGCAACTCCTCGGGTGAGCCCCGTCTCAGAGCAATATGTGCCGGCTCTGCAATTATGGAAGCCTCCTTGGATAGCGGGGGAATGCTGATGGTCTGCCCCTGCCTTCCCTTGATGGTGACCGTGATGTCGTTGACCGTTCTACTTTGACCAGCTTTAGATGTGGATGACACCACAGCACTAACAGTCTAACGTCTCTCGAAACTCTGGGAAAGCAAACCCGTAAAAATGCCTGCTGAAGTCGGATGTGCTGGCCTACGGGTGCAAATAAATAAGGCACAACGCAAAAAACGTCCGAGTGAAATGTATTTCGTGCTAGGAACAGCTCTGACTAACTAGTTTTCCGAATATCTCGTGTCCGGAAAAGCTCCGACTAGCTAGTTTCCGAATGTTCGTTGTGCCCGGAACAGCTCTGACGGGCACATCGACAAGCATAAATCCGAATCGAAAACTCGCTGAGTGGATACCGTCTGCAGACCGGTCTAGTCAGTGCGGGAAAGGCCCGTGGTCAACGATATGCCCGATATATCGAAGTGAGGAATTAAAGCAGCCATAAGCAGAACGTGACGATTCCCTCGTGAGCCCAGGACCAGGGCGCTATGTGTCGGCTCTGCAACTATGGAAGCCACCCTGGATGGCGGAAAATATCATGGACTGTCCCTGCCTTACCTTGAGGGATGATCGTAAAGCATTCGACCGTTCCAACTTGACAAGCTGTGATGTGGACGGCACCACAAAAGTGAGTGTCTCCCAGGAATGCAACCTGGTCAAAAATGCACGCTACAGCCGGATGTGTTGGCCTACAGGTTTGGGCCCAAGGGCGCATAACTTAGACACACCGTAATCACACCTGAAAAAACACTCCGGATGAATGCAAAGAAGAAGAAAACTGCTTCAGAGGGTCGATCATGGACGGTTATTGAAGAAATGAATAAGTAATTTTGAAATCACATAATCTATGCGTAAAATGGATCTTCTAGCGAGAGTACAAACGAACGAACGAAAGAACGAAAGAACGAACGAACGAACGAACGAACGAACAAACGAACGATCAAACGAACAAACTTTATTTTCGAAGGGTAACAAATTGGGCACGTCTTACATTTGGCCCTTCCAATCACTCATCTTTCGTTCATCAGTGCATAGTGCATTCACATAGGGAAAAAACATTGTCAAATGAATGTTGTAAACATAAACAATTCATGTTACCATGTTATAAGACAAATCCCCCACCTGCCCACCCATCCCCTATCCATCCGCGTGTCCCCCACACACACATCCACCACCCAGCCACACACATACCCACAGGCACATAATGACCCCATCCATCCACCAATCCCCCAACTCACACATCCCAAACACACCCCCACATACATCATCTCCCTACCCACACACACATATCTCCCACCCACCACACATCCCCCCACCACACATCCCCCACCCACCCACACACCCAGGCACACATGCATGAACCACCCATCCATACCCACCCACACATCCACCCACCTTCATACATCTCCCCACCCACACGCACACGTCCTCCACCCATCCCATAACCTACCAACACTCACCCACCCACATATCCTCCACCACCCACCCACACATCCCCGAACACTCAGCCAAACACACATACCCAAACCACATTTCCAACACCCACGCACACATATTCCCGCCAACTCACATATCCTGCACTTACCCACACACAAAACCCGCACCTACCCACACATTCCCCACTTTCACACATATCATCCACCACACAATCCCCCCCACCCACACATCCCGCACCCAAACACACACATCCCTCCCACCCCCAACCCACACACACTAACCCTCCCATATGTCCTCCACCGACCCACTAGCCAACCATCCCACCCCGTTCTCCAAACTCCAATCACACATCCCTTAACTACACATCTAACCACCCATACACTCTCACACACACACACATCTCCCCACCCATACACACATCCTCACCCATCAACACATTCCTCATCCAAAAACACACACCAACCACCCACACACACCCCACCACCCACATATATCTCACCCACACACATCCGCCTTCCCACCCACACACACATCCCCCACTCATACACTCACGTCTCACACACATCCACCCACTCACGTACCCATCCATCAACCACTCACACCGACACATCACCCACCCACCCATCAACAGATGCATCTCTCATCTACCCTCCCACCCACACACACCCCAACCACCCAGGGAAACACACATCCCCCATCCTCACATATTTACAAGTTAATGTACAAGAGTACAAGTTAATGAGCAGGGTTGCTATGCTAGCCGAGACTTTGCCAGTTGTGGAGTCCTGCTGATGGACAGTGAATGCATAATACGTGACATATGTAACAGGTTGCTACAGACACAGAAGTTGATCCATCAACCCGGCTATGGTCTTTGTAATTTGGTACCACTTCTAACGACAGAAGCGAGATCAGTGGCTGGAACTACATAGGCGTATGCTTAACCATACACATCTCCACGCTCCGACGTCTGCTGAGAGAGACACCGCACATATGATGGCGTCCCGAGTGTTATAATGTCAGGCCTGATTAAATCAGTAAATCAACAGTCTACACATGCCCTAAAGTCACTAGGATCTAATTTCACTCTTCTTCTGCCAATTCTCTTCCTCCTCCTTTTTCTCCTTCTCGTTCACCTCCTGCTTCTTCTTCTTCCTTCTACATTCTACTCTATTCTTCTCCATTCTCCTTCATTCTCCTCCATTCTTCTCCATTCTTCCTCTCCGTCTCCGTTTTCTTCTTCTTTGATTTTTTCTCTATCATTTTTCACTGTGTGAGTGAGAGAGTGAGTGAGAGAGTGAATGAGAAAGAGTGTGAGTGAGAGAGTGAGTATGAGACAGAGAAAGCGAGAGAGTATGTATGCGCGTGTGCCTGCGAGTGTGAAAGAGTAAGTGAATGTCTGTGTACACGTACGTGTGAGAGATTGAATGAGAGAATGAGTTAGTGTGAGAGAGAGGTTGTGTTGTGTGTATACCTGTCTGTGTGAGAGAGTGAGAAAGTGAGTGAGTGAATGTGTGTTAGAGAGTGCCGGGTGAGTGAGTGAGTAAGGGAGAGTGAGTAAGTGAGTGAGGGGGAGAAATTGTGAGTATGTGTATATGTGCGTGTGTGAGTGAGTGTGAGAGCGAGTGAGTGTGCAAGAGAGAGAGACAGTGGGTGAATGAGAGAGTGCATGAGAAGTTAATGAGTGAGAGAGAGAGTGGATGAGTGTGTGTGTGTCTGTGTACTTGTCTGTGCGAGTAAGATAGTGAGTTAGTGTGGTTTAGAGAGTAAATGGGTGAGTGAGAGTGAGAGGGTGAGATTATGTGAGGCAGCGCGTATGTTTGAGAAAGTGTGTGGGTGGATGGGTGGGTGTGTACGTGTATCCATATATGTGTATGCGTGTGTGTATGTGGGCGTATGTGTGTGTCCACGTCTGAATGTGCGTATGGGTGTGTATGTGTAAGTGTGTGTAAATGTGTGTTTGTATGTGTGCTTGTGTGTGTATGTATGTTTATATGTGTGTTTATGTGTGCGTACATCTGTGTGTGTGTGTGTTTATATGTATGTGCGTGTGTATATGTGTGTATGTGCGTGTGTATATATTTGTATGTTCGTGTATGATTGTGCATGTTTGTGCGTATGTGTGCATGCATGCAGTGTATGCGAGGGAGTGTGTATTTGTGTGTGTGTAAGTATGTGTGTATAGGTGTGGATGTGTGTATGTGTGCGTGGGTATATGTGTGTATTTGCGTGTGTTTATTGTGTGTATGCTCGTGTGTGTATGTGTATATGCTTTCGTGTGTATGCGAGGGAGTGTGTATTTGATAGCGAGAGGTTGTGTGTCTGCCTGCGTATGAGTGAGAGTGAAACAGTGTGATATTGAGTAAATGAAAGATGGAGAGAGTGACTTAATGGCTGAAATAGTGATTGCGAGAGAGAGAGAGAGAGAGAGAGAGAGAGAGAGAGAGAGAGAGAGGGGGGGGGGAGGGGAGAGAGAGAGAGCGCGAATGAGAGTGAGAGACAGTTGAAGAATGGATTTGTTAGTGTGTGTGTGTGTATGTGTGCGCGCATTGTTTGTGAGTATCTATGGGTGTGTGTTAATGAGAAGAGAGAGAGAGACAGAAAGAGAGAGAGAGAGAGAGAGAGAGAGAGAGAGAGAGAGAGAGAGAGAGAGAGAGAGAGAGATTTAAGCGCACGCATATCATGTAACATGCTATTCCATATATTGTGTGTATTCTCATGTTCATATGACTGCCAATTGATGTTATAATTTATAACATGAACACATGTACATCACTGTAGAGTTGGTGAGAGAGTTAGGGAATATAAGTGAGAGAGAAAGAGAGAGAGAGAGAGAGAGAGAGAGAGAGAGAGAGAGAGAGAGAGAGAGAGAGAGAATGAGATAGAGAGAAAAGAGAGAGAGAGAGAGTTGAATTGCATCACCAATATTTTACGCTACACAATGTATATGTACAATGTTTTTTTTTCAATTTCTTGCAATTTTTGCGAGAATGCTCACGACAATCGTCAGTGTCTCAACTGTGTGTAAAGTGTGGGAGTTTATTCTTATTAGTTTCGGTGATCATGTGAGGCATCATGTATGTGTCTAGATGTGAGGATGTGTGTGGGTGTGTATGTGAGGGATGTGTGTGTGGGGAATGTATGTGTGGAGGGTTTGTGTGTGGGGGATGTGTGTGGGTTGATGCGTGATGTGTGAATGGGTGAAGGGATGTGTGGTCGGTAATGATGTATGTGTGTGAGGGATGTTTGTGTGGGTGGGGATATTTGGGAGGATGGTTGGAAGTATGTGGGTGTTGGTTGGTTGTGGGTGTGGGTAGGGAATATGTAGTTGGGTGGGTGAATGGCTGTATGGGAGATGTGTGTGGGTTGCGGATGGGTGTGGGGGATGGGTGTGGGGGTGTGTCTGTGAGTGGGATATATCTGTATGGGTCTGAGTGTGTGAGTGTGGATTGGATAAGTATGAGTGTGTTGAGGATATATCTGTGGCCGTGGAGGATGTTTGTAGGTGGGGGATGTGTGGGTGGGTGTGGAGATTTGTGTGTGTGGGTTAGAGATGTGTGAGCGGAGATGTGTATGGGGAATGCATGTGGTGGATGTGTGTGTGGGGGGGGGGGGGATGCGTTTATGCGTGAGGTGTTGTGTGGGATGGGAGAGGTATGGGATGTGCGGGTGGATGAAGGATGTATGTGAGGATGGGGGATGTCTGTTTGGCTGGGTGGTTGGGGTGTGTATGGGTGGGAGGGTAGATGAGAGATGCATGTGTTGATGGGTGGGTGGGTGATGTGTGGGTGTGAGTGGTTGATGGATGAGTACGTGAGTGGGTGTATGTGTATGAGAGATGAGTGTATAGGTGGGAGATGTGTGTGTGGGTGAGAAGGCGGATGTGTGTGGGTGGGTGGGGTATATGTGGGTGGTGGGGTGTGTGTGTGGTTGGTGTGTGTTTTTGGATGAGAAATGTGTTGATGGGTGAGGATGTGTGTATGGGTGGGGAGATGTGTGTGTGTGTGTGTGTTTGTGTGTGTGTGTGTGTGTGTGTGTGTGTGTGTGAGTGTATGGGTGGTGAGATGTGTAGTTAAGGGATGTATGATTGGGGTTTGGAGATCGGGGTAGGATGGTTGGCGATTGGGTGGGTGGAGGATATGTGGGAGGGTGAGTGTGTGTAGGTTGTGGGTGGGAGGGGATATGTGGGTTCGGGATGTGTGGGTGGGGGAGATTGTGTGGTGGGTTATATGTGTGCAAGTGGAGGATGTGTGGGTGGGTTCGGGTTGTGTGTGTGGGTAAGTGCAGGATATGTGAGTTGGCGGGAATATGTGTGTGTGTGGGTGTTGGAAATGTGGTTGGGGGATGTGTGTTTGGCTGAGTGTTTGGGGTGTGTGAGTGGGTGGTGGAGGATATGTGGGTGGGTGAGTGTTGGTAGGTTATGGAACGCCCGTGTGTTGCCAGGGCCCATACGGGGGAGCAAAGAATAGTTTTCGGAACGATGACGGCCGGCTGTTGCTGGATTGACTGATTTGCCTTTTCGGTTCACAAGTACTTTTTTTCAGGAGACTCCTGGGAGTCGGCGCTGTAGCTACGGAGTTCGTGCTTTGTGTGGCGATTTCTATCGGTCGCCCTGCGGACCGAGACAGAGCTATATGGGATAAAAGCCGGGTCAATGAAGTCCTTCTGGTGACTACCGTTTCCATCGACGATGAACTGTATTTTTCGTGGAGGACTTTTGTGTTGGCATTCTGGCGGCTGCATTATGCACAGTGTACCTGTGCAGGCTGTTGGCTTGCCGACACTCCTGTCTATTTCTTTGTTTACATAGGGCAGTGAGGAGCATTTTGTGTGATATTTACTGGCAAAGGAACGGAGCAATATGGGAACGACCCGTTGCCGTGAAGTTGCAACCGCGACTAACTAACTATGGGATGGTTGGAGGATGTGTGCGTGTGGGTGGGTATGGATGGGTGGTTGCATGCATGTGTGCCTGGGTGTGTGGGTGGGTGGGGGATGTGTGGTGGGTGGGAGATGTGTGTGTGTGTGTGTTGGTAGGGAGATGATGTATTTGGGGGTGTGTTTGGGATGTGTTGGTTGGGGGATGCGTGGATGAATGGGGCCATGTGCCTGTGGGTATGTGTGTGGTTGGGTGGTGGATGTGAGTGTGGGGGAAACGCGGATGGATAAATGGGTGGGTGGGTGGGGGATTTGTCTCATAACATGGTAACATGCAGTGTTTATGCTTACAACAATCATTTCACAATGTTTTTTTTTTGTCTATGTGAATGCATTATGCACTGATGAACGAAAGATGAGTGATTGGAAGGGCCGAATGTAAGACGGGCCTGCGTGCTCAATTTGTTACCCTTCGAAAATAAAGTTCGTTCGTTCGTTCGTTCGATCTTCTTCTTCTTCTTCTTCTTCTTCTTCTTCTTCTTCTTCTTCTTCTTCTTCTTCTTCTTCTTCTTCCTTTTCTTCCTCTTCCTTTTCTTCTGCTTCTTTTTCTTCTGTCTACTCTTCTTCATCTTTTTATTCATATACTAGTAGTAAGGGATGTTGTAATGGAAGAGTAAATAAGGATCTAGATCCGCTTGGTGACTTAGTATTTTACTATATAAAAAATCATGATCCTACGCTCTGACGTCAAAAAGCGGATCCTACGGGGACCATATTTTCAACGGATGCAACGCATGAATAAATAATCGAACGTATTTTTGCACTGTTACTTCCCTTTCTTTTTGTGATAAATTGTATGTCTTTAAAAATTTTATAATTGCTGTTATTATTGATTGTAGCGGGAGGGGCCTAAAAAACTATCATCATACTAGTGATGCTGGTAAGGTACAGTGCTCTTCCGCCTCGGTGTCTTCCTTCTTTCTTTCTCGTCTTCTTTCTTTATCTGTATTTGGCATAAACACTATCATCATTCAACTGGTGATGTGAAAGGGTTAGGGTTACAGTGTATTTCCTCGGGATGGTCTAGCGGCTGGCGGGCTTGGGGCTGGGAGTACAATGGTGGGGCGCGGGTGTCGGCATGTGGATAGGACTAGGCGGTTAGAACCTAGAGTCATGACAGGCGTCATATGAATACATTAATAAGTAAAAATGTAAATATGGCAGCTATATGATCTGTATAGGGTCATAGTGGCCTATACACCAGTATTATATGGGTTACAAATGACAAACTTAAAAATTAAAAATTGCCGATATTAGTGATTTTAGCGGGTATAGCTTAGTAAAATCATTGGTAAGGGTTGTGTATCGGTTATTAGAGATATATAGAGGCATGATATAGAGATATATATAGAGCTGGGATGAAGAAACAAGAAGCACCAGTCTTCAAAACAGGTAACTTAGAAGTTTTGAAATTTTTGTAAAAGCGGGCATGCTCTGCTTAACTTTGGCAGACATTATTTTGGAAACCAGTGTCTTCATTTCTCTGAGCGTGCACCAATACTATTCTTTGGGAAAGAAGCTTTTGCTCTGTGTCACATCCATTGTGAGTGGAGTCAGGTTGTGTGTGGTTGTAGCCATTACACAGACGACCGGAAGCAGAGCCATGTGTGATCCGATGTGACCATTACCCAAGTGTCTCGGTTGTATTGTTATGCGGTCAGTACGCTCTGAGTCATCCTCCTGTTTTCCCTGAAGACATGTCAGAACACGTTCACGTACTTTCACCCTGGCCGACATAGCCCCGTGATGAGTCACCCAGATGGTCACCCTAAGATCAACCACCTATGAGGTCAATCTTTAGACTTTAATATGAGCCTCACCCTCCGATTATTATCAAAGAACGGACGTATTTATCTACTACCCCACCACAGAAGCACCCCTTAACAATGATCAGAAGCACCTATCTAGCCTTTCCTCCACTCACACACCCTTTACCAACGGATCTCAACACGCTATACCCGCTACAATCACTAATGCCGGCCATCTTTACATTTAAAAATTTTCATATATAACCTGTATGGTGATAGCGTATAGGACACTGCGACACTCTACATATTGCTAATAACCGCTACCCAACCCTTACCAACGAATTTCACTAAGCTATACCCGCTACAGTCAATAATTTCGGCCATGTTTACTTTTAAGGTTTTCATTTGTAACCCGTGTTATGATAGTGTATAGGTCACTACGACACTCTACAATCTCTAATAGCCACTGCCCACCCTTTATCACCGAGTCTCACTAAGCTATACCCACTACAATAAATAATACCGACCATCTTCACTTTTTCAGTTTTTTATTTGTAACCCGTATGATAATAGTGAACAAGCCACTGCGACCCTCTGCATATCACTAATAACCGCTACCCATCCCTTACTAACGAATTTCACTAAGCTATACCAGCTAAAATCACTAATAACGGCCAATTTTACTTTTTAAGATTTTTATTTGTAACCCATATAATGATAGTGTATAGGCCACTATGACCCTCTACAGATCATATAGCCGCCATATTTACATGTTTACTTATTAAGGTATTCATATGACGCATGTCATGACTCTAGGTTCGAACCACCTAGTCCTATCCCACATGCCGACACTCGCGCCCCACCTCTGAACTCCCAGCTCCACGCCCGCCCGCCCGCCCGCCCCTAGATCATCCCGAGGAAATACACTGTAACCCTACGCTTACACATCGCCAATTGCATGATGATAGTGTTTATGCCCAATACAGATAAAGACAGAAGACGAGAAAAAAAGAAGGAAGACACATAGGCGGAAGAGGACTGTACCTTACCAACATCACTAGGATGATGATAGTTTTTTAAGCCTCTTCCCGCTACAATCAATAATAACAGCAATTGTAAAAATTTTTAAAGACATACAATTTATTACAAAAAGAAAGTGAAGTAAAAGTGCAAAAATACGTTCGATTATTTATTCATGGGTTGCATCCCTTGAAAATATGGTCCCCGTAGGATCCGCTTTTTGACGTCAGAACGTAGGATCATGACTTTTTATATAGTAAAATACTACATCACCAAGCGGATCTGGATCCTTATTTACTCTTCCATTACAACATCCCTTACTACTTATACTTTTTCATCATCTTCTGCCTTGTTACCACTTTCAACTCTGTCCTCCTCCTTTTCCCTTCTTGCTTCTACTTCCCATTTCCTCTCCTCCTTCTCTTTTACGTGCTACTTCTTTCCACTTAATTCTACTACAGGTACTATTGATGTACAACTACTACAACTCCCTGGTAAAATTAGACACCATCGTCAATATAACAAAATAAACAGCATGTAACTATCGGAATATACTGACTAATAAAACATACTGACCAATAAAAAGATATCAATTGAAACGAGAAAACGAGTGTTGAAGTGATACATAGAACCAGTACTTTTGTAGTAAGTAGTAAGTAAGTAAGTTCATCTGTATTTTCCAAGGGTTAAGAATTGGGCACGCAGGCCCGTCTGACATTCTGCCCTTCTTCTCTATTTCCTCTCATACATTCTTTCATTCAACAACTCTTATGAAGCAATTCTTTCACAACAAAAGAACAATAAGCATTAACACGCATGAAAAATAATCAATAATAGATGACTCGTTGAGGCAATGTTTAACATGGGCATCATGAATATCCAAGGTGGGTGTAACGTGCCATACATATAGGAATGTTGTTGTTGTTGTTGTTTTTTTTTTTTTTTTTTTTTTTTTTTTTTTTTTTTTTTGGCTAGTTGTCGTTCGAGATAATTTACCATTATAATTGTCTTTGTTGCTGTTTTTTTTTTAAAAATTAAGGGTGCATGTAGTCTGTCCTGAGGTAATGTTCAAACAGGTTGCGACTGTATGTATAATGATTGGTGGTGTCTTTGATTTTTGTGGAAGATTTTTCCACAACTGAGTGGAAGAGTAAGCTAAGCTTGGTTTAAATAAGACATGGAGTACATTTAGTCGTTCGCTATGTCTTGCATTATATTTAAACAATAGCCAAAGGTAGCTTCAGGGATTCTGAAATGGGATTTTGTGAACTAGTTTAGCCTTATTAAAAGGTAGGCGTTTGTGGAATGGCAGTAACTGAAGACGTTCATGTAGGTGAGAATTGTCTGTAAGCTTATCACCATTGATTAGACGCACTGCCCTTTTCTGGAGTGAATAAAGGCGTTTTATTATTGATTTGGAGCATCCATCCCAGATTGTGGAGCAATAATCAATATGTGTTTGTATGTGGGAAGTATAGAATATCTTTCTTGTGTTTTCGTAGAGGAAATTTTTAATTGTGGCAAGTTGGTAAAACTTTTTTGGCTATTTGTTTAACTAGAGCGTGAACATGGGAATTGAAGGATAGATTTTGACCTATGATAAGACCCAGTGCCTTGTGCTCGGTTACACTTTCTATAGGCATGCTACCAAAGTGCAGCTGTAGAGATCTCTGCGAGTTTAGCGTGTGAAGTCTTTGCCTGGTTCCTATTAACATAGATTTTGTTTGAGAAATGTTGATTTGCATGCGGTTTGTATGACTCCAGTTAACTACACTATTTATTTCCTGTTGCAATGATACTTCTAGCACAATACGATCAATAGCGTTTGTATATACTGTGCAGTCATCTGCAAATAGATCGCAGGACGACGACAGATATAAAGGAAGATCGTTTATATAAATGGCAAATAACAGAGGGCCAAGAATAGATCCCTGCGGTACTCCAATATTAATGGTAATGGCTTGAGATAAAGAATGATTGTGTGATACTATTTGTTTTCTGTCTAATAAAAATGATTTTTATTAATGTCACTATTTTCATTACTTCTAGTTTTTTAATTAGAATATTATGATCTATCATATCGAACGCTTTTCTAAAGTCTATAAACACCGCTCCACATAAAGTATTGTTGTTAATATTTTGATGCCAGTTTTCTATCATGTTTGTTAGGGCCGTTTGACAAGAATATTTTGGCCGAAATCCTGACTGACTGTCAACTATTAGTTTCTGGCGAACTAAGTGCTCTAGTGTTGTTTTGTGGATGTGTTTTTCTAGTGGATTGGATAGTGAGGATAATATGGAAATTGGCCTATAATTACTCATGAGACAATCGTCTAGAGAACCAGCTTTTAAGTAAGGATACACTTTAACGTTTTTAGAGGCTGATGGGAAGTGACCTTTCGTGAGACATTGATTATATATAAAAGTTAGTGACACGTAGATCGCCGGTACAGCATGGCGAAGGATACGATTACTGATTCCATCGATTCCTGATGAGTTATTATTCTTTAGGTTATTGAGATGAGTAAATACTTCTGTGGTCGTCATTAGCGGTGTGTTGGAGGGAATGTCTCCATAGCATGGTATTGATTGTGATGATCTGTGTTTGTTTGTCAAGGTATTAATTGCTTTCCATATATCTTTAGTGTTGGTTTTATCTATTATTAAGTTCTTAAAATAGTTTTTCTTTTTTTTTTCGAATAATATATTGAACTTTGTTTCTCAGACTACGGTACATAGTTCTGTCTCTATTTTTATGTGCCCTGTCCCGGTGTCGTGGTAATTCTTTATTACTTTTAATGTCGTCCCTGGAGTGAGAGGAATCAACACCCACAACTTTATTAACCCAATATTATTGTCCTAGAGAAAAAACCAGAATCCGTCCACAAAACTCCTTCAGTCTGTAAACACCTCTTTCTTACTCTCAATCACCCCTGGATCATGCCCCCTCTCATTCTTCCCCAACACAACATACTCAACAAATCTAGCCTCAACAAATAAATACAACAATTAATTTATTAAAACAAAGAGTATGTGTGTGAGAGGTGTTTGTGTAATGTGTAGAATGTGTGTCGAATATTCTAATGTGTATGAAGAATAAGACCAGTGAATCAGGAGCAAAGTCTGTTACATCACTGTGCTGAGCACACAACAGCACCATGTATTCCGGACAGTGAACCTCACCCAGAAGATGTTTCTCCGCCCACGTGACGACTTTCTCCGATAACGCTCGAACAAACAGGATGCTGGTAATCAGTTAGACACTGTTCGATCTTGGTCTTCACTCCAACAAACACGGTGAAGTTACTCTGTTTAATAATGTTTGTTGAACAGAGAATCTTTCAATTAACTCAAATGTCACTTGGGAAAATCTACTGTTCACAAGTCTCTGATTATAAGATTGTCCCCCTTTTTAACAAACCACCTATTAATGTTTCTAGGTAGATATATATATATATATATATATATATATATATATATATATATATATATATATATATGTCCTTGGTATATAAGTTATGAATCTTCGGTGATGAAGCTTATCTCTCAGTAAACACAACACTTATGTTAATCAAGTCCGGCTCAGCAAAAGCCAGGTTTCTGCAGACCAACTAGGTTCTGAGCCCCGTGTAAAAGCCTCTCAGTAACCTCTGTCTTCATTCCGTGAGCCATCATTGTATAAAACTTTGAAACTGCTTCTTCGTAATAAATCATCGCACACTCAAGTGGAACCTGTTGAGTAGAGAACATCATGGTGAGAGCAACTCAATCCTGACCGTAATTAGGTGAGTGTATGCCAATAGCAGCACTCAGATCTATAACAGAGATCCGATCTCTGTCATACGGCCAAATAGCTCATCACATTGGTCTTAGACATGGCAACACCAGGAAAGAATAAACGAACGGATAGAAACCCAGCAGATGCCCTACTGGAAGATCCTACCTTTTCACATTCCCCTCCTCCCTCCCAACCATCCTCAATCTCTCTAATTATTATCCCACTACATTGTCCTCAACTCCCTGAGTAAAATGATATATCACACAAGGTAGTTAAAGCCATACAATAGGACACTAGTGCCGACGCTCCTATAATACTTTCTATCACCGCACCTATAGAACATTCTATCACCGCAACTATAATACATTCTACCACCGCACATTACTGTACTCTATTCCTAATCATACTCTTAGATATGATTAATAGAATACCATATGCCTATTCCGGTTGATGATTGAGACTATGCAATCACAAACTGGATCTATGTCCGCCGATACATTATCAACACTTTGACACTATAGTCTCTTTCAATTAATACAACTCGGAATACTGCACCGATCTTTAACACTTCAGAATATTTGGCCGACTCACTCCAACTTGTTTACCGCAACTGGTTTTATATCGGGGCTTGCGTGACGTCACCAAATTATCTAGACGCAGAGGCGTCGAGAAGTTGTTTTTCTCTTTATTTTTTCCAACTCAATGTGAACATCCGGCTGGTGTCCCCTTTCAACTGGGAAATTGTCTCCTGTCTGTGATCTAGAGAACCTTCTCCACATCACAAGACTCCATCCGACGTCTGGCCAGAAATTCCGTCTATCACTTCAAAGGCTGACTCCCGCCTTGTAGACGAATGGCGCCATTATTCGTCTCGAGCAACAACTTGTTAACAAAATGCCGACGGGTGTAGACATTTGACGCGACTTATTTTGTTCCTCAGTCTATACAACATCAAAGGGTTTGTCGGTGTTTGTGCAGACGAATGTCTCTTTGTTTCATCGATCGAACTATCAAGTTTATTTTTCGTGACACCCGGTCTCTCATAAATTCAACTACCTCCTGTGTGATCAACGGGGGCTTAGTGTGATGTTTAACACGAACTTCCTTAAATGGAACATGCTTATCAAATATACTTAGAAAGGTCTTCAGCCAGTGGTCTAGAGCATCGTCTGGGTCAGGAAGCTGGTAAACATCGTCCAGAGATGAGTTTAGCAAGTCTTGTAAGAAGACGTCTCGATTGAAATTTTTGTAATTTCTATATTTTATACTTATATGTTTGTGCTTCGGAGTTTTGGTACCTCTTTTCGACCACGTGCAACACACTGGGTAGTGATCGCTCATTGCGTTCATAGGTACAGTACATTCTGTTATGTTGTCAGCACACGTAGTATAAATATGATCTATAAGTGTTGCAGATGATTTTGTTATTCTAGTGGCTTGTTTGACTAACTGTTGGAAGTTATATGACTCTATTATGTTTTCCCATGTTTTATTTGATTTGTTAGTGTCTATGTTGAAGTCACATAGCAGTATTATTTCTCTCGCATTACTAAATAATACATACATCATAGTGGTGACTTTTTCATACCAGATATTTCCTGCACTGGGATTTCGATAAAGGTAGCCAACTACTAGGGGTATGCGATTTTGAAGTTTAATCTCAAGCCATACACACCCAATCTCGCAGGTTTCAAAATCTAGCCTGCGGTGGGCGTTAAGCGAGTTAGAGATATAAACTGCAATACCCGTATCTTGTTTCTGATAGGGATCTCTTCTAATGATTTTAAAACCTCTGATAGCGATGTCTTCATCTGAGATGTTACCATTTAATCGACTTTCGCTAACAACGAACATGTGAACATTTTGATTAAGCATAAGTGATAGTTCAGGCAGCTTCCCTAATAAATGGCAGATGTTTAAATGCCCAATTCTGAGCCCATTATTACTGAGCCAGTGATCGTACTTATTAGACATTTCGACAATGCGTAATCATAAGTTAAAAAAAAAAAAAAAAAATTAACAAGCACACGCACACAAAGTGAATACAACTTACGTCCCTTATTACAATACACACTCAAAAGTACAGAGAAACAGTAATATCTCTGTGGATATATATAAAAAAAATACGTACACGGATCCGTGAGGCAGAACCGTGAAGATCCCCTTACTCACACTAAAAACACAATTAAAAGTATTTTAAAAGATATACAGCAATAATATTGAAAGGTATACGGATAAGTACTATCAATTAATATAAAGTCGCAACAAGCCAATGTTTGTAGTTGCATATAACCTAATACGTTACTAGATCAAGTAGTACCAAAATATGCAGTTAATCATTTCAGGAGAGGCTCTTCCTTGTACCGAGATCTGGTGTAGCTTTGTGCTAAGTTGCTAGTAAATACCAGATTGTGTTGGTTGTTGGGTTAGATACATTATAAGTGCTTGACGAAGTGTAGCTGGGCTATAACGTGTGAGGTGAAACCATTCTGGGTTACAATAGAATGGGTACTGCTGATGTCTCATGGGTATGTAATGACTACCAACTACAGCCTCTGGTTGGTGGCTAACAGAAGGTTGTTGTGGCACGTCGTTGTTGCCGAGAGTTGGTTCCTTTCTGGGAAGAATAGGAAACATATCTTCAAAATTATTACCCCCCCCCCCCCCCTGTGTGAAAGACGACGTATTGTACGGACTTGGTGTGGTGGTAGTGTCCAGTCTGGCTTGGATTTAAGGTGCAGTGTTTATGAGTGCTCTGCACACTTCTGGTCCATTGGTACTTGATGTAACGGGAGTATGTCGTCTGGCTTGAGTTTCAGGTGGAGTAGCTAAAAGTGTCCGACGAGATCCTGTATTGGATGTATGGTGTGTCCGTTCTGGATATTTAATATTTTTAGCGAGTAAGCTGGTGCCCAATGTAGACAAATGTAATTGATCCTTATAAAGACTCTTTTTGGTGCACCAGCCTGTGAAGTGAATAATGGCGTGTTGTTGATGAACTGTATCTTGTTTTGAGAACAGAACTTCTGCAAAATGTTGTTATTTATGTCAGCTAGACGGCGCTGGAGTCCATTACTCGGTGATATGATGGAGGAGAAGAAAATGGACGAGTTAGGAAAAGTGTGGCACAATCCGTTCAAGAGAGCCAGCAGTTGAGACCCTGTGATTTGTTGGTTGTTCATGGTGTCATTAATACCAAAATGTACGCTTGATTTTTTAACGTTATGATTTACAGCCAACCTGCTAATCTTGTCTGTTAGCCGGTCAACACTAGCCCCAGGCATTGGGATTATGGAAACAATGTCTTTGTCTGAAGTAACCATCCGGTCGCTGTATAAACCTTTTATTAAAGAACCGCCTAGTATAATGTGTGTACACTCAGGTCGTGCTGTCTGTACATGTTGGTTATCAGCACGTCTCGCCCATTGTTTCATCCATTTTCGATTATCAGCAGTCTGTATGTCTCCATGTGGTTCTCCCGATGTATCTTGTAGGCATGTGTTGCCCGTTGGCGGCATGTTAAAGAACTGTACGTTTTCTGGTGATTTTTTTAAGCACTTCGAACCTATTGCTTATTTTGACGTCAAGGGGGTAGACTACTTGTTGTTGTTTATCTTCCTCTGCGCATTGAGGTGTTTGTTGTTGTTTATCTTCTTCTGCGCGTTGAGGTGTTTTCATAGTGGTTATATGTTCTGGGTGGGGCTGAGCTTCCCCAAGATTTCCCAAGGATGAAGCGGTTGCTTGGGAATTACATGCTTCTTCTGTTGGGTCGGTAGAGGACACATTCTGTAGGGTCTGAACTGTTTTTCTCAACAGAAAATTTTCCTAACGCAGGAGCGCGACTTCTGTCTTGAGAACATTGCAATCACTGCTTATCTTGCTGTTTGCTTCGATGTTAGCTGAAACAATGATAGTGAGAGCCTTTAGTGATTGTTCTAGTTCCTCAATGCGCTGTTTACAGTCGCACGAATGTCCATTAATAGTTAACATGCTATTGCTATGTGAGGCAGGTACTTCAACAATGTCCACGTTAGGTTCAATGTTGTTTTGGATGCGCTCAATTGGGTATTCAATGGCCAAGAGCACTGGTGCGTTGGCAGGAGTCGTGTTGATGGTGTCATGTACACTCATCGTATGAGTTAATTGACGAACATTGGTAGCTAGTGTGTTGTCTACAGCTGAAGTTGCGGGCTGTGTAGATTCGGTGAATGTCTGTATCGAGTTTTCAAGTTCAACAAAATCTACTTTTAGCCAAGAATTAATGTTTTCAATACTGCCTTGTGTCATGGGTTTATTCTTACTGTGGTACAAGTGTATCGTAATCACTGGCGTTGTAATCAGATCCTCGACGTGGGCCCCGCGCTTATCTTGCCTGTGTTCAATTAGTTCAAGCCTGTAGTATTTGAGTAGGCAAGTTCGGAATGCCTCATAATGCAGTGTGTTGTTGAAGGAAACAGTAACACACTGTCCTGAGTTGGTGTGTTTGACGACTAGGCCGGTGGGATTTATACACTTGGATAGCTTGTTTTTCACGGCCCTCTCTTTGTTTAGTGTGTAAGTTTTACTGACAGCGGATCGTAAACCGGAACGAGTCCTTTCACAATTCACGTCCAGTACAGAGCCCTCTCCTTCCCCTGACATTATTGCATAATCTTACGAATAACTAAGCTTGAAGAATGCAGCAATCGCATTGTTATCTAGCCACGCCGTGGGCAATTTGAGGTCCCGTGAAGTGGTTGGTTGTTTCTGACACGCCTCGTGCACTTGATTGGGTAAAAATTAATAGTGTTCAACTATCATTCGAAAAGAATATTATATATAACACACATTTTTTGCGATAATCAACACACTAAAAACTATTTAACCACATCCACAGAATCACATCGAGCACATTGATATAAAAATCCATGATAGGTGAATTCAGCTTGCAGTAATAATAATCCGAGAAGTAAGAGATACGAAAACACGTCTTCACTCTCCGAGACAGCACGCCAGACAAACAGACAGACAGACAGACAGACATACAGACAGACAGACAGACAGACAAACAGACAGACAGACAGACAGACAGGCAGGCAGGCAGACAGACAGACAGACAGACATCAGACAGACAGACAGACAGACAGACAGACATATAG
Source organism: Cepaea hortensis (assembly GCA_963921405.1). Taxonomy (NCBI): domain Eukaryota; kingdom Metazoa; phylum Mollusca; class Gastropoda; order Stylommatophora; family Helicidae; genus Cepaea; species Cepaea hortensis. Next base: position 85,091,584 of record OY992885.1, read on the forward strand.
ATAGATAGATAGATAGATAGATAGATAGATAGATAGATAAATAGATAGATAGATAGAGAGGGAGGGAGGGAGAGAGGGAGAGAGGGAGGGAGAGACGGACGGACAGACAGATAGATAGATAGGTAGACAGATCCCCGCCAGGTTCTGGGCGAAGCCGGGCCGGTTCCTCTAGTCAATGTATATTTACAAGGTGTAATGTGTGTTTCTTGGTTGTATATATCACAGAGCGTTGCCGTTTGTTAGTTCCCCGTACAAGACGCCTTTACCCAAGACGCCGTTTCTCTAGACGCCCTTACAGTACAACCACAGGGAAAACAAAGGACTTGGAATAGAATTTTTTTTTTAAAACGTTTATTTCATACAAAGCAATGTATATTTACAAGGTGTAATGTGTGTTTCTTTTGTTTGTGTATATTACAGAGCGTTGCCGTTTGTTAGTGTTAGGTGTCACATGTGTGAATAAAACAAATACATACATATATACAGTTAGGATAATATGACATTTATGGCATAGTGCATGTAAACACACATGCCTTGCATATGCTTCATTTCACTTCCACAAGCGGAATGTATGTAACATCTGTCCATCTCTCCCTCTCCTCTCTCTCTCTCTCTCTCTCTCTCTCTCTCTCTCTCTCTCTCTCTCTCTCTCTTTCTTTCTCTCTCTCTCTCTCTCTTTCTCTTTCTCACACACACACATTTTATCTTGATCTATCTCATGCTTTTTTGGAGACAGCAGTATACTGAATGCCGTGAGCTTGGGCAATAAACTTTAAATTACCATTCCCATTAAAATGTGGTTTCTTTGTAATTTCTGGGTCACTTAGCTACCGAGGTGAAGGTCCACATTGTTGGTGTTGTTGGCATGATGTCAAATTACAGGATGACGCTCTAGTGTATTGTAATTTTTTTTTATAATAAAAACTATACATTTATCCACGAATGACTAGGGGTCATATGTAAATCAATACAAAAGAAATCTTTTTTTTCCACGTTTATTTCATACAAAGCAATGTATATTTACAATGTGTGTTTATTTGTTTGTGTATATCACATAGCGTTGCCGTTTGTTAGTGTTATGTGTCGCATGCGTTAATAAAACGAATACATGCATATAAAGTTATGATAATATAACATTTATGGCATAGTGCATGTAAACACACATTCCTCGTTTCATTTCCATCTCCACAAGTGGAATGTATGTTACACCTGTCCATCTGTCTCTCTCTTTCTCTCTCTCACACACACACACATATACACACACATACACACACACACACACACACACACACACATTCAGTCTTGAACTATCTCTTGCTTTCTGTAGATAATAGTGCATGGATTTCCGTGATCTTGGGCAATAACCTTTACATTTTCATTCTATTTAAATTGTGGCTTCCCTATTTTTTTTTTTTTTTTTTTTTTGGGGGGGGGGGGGGGGGGGAATTTCCATATGCATATATTCATATAAATAACTGTATATCAACACAAAGCCATAATTATATTTATATAAATACCTACACGAATTCATCCATACATGTTAGCCTTTTGTATTCTACAACAATGTTTATATTCGTGTTGGGGAATCGTGTTGAATTTAGGCAAAGGGCAAACCGCTTATCGCAAAAATTTTCTAGTGACCACTAGACGGTCTTACAGCATACACGCAGCCAGTTTTCACAAAGCCTGTGTGTGCCTAGGCCAGAGGAGCTATATATCTCTCTTTAAAGTTGTTTGGGGGGAGGGTTGGATATGTGATTCAAAGCACGCTGGAGAAGAATTGCGGCGTGTACTATCTGCGCTCTCCAATACTTGCTACCACCTAGTGAGAAGTGTTCCCAAGTATTAACAAAATAAGCCACACACAGGGCTCGCGAGACGCACACACGTTCTACAATTTTCCACAGCAGGGGTTGTAGATTTTGTGCCCTGCAGCAGAAACCAAATATCGTCTGTCAAGACGATCGGGTGTTAAACATCTTATATGTTTGTGATATTATTATTTTTTTTAAATTTAAATTACCAATAATGGCATTTTTTCTAATTGCAAGAGTAAATGAAATGAAGGAAATTTACACATTTCAGTCAGGAAAAATAGTAGCTAGTTTGTATTTGAACATTAGTAAACATAAGTTTCTGTTGTATGTAAGGGAGTTGAACCTTGCCTTGATTCTGCAAGTCCAAACTAATTTTCTGTATTCCGCAAGTGTTTGAAGTAGCTTTGTGTGTGTGTGTCTTCGGATGTTTTAGGAAGAGTGTTAAGAAAGATTGCCTTGTAAATATCTGTTTGTTTGCCTATCTGTGTTTGTATTATTTGTTGTAGAGTTTCCATTGCATCTGTGACAGTTTGACATGTGAAAAATATGTGTTCTTCTGTCTCTTTTGTGTTGTTCCTGCATAATTGACATTTTCCTATTTGTCTGGATCTAAATGCTAATTTGGGTATTATGGGAGTTATATTAAAAACCAGTCTGTAAGTTACTTCTTTCGTCTTAGATGTGATGTGTTTGTTGTGTCAGTTGGAAAAGGTGGATGAGTAGTCTGACATGAAATATTTTTGACCTCTTTTGATTCTCAGTTTAAGCGATGGTGCTTGTTTACTAACTAATTGTTTGTATATTTCTCGTGTTGTTTCATTTATTAAACGTGCATGTCATTGTATTGTCTGTATACATGTGTGATAGAAAGATGGTAGTATGCTCTGATAATGTGCTGCTGCATTGTTTAGTTTTGTGAGATGTTTTATTTTGTGTGCTATATAATATAATGCTAATCTATGTTGTTCTGGATGTCTGGTAATATTACCTATGTGGCTGATTCTAAGTGCTTGTATTTTTCTTTGCATGTCCTGAAGTGCTATTCCTCTTTGTTTCTTATCCTGAATGAGAGTTTTATGTTGTATGCTGTGTATTGTCTTACCAAATATGAAATGTCTTATCTGTTTATTTATGTCTGTGATTGTCTGTTTTGGAGGGTTTAACACTGTCACTAAGTACATTATTTTTGGTATGATGTATGTGCTAACTATTATGCTTCTACCAAATATTGTTGATGTTTTGTATTTATACCTATGTGGGCATGTCTGTTATTTGGTGTGTTAGTTGTAGCCATGTTTCTCTGTGTGTTGTTCTGTGGTCACATGGAAATGTGATCCCATACAGTTTCATATTGTGTGTATGTGTTAGGTCTGGAGGGAAATCAGACTTTTGTTTTAACTTTCCCAGGCCCATAATTTGTGATTTTTGTATAATAATTTTGGCTCCACTGCCTTTCCCAAAGTGGGAGAAGGTGTGCAGTATGTTTCTGATGGATGTGTTGCTTGTAGGGAGGAATGCAGTATCGTCTGCATAAGCAATGACCTTTTGCTCTCCTATTCCCTGTATGAAAGGGCCTTTAATGCTGGTATCTTGTCTGATCTTTTCTAATAATGGCTCTAGTGTCAGTATATACAGAAGCGGTGATAGTGGGCACCCTTTTCTTACAGATCTTGGCAGCCTGAAGCTAGCAGTCAGTGAATGGTTCACTAAGACTTTGCTTTCAGTGTTGTTATACAAAATCTGTATCCACTTTCTGTAGTACTGTCCTATATTGCAGTGTTCTAGGGTTTTGTGCAAATAGGAGTGTGCGATTCTGTCAAAGGCCTTCTCTTGGTCCAAAGACAAGAGGGAGAATTGACAGTCTTTCTGGTGTGTGTGCGTTATAATGTCTCTAATGAGGTGTGTGTGGTTTTGTATATTCCTGTGCTGTACACTACATTGCTGGTTTGGGTGTACTAGTTTTGGTAGGAATTGTGTGATTTTGTGTGCTAGTTATTTGGCCAGAATTTTGTAATCTGTGTTAAGAAGTGAAATTGGTCTGTAATTTTTCAGTTGTGTCTTGTCTGTCTTTGCTTTATGTATAAGTGTTATATAAGATATGCTGCAACTATCAGGGAGTTCTTGTTTGTCAAAGGCTTCTTGATAGACTTTTAGAAGGTTACCTATGATAGGAAAGAATTGTTGATAGAATTCTACTGTTAATCCGTCGGGTCCTGGTGTCTTGTATTTGTTCATTTTACTAAGTGCATGTGTTATGTTTTATAATGTCAATTGTGTGTCCAATATCTCTTTGTCTGTGTCTGATATCTTTTTTGTATATTGTTAAGAAGCTATCTTGTATTTGTGTGTTTACTATCTCTGCTGTAAATAAGTGTGTATAGTATTACTGGAATGCTTCTGTTATACGTGTGGTTTCTGTTTGTGTGATTCCTTGCATGTCTATTATTGTGTTTATCTGTTTGCTACGCTGTATGTTTTGTTCTATTGCCACGTATTGTTTGCTGGGTTTCTCTTGTGTAATGGTGTTGAGTTTTGTTCTAATTAGTGCACCCAGGTATCTGTGCTGTTGGTGTTGTTCCAGTTTCGTTTCTAATGCATGCAAGTATGGTGAGTTTCTGTCGGTTTGCTTTGTTAAATGTATTGCTGTTTGTATGATCTGTTCTTGTTGTAGTCTACGCTTGTGTATGATGGATGCTAGTTTTTGTGTCCTGCTCCGTATTGTGTTTTTCAGTAAGTTCCAGTATTGTCTAATGTTATCAGTTGGTATACTATCAGTGTATGTATGTATCAGGTTTGTCATATATTGTATATATTCTGTGTTTTGGAGTGATGTGTTGTTAAATGTCCAGTGTGGTGATCGTTTGAAAGGCTGTTTGGGTGTGTTATTTATAGTGATGTGTGCTAGTATTGCTTTGTGGTCTGTATACTGGAGAGCTTCTTGTAGATGTTTAGTTTGTGTTATGTGGTGTGTTGATGGTACGTATATTCTATCTAATCTAGATGATCTGTTATGTGCATGGTTTCTGTGCGTTGTATCGTTACTGTTGGGGTGTTTGTGCCTGAATGCGCCTAGTAGGTTATGTATGTCAATTATGTATTGCAATGTATCGAGTTGATTTATGTCGTCTCGGCCAGCTGTTCTTAACTGCGTTTTCACTTCCCCGCCTATTATATCAGCAGAAGCTAAACAACAAATAAAATCACCTGCTAAAACAACATGCCTCCCTCGGAATGTCTGTGCTAATAGGTTTTCTAAGTGTTCAAAGAATTGTGGTTGGTAGCTGTAATATGCTTTGGCATGTATGTTGACTAAAGCGTACGTGTGTGTGTTGTTTCAAACGTGTATGATGGTAATGTCTCTTTAGTCGTCCTTGTGTGTGCCAGTAATTTCCCATTTGTCTGAAGTCTGCAGTATAGCGGTTCCAGAACCCGTACGATGTGTCGACAGGCTGAAGCATGAGTGTCTGAGCCCTAATTGTGTAGTGACTTGCTTTGCGTGTGTGTATTTTCATATGTTTGTTTCTTGTAGGAGAATGAAATCGGGTTTGTATTTGTGTATGAGTGTAACGATGTGTTTTTGTTTTGTGTGTAAACCTTAAATGTTCAGACTAATAATAACAATATCATTAGTCATCATAAATTAATCAAAACAAGCAAATGATATTGTTGACTAACAGTAATAAGAAATCAGATACGAACGAGGTTGTCTAGTTGAGAAGGTTATTTTTTCTTGTCTTGGTGCAGACGTGATCTGATTGTAGATGTTAAAACAGTAGGCCATCTTCTTCGGTGTCAGTGTCAGTAGTGTTCTTAGATGTCAATTCTGATTTAGTTATATCATCAAAGGTGTCGTTGCTGATGATTTCGTCAGTAATTTCGGTTTGTCTTTCCTTCTTTTTTTGGCGTTGATTTGGTTGGTGAGTTTTCTTCTTCTTCTTCCTTAGTACTGCTTGTTGAGTTTGGACTTAATCCTCGTAGTTGTCTTATTCTGGTTTTGGAGTGGTAAACAGTTGTAAAGGGTTCTTCTGTTTGCGTTTCCAGAATTTAGTTTTCTTGATTGTCTGTTGGCGTATTCGTTTATTGTTTTTCTTGTTGTGTGGGCTGTTGTTCAAATTGTTTTCCGCGTTGTTCGTTTTGTTGATGTTGTGCTGGTCCTTGCCTTCTCAGAGGTGGAAAATGTATTACATCTTCTTGTGCCACAACAGGCTTGTTTGTATGTTTGGCTGGACATTTTTTGGACCACTGGTCGTCCATACCACACACATGACAAACAGTTCTCCTGCTGAGCAATGTTATCAGAATTTTGTGAGTGTTTTTGGTATCCCCTGTTATGTTTAGATTTATGTAATGGGGGATGTCCTGGACGGAGTTACATAAGGCTCCCCATTTACCATCAGAGTTTTTTAGTGGAAATATCTCCACATTCGAGTCCCCAGTGGCATGTACGGCGATTGCCTCAACACCCTCTATCTTCATTGCCACTGGGATCCAATGCAAAGTAAGTTTTTGCCTTTCTTTGTCTACATGCTCCAGACAAATATTGATGTCCGAATTCGGTACTTGTAACTGTACCCGGTGTAGCTTATCGTACAGTTTGACATGCATGTCTTCTGTCAAAGTCACGAACCACCGTGTCGGTGACTCATACCTGTGTAGACTGGCTATTGCGCCTAGCGGCACGCCAGCCAGTCCAGCGAGTGCGCTCGCTATGAACGTTGGCGGCGGCTCTAGGGCCGGAGAGAGACACAACAATTGTACCTGAGCGGTGGAGCAGGTTGCCGTTGAGCACATATGATGTCAGTGTTAGAGATGAATTTGTCATTTTCTATCAATATCCTTTAGAATAACACACTTGAATAACAAACTTTCTTTCCAATATGTAACTCGGTGTATAATGAATGTTACACAGTATAGGTTTTCGGCACAAAGAAAACCACAATGTTTATTATAAAATTGAAATTAGCAAAAATTGGTACATTAAGCACGTTGTGAAGACTCCCGTGTTGACCCAGATTTCCGAGATTTCTCTTAACATTGTCTCTCTGGCCGAGGGATTACAACACTTTCTCCGTAATCCCGTTTATCACGCAGAGTCTCGTTGCGGAACGAGAGCTAGGTAGGTTCGATCCCCGCTGGTGACTTGCGGGATACTGAGCTGGCCGCTCAGAAAGCAATGGCAAACTACTGAGCGTAATCTTGCCAAGAAATCAACATACAGCTGAAAGATGCTGATGTTGACAGCGATGTCCTGTAAAGGATATTCAAAAACTCTTAAAATTTATACGAGAGCAATGTTTATACGCTGTGAAGAGCGCGGTATAGTGGACATAATTTTTAAAATAAAGATTGCCTCTCATATACCAGCCATGCAAAGGGCAGAATTTTTAAATTTTTTTTTTTTTTTTTTTTTTTTTTTTTTTTTTTTTTTTTTTTAAACTTTTATTGAGTGTTAAAGAAAACTTTGCATTTGTATTGTTCGTGTTGTTACAGAGCGTTGCATGTGGAAGTGTAGGTGACATATGCGCAAATTTTTACAACATTTATTTCAACATTTTTACATTTGAGATGAAGGGTAACGGAAAGCGAGTACAAACAACAACAAGACGGTAGTATACCATTATTTTCTTTCTGCCACCTTTTCATCAAGCTTACATCTTGCGCAATAAAAGTGCGATTTATTAGTTTTAAATTTTAATTAAAATTTAATCACATAAATTTAACTTTTTCATTTCTAAAACTGGTTTGTATCTATGTCTCTTAAGAAAGAGTTTGTTGTATAGTTAGGGTTAGGGTTAGGGTTAGTTGATGTATAGTTAGGGTTAGGGTTAGGATTAGATGATGTATACTTAGGGTTAGGGTTAGTAAGAAAGTGTTTGTTGTGTTTGATGTCACTCTGGTAGTCCAAGGAATGCAACTCATTCGTCTCAATAACCCAAGCTCTGTTGTTTTTTCCAAGTTCTGCCTAGGGGTGCTGGTCGATGATCATATTCGTTGTCTAGAATAGCGCCTAGTAGGTTAGGGGGCATATGATTTATCTCCACGAGGTTGGAAAAGCTGCCTAGTCAGCAGAAAATCAGTTGTTCTGTAATCAAAGAGAATGTTAATGTTATTTGGTATGAAATGTTGAAAGTCGGTTAGACGATGTGGTAGAGGGTATTCAAGGGTTCAGTAAGGCAGACTTGGCTTTAAGAAAGGTCGACTTCATAACAGACACTGTTGGTTGGTTGCAGACTTGCCGCTATTGCAGTTGTGAAATGACAAAGTGTGATAGAGGTGGACAAAGTAAGCAATGTTATGTTAGCTAGACTTCGAGAACACTCTTTGTATTGTTGAAAGATGGACCAATGGAAGGTTAGTGTAGCAGACATTGTGGTATAGAAAGTTGAAGATATCAGCCATGGGAAGTGGATCTTTGCTGACGAATACTCAGATGATATTGAAACTATCCCAGGTGGAGCCACAGATTGCCCTAAATGTTGTTATGGCTGTTTCATTAGAGCTCATGTGAAACGAAGGTTTGGCGTTGTTAGTGGTGCTACATAGAAAAGTTGTGAAGCTATCTATGAAAGACAGAGACACTTTGCGTTAGGAAAAAAAAAAAAAAAAAAAAAAAAAACGTAGAGTGTGAAGAGCTGGGTGATTAGTATGCATAAGTGCTTCTTTAGTGGATACTCTGGACTGATAAGTTGAAACTTTCGGTAATGTAAAAGAGGGAAAGTGTTGACGTTGATGATTATGTCTTGTGAAATGTCTGTTCAGATAAAAGTTCAAGACACGTTTGACATAACTACAGAAGCAATATTTGTTCCTACTTTTTTTTTATAACTTTACACAAGCTATTTATAAGCTTGGTCGAGATGTTTCATGTTTTGACCACCATTTTCCCCCCTTTGGTTAACACACTTTCTTAGTTCGGTCAACATATTTCATAGTTTAGCCCATATATTTTTCCCTTTTGGTTAACAAATTTTCTTACTTTTCAGAAGTTTGGTGTACGTTTTTTCTTTACTTGGTCAATATTTTTCTCATTAGGTTAACACATTTTCCTAAGTTTTATAAGTTTTGTGTAACTTGTTTCTTCACTTGGGCGATATTTTTCTCATTAGGTTAACACATTTTCCTAAGTTTTATAAGTTTTGTGTAACTTTTTTCTTCACTTGGGCGATATTTTCTCATTAGGTTAACACATTTTCCTCCTTTTCATAAGTATGGTTGAGATATTTCTCCACTTGGCCAATATTTTTCCCATTTGGTTAACAAATTTTCTTACTTTTCAGAAGTTTGGTGTATGTTTTTCTTTACTTGGTCAATATTTTTCTCATTAGGTTAACACATTTTCCTAAGTTTTATAAGTTTTGTGTAACTTTTTTCTTCAATTGGGCGATATTTTTCTCATTAGGTTAACACCTTTTCCTAAGTTTTATAAGTTTTGTGTAATTTTTTTCTTCACTTGGGCGATATTTTCTCATTAGGTTAACACATTTCCCTGTTTTATAAGTTTTGTGTAACTTTTTTCTTCAATTGGTCGATATTTTTCTCATTAGGTTAACACATTTTCCTAAGTTTTATAAGTTTTGTGTAACTTTTTTCTTCAATTGGGCGATATTTTTCTCATTAGGTTAACACATTTTCCTAAGTTTTATAAGAATGGATGAGATATTTCTTCACTTGGCCAATATTTTCCCCATTAGGTCAACACATTTTCCTCCTTTTCATAAGTATGGTTGAGATATTTATAAGATTAGTTGTAACATGTCTTTACTTAGACAATATTTTTCACATTTGGTTAATAAAGTTTCCTATATTTTAAAAGTTTGGATGCGTTATTTCTTTACTTGACCAATATTTTTCATCTTTGGCTAACAAATGTTCCTACTTTAGTCGACATATTTTCCTATTTTTTGTAAGTTTGGTCGAGATATTTCAAAACTTGGTCAATATTTTTTCCTAATTTGGGTAATACATTTTCTTATAACGGTCGACATCTTTATAAGTTTGTCCATCGTTTCGCCTATTGTATAACTTCAGTCGACATATTTCTTGATTTTACTAGCATATTTTCTTACTTGTTATAAATTCGGATGAGATATTTCATTACTTGGTCAATGTTTTTTCACCTTTGGCTAACAAATGTTCATACATTTTATAAGTTTGGCCGAGACATCTATAAGTTTGATCGATATTTTTCCTATTTGGCTAACATGATTTCCTACTTGCCCAATATTTGTCACATTTGACGAACAATTTTCCTACTTTTCATAAGTTTGGTCGAGATATTTCCTATTTTGGTCACCTTTTAAAATTAATTTGGTTACAATTTTTCCTACTTTTTATAATGTTAGTCGAGACGTTTCTTATTTTGACCAACTGTTTTGTAAGTTTAGCTAACAATTTTTACTACATTTTATAAGTTGGCCGAGACGTTTCTTATTTTGGGTAACAGTTTTGTCAGTTTGGCTAACAGTTTTTCCTACATTTTATAAGTTGGTCGAGATATTTCTGTATTTGGCCAACATTTTCATTAGTTTGACTAGCCTTTTTCCTATTTCTTATACGCTTGGTTGAGATATTTCTTATTTTGACCCCGAGTTTTATAAGTTTGGCTAACAAATTTTACTATATTTTATACGTCTGGTCGATATATTTCTATATTTGGCCAACATTTTAATAATTTGGCTAACATTTTTCCTATTTCTTATACGCTTGGTTGAGATATTTCTTATTTTGACCACGAGTTTTATAAGTTTGGCTAACATATTTTACTATACTTTATACGTCTGGTTGATATATTTCTATATTTGGCCAACATTTTAATAATTTGGCTAACATTTTTCTTATTTGACTGTTGGAGTGGAACATAGAACCTGTACTTTTGGCAGGATGTGAAATGTGGTAATGAGCCGACACATTGAAAAACATATATTAGCATTGGAACTAGGTTTCTGCGGAAAGATGCAAAGACCCCCTTTGGCCAGGCAGAAGAATTAATGAAAGTGTAAATGTCTGCTCTGAGAAGCGATAACTTTGCTGGTCAGGACAGCGGGTACGTGATATGTCATGTTATATGAGAAGCCTAAGACTGATCCGGGGAAACTTGTTGTGTTCACGGGTAATATTATATGATAAATATAGCTAAACACTCGTCGGTGTATGGCCCGATAGATGTTAAGTAAAAGGTACACCTCCCCCAACTGGCCTCGGTGCTCACATCTCTCCTCTATGTCTATGAGAACGGGTTAGTTGAATACTGTGATGACTTGATTATAGTTGTGTATATTATATTCGAAAATGCATTGTGGTGTATAGAGGCCTTGGTAGTAGTAGTTTCGTGTTCTTTACTGTTACTTGGTGACCCTACGACGACTCGGAAATAGAAAAGCGAGAGAATGAACACCCTTTTAAACCTCCGACGCCCTGTTGACGAGGGGGCAGAATCACTCCCGTACATGGTGGTCATCGCGAATTAGGTCCCCTGGTTCGATCGCCAACATAATACCGTTTTTTTTTCTGTAGTATCCCTCTTAACCACGTGTCTCGGCTGTATCCATACGCATGTGACAGATACAACGCCCTCTTTGCCCGGATGTAGCCGTTTCCCACATGTTCATATACAGTGTGATAATATACGTCTATCTTGTGAGTTATCGGTTTACTTCTACCACACTAATGCATACGAGTAGAGACATGGAGCTTGAAATGGGGAAACGGTAGCCGTGAGCATAAAAGGAAAGAAAAAAAATGTCTGATAGGAGGTGGCTTTAAAGCGTTGGAACAAGAATCGCTGTGATGAAGGTTGTCTTTTGCAAATTGGAAAACATACTGACTAATATAAAGTTGACAACTGTAATGAGAAATAAAAGGATTGTTTAAGTACTACATAGAACCCGTACTTTAGTATGACTGTGAAGCGTGGTCAATGAGCAGACAAGTTGAAAAACCTCTAATGCCAGTGGCGTTGTGGATTCTGAGACATAGTTTTTAAAAAGTTCACTAGACACCCACATGAAACTCCCTCCAAATACTACAAGGCAACATGACAAAACATACAACGTAGCAGACACATAGATACTATACCAGCTCTGTAAGGCAACATACCTTGATAATGTAGACATAACGGCCGCTTTCTAATAATACTGCACACATCTATAAGCAGTGGTAAACCCGTATACACAGATACACGATACTTTCCTAAAGTAGACTCTAGCCATGTTCGCAGTGCAGCTATATAGAGGCATGTCTGAGTTGATGTGAAATATTTTTGTTTATTTTTACACCCGGATGTAATAGGCGACAAGTCACAACACAGCTACGATGCGCTGGCAGGGGTGACCTTATCAACTTCACATACTGGTCAATCTATATACACCACCCAATAACATAGTACACCATCTGTCTTCAAGCCACAAGCGTTTTCAATGTCACAAGAATAACGAACTACTGACATTTAAGATCAGAGTGGCACATGCTGATACTGTTTGTGATATCTCCTACTCATACCACCTGTTTTAAATAAATAAGGACACATACACCTAGCCCATAATCTCCAATCGGCAATTATGAGAAAAATCGATGGTAGTGTTATTGATTTTTATTGGATGGCCCGACAATAGGTGTTAATCTTTTAATCCCCTTCCAACCTTTATATGAACATGTATTAATATCGCGAACTATTTGCAATGGCGGAGATATAAGAAATATTATTAACCTGACTTGGTCATTACGATGACGATAATCCCCTGGATTAGCCGTTATGAAAATGAGTATTGATTTTTGGCAACACCTGTTGAAGTCATATTCTGAATGTTAAGTTAGGTTATATTTTGTGATTCGTAGGTGCAACGGTGAAATCTGCTGCCTGTGTTTTTCAGCAGCGGTGGGACTTGTGGCCGCTACGACACCCACACCTTGATGACTGGAAATCTTACCCACGACAAAGTTCCGAGATTCGAACCTGTCACTTCCACGGTGTCTGGGGTACCCCCTAAACATACTTCGCAACCAGCACACCACCTCTACTTTTCTAAACATAACCGGATTAATAACAACCGAGCTCGAAATCACAACTGAGTAACCAAATATTATCAATATTTCTTCTACCACTAGACCACCCCACTGGGATTCGAACCCGATGATACTGTTCGGAAGCGATTATCTAGTTACTCATCCACTCAGCCCACCCCTTAACAACGAATATCACAAAGTCATACCCACTAAAACCATCGGCCATCTTTACTTTTTAAGGTTTTCATTTGAAGAGCTGTAAACGGTATGATGATAGTATTTAAGTCCCATCGACTACAGATAATAGAAACCATCGTTTTAATAAACAGTCGACCACTTTACAATAGACATATAATGAAAATACCCTAGGTCTTCTGACTACCGACGCCGCCATTATGAGTTGAATGTGTCAGTGGTAGACCTCCATGCCATTATTTACCCACTTCTCCACTCGATCACCCTCGCTCTTACCAAGGAACGGGCGTAATTATCTAACCACTCCGCCCCTCACCCACCTCTTAACAAGGATCTGAAGCAGTTATCTAGCTATGTGTACACCCTCCTACCCCCTAACAACAACCTGGAGCCTTTATCTAGCAATTCCTCTGTCTCTTAGCAAGGTACCGACGCATTTACTTAGCCACTTCGCCACTCGCCCATCCCTTTAAATTGTTCGGAAGCTGTTATATAGGTACATCACCACTCACCAACCCCTTAACAACGAATACCACGAAGCCATACCCACTATAACCGTTACTACCGGCAATCTTTACTTTTTTAAGGTTTTCATGTGAAGAGTTATAATCTACTTGATGATAGTGTTCGGGAGCTGTTATATAGGTACATCACCACTCACCAACCCCTAAGCAACGAATACCACGAAGCCACTACAGAGCATATACACGCCATATTAATCTTTTTACTTATTACAATTTTCATATGACACCCGGCGCTGCTCGCGGCTTCGACCCACCTAACCCCACCACCTGCACTCGTCACTGACCGGCTTATGGTCACTCAGCAATACACGGCCAATTGGTTACTACAAGACACTGTTTTACTGGGGTCGACCACTCCACGCGACCGATCGGCCGCGCTTGCTCCTGCGCCCGCCGCCCGCCCCTGCGCGCCTTTGGTTGTTATTTATTTTTATTTTATTTTTTAAATTAGTTAAAATATTATACACACACTCAGTTATCTGCTCTTAGAAAAACATGTCTTTTCTTAGAATTATCGACCCTTACATATGACCTAGATACCCAACCCTACCCAACCCGCTCTGGTCCCGAGCTGGATTGGGGGCAATCCAGCGAGGTCAATCCAGAAAGTATAATTAGGAGCACACAAAAAACCCTAACCCTAACCCCTAAACCCAAACCCTAACCCATAACCCTAACCCTAACCCCTAACCCCTAACCCCTAACCCCAAACCCCTAACCCCTAACCCCTAACCCTAATCCAGCTGGATTGGGGTCAATCCAGCACCACAATCCAGAAATAATAATCAGTTAGGACGTAACCCACTACTTTGCTATGCTAGCCGAGACTTTGCCAGTTGTGGAGTCCTGCTGATGGACAGTGAATGCATAATACGTGACATATGTAACAGGTTGCAACAGACAGACACAGAAGTTGATCCATCAACCCGGCTATGGTCTTTGTAATTTGGTACCACTTCTAACGACAGAAGCGAGATCAGTGGCTGGGACTACATAGGCGTATGCTTAACCATACACATCTCCACGGTCATGTAGTTGGGTGGTGTAAGGGGTGATATCTAGGTCATAGCTAAGGGCGATAATTCTAAGATTTTATGTTTCTAAGGGCAGATAACTAATGAGTGGGTGTATAAAAATTTTAAATAATTATTAAAAAATGAAATAAAATAAATAAAAATTTAAAATAAATAACGACGGGGTGCGGGGTGGTGGAGAGGGGGTGGGCGCGTGGGGTGAGGCTAGGCTGTTCGGGTTTAAACACTATCATCACATGGTTAGAAATGAACACCTTAAATTGTAAAGATGGTCGATGTTATTGATTTTAGCAGGTATAGCTTAGTGAAATTCGTTGGTGAGGGGTCGGTAGTGGTTACTAGTGGTCTGTAGAGGGTCACCGTGGCTTTTTTACTATCATCATACGGGTTACAAATGAAAACCTTAAAAAGTAAAGATGGCCGATATTAATGATTTTAGCGGGTATAGCATAGCGAAATTTATTGTTAAGGGGTGGGTAGCGGCTAGTAGTGATCCGTAGGGGGTCGTAGTGACCAATACACTGTCAACATACGGGTTACTAATGAAAACATTAAAAAGTAAAGATGGTCCATATTATTGATTGTCTCGGGTATGGCTTTTTGAAATTCGTTGGTAAGGGGTGGGTAGCGACTATTAGTGATCTGTATAGGGATGTATTGGCCTATACACTATCATCATACGGTTACAAATGAAAACCTTAAAATGTAATGATGGCCGGTATTATTGGTTGTAATGGGTATGGCTTAGTGAAACGCGATTGCTGTGGGTATGGCTTAGTGAAACTCGGTGATAAGGGGTGGAAACCAGTTATTAGTGATCTATAGAGGGATGTAATGGCCTATACACCACCATCATACGGTTACAAATGAAAACATTAAAATGAAAAGATGGCCGGTAACATTGGTTGCTGTAGGTATGGCTTGGTGTCATTCGTTGATAAAGAGTGGGTAGAGGTTGTTAGTGCTAGTTAGAGGGTCGTAGTGGTATATACAGTATTATCATACGGGTTATAAATGAAAAATCTTAAAAAGTAAAGATGGTCGGTATTATTGGTTGTAGTGGGTACGACATAGTGTTATTTGTTGTCAGGGGGTGTATAGTGGTTATTAGTGATATGTAGAGGGTGAGTGGTATACACACTATTAGCATACGGGTACAAATGAAAACCTTTTAAAAGTACAGATGACCTGTATTATTGGTTGTAGTGGGTATGGCTTAGTGAAATTAGATGTTAAGGGTTGGGTGAGTGGATGTGTAGCTAGGTAAGTGCTCGAACAATAACATCATACGATTTCAGATCGGTAAATGAAAATCTAAGATCTCTCCCCCCCCCCCTTGTGTCTATACGGGTCTTTGTTTCGTTCCCCAGAAACCCATTTCCAAGATCAATATTTGTTCTCAAACTTGTCTGCTCAGTGCCACACTTCACAGCCAGACAAAACTACAGCTTCTATGTACCACTTCAACATTCAAATAAGAAAATATGTTAACCAAAAGGGGAAAAAGTAGGAAATATTGTTAACCAAATGTGAAAAAAATATCGTCCAGAGAGAGAAATCCTTCAACTAAACTTAAAATAGATCAGCCAAACTTATGAAAAATAGGAAAATTGTCAGCCAAATTGGCAATAGTTAGGCCAAATACAGAAATATCTCACCCAAACTTATGAAAAAAAGGAAAATTCTGTTAGCCAAATGTGATAATTTATCGGCCAAATACAGAAATACCTCATCCAAACGTATAAAAAGTAGGAAAATTGTTAACCAAAGGGGAAAGTTATTGACCAACTAGGAAAATGTATTAGTCAAAGATGAATAATATTGAACAAGTAACGAAATATATCGTTCAAACTTATGAAAAGTAGGAAACTTTGTTAACCAAATGTGAAACATATCACCCAAAGAGAGAAATATCTCACCCCAACGTATAAAAAGTAGGAAAATTTTCTGCCAAATGGGAAAAATTTAGGCCAAATACAGAAATAGCTCACGCAAACTTATGAAAAGTAGGAAACATTGTTAGCCAAAGTGAAAAAAACCTAGGTCAAGTAAGAAAATTCTGTTACCCAAATCTGAAAAGTGTCGGCCAAATACAGAAATAGCTCAACCAAACGTATAAAACGTAGGAAAATTGTTAATCAAACGGGAAAGCTATTGACCAACTAGGAAAATGTATTAGTCAAAGAATAATAATATTGAAAAGTAACGAAATATATCGTTCAAACTTATGAAAAGTAGGAAGCCTTGTTAACCAAATGTGAAAAATATCACTCAAAGAGAGAAATATCTCGTCCAAACTTATAAAAAGTAGGAAAATTGTCGGCCAAATGGGAAAAAGTTAGACCAAATACAGAAATATCTCACCCAAACATATGAAAAGTAGAAAACGTTGTTAGCCAAAGGGGGAAAACCAAGGTCAAGTAGGAAAATATGTTACCCAAATGTGAAAAACGTCAGCCAAATACAGAAATATCACGTCCACACTTATGAAAACCGTAAATATTTGTTAGCCAAATAGGAAAAAATATTGACCAAGTAGGAAAATATGTTACCCAAATAGGGAAAAATATCAGCCAAAGAAAAAAATATAGCGTCCACACTTATAAACAGTAGGAAAATTTGTCAACCAAATGGTACAATTATCAGCCAAAGAGAGAAATATCTAGTCCACTCTTATAAAAAGTTGAAAAAGGTGTCAAACAAATGGTAAAAATGTGAGATGTGATCACCGATGCCAGGCGAGGAAGACGTATCTGTACGTAACAACTATCAGGTAACATACCTATACAGCGACGAGTGGCTAGCGCATGTTATCAGATTATAATATTACAAACGAACACGACACACTGCCCCGACTCACCCTTAGGTAATGAATGTAACATTGCATGTCAGTGTCCACTATCATAACAAGCAACGCTATCAAGTACCAAATTATACATGAACACGTTCACTACCTCTCTGTGTGTCTGTACGGAACTACGGAACTCTACAACGTTCCCCAGAAACACATTACAAACGCTAATATATGTTTTACAACTTGTCTGCTCAGTCCCACACTTCACAGCTGGACAAAACTACAGCTTCTATGTACCACTTCAACTTTCAAATAAGAAAATACGTTAACCAAAATAGAAAAATATAGCAGTCAAACTTATAAATAGCTCGGCCATACATATGAAAAGTAGGAAATATTGTTAACCAAATGTGAAGAAATATCGTCCAAAGAGAGAAATAGTTCAACTAAATGTATAAATAGATCACCAAACTTATGAAAAGTAGGAACATTGTCAACCAAAAGGGGAAGAAAATTAGGCCAAATACAGAAATATCTCACCCAAACTTATGAAAAGTTGGAAACTTTGTTAGCCAAAGGGGAAAAACGCAGGTCAAGTAGGAAAATATGTTACCCAAATGTGAAAAAGGTCGGCCAAATAGAAAAATAGCTCGTCCTCACTTATGAAAGCTAGAAAAATTTGTTAGCCAAATAGGAAAAATATTGGCCAAGTAGGAAAATGTGTTAGTCAAAGAGGGAAAATGTTGAACAAGTAACGAAATACAGCGTTCATACTTATGAACAGTAGGAAAATTAGTTAACCAAATGTGAAAAAAAAAAAATATCATCCAAAGAGAGAAATATTTCAACTACACTTATAAATAGATCAACCAAAGTTATGAAAAGTAGGAAAAGTGTCAGCGAAATGGTAAAATGTTAGGTCAAAATACAGAAATATCTCAGCCAAACTTATGAAAAGTAGGAAACTTTGTTAGCCAGAGGGGAAAAACCTATGTCAAGTAGGAAAATCTGTTAACCAAAGGTAAAAAATGTCGGCCAAATACAGAAATATCACGTTTACACTTATGAAAACTAGGAAAAATTATTAGCCAAATAGGAAAAAAAAATATTGGCCAAGTAGGAAAATTTTTCATTCAAAGGGAAACATATCTCGTCCACACTTATAAAAGATAGGAAAATGTGTCAACCAAATGGTACAAAGAGGTCGGCCAAATACAGAAATATCTCAACAAAACATATAAAAACTAGGAAACATTGTTAACAAAATGGGAAATATATTGACCAAGAAGGAAAATGTGTTAGCCAGAGGGGGAAAATCTAAGCCAAGTAGGAAAATCTGTTACCCAAATATGAAAAATGTCGGCCAAATACAGAAACATCTCATTTACACTTATGAAAACTAGGAAAATTTGTTAGCCAAACAGGAAAAGTATTGGCCAAGTATGAAAACTTGTTAACCAAAGGTGAAAAAATATCAGCCAAAGAGATCAATATCTCGTCCAGACTTATAAAAAGTGGGGCAAATATGTCAATCAAAGGTGAAAATGTCGGCCAAATACAGAAATATCTCAACTAAACTTATGAAAAGTTGGAAACTTTGCTAATCAAAATGTGAAAGATATTGACAAAGTAGGAAAAATGTGTTAGTCAAAGAGGAAACATATTGAACAAGTAACGAAATACATCGCTCAATCTTATGAAAAGTAGCAAACTTTGTTAACCAAATGTGAAAAAATATCAGCCAAAAAGAGGAATAGCTCGTCCAAACTTATAAAAATTAGGAGAATTGTCAGCCAAATGGGAAAACAATGTCAACGAAATACATAAATATCTCACCCAAACTTATGAAAAGTAGGAAACTTTGTTAGCCAAAGGGAAAAAAAACTTAGGTCAAGTAGGAAAATATGTTAGCCAAATGTGAAAAAATGTCGGCCAAAAACAGAAATTTCTCGTCCACACTTATGAAAACTAGGAAAATTTGCGGGTCAAAGAGGAAAAATATTGGCCAAGTAGGAAAATTTGATAGCCATATGTGGAAAAATATCAACCAAAGAGAGAAATATATAAACTAAACTTTTAAAAAGTAGGAAAATGTGTTACCCAAATGGGAAAAATGTTAGCCAAGTAAAGAAATAACGCGTCCACACTTATAAAAACTAGGAAAATTTGTTAACCAAAGGGAAAATCGTCGCTAAAATACAGAAATAGCTCGTTCAAACTTATAAAAAGTAGGAAAATTTGTTATCGAAATGGGGAAAAATCTTGGCCAAGTAAGAACATTTGTTAGCCAAATGGGAAACATATTGACCAAGTAACGAAACGCATCGGCCAAAGGTATAAAAATTCAGAAACTTTGTTAACCAATGGTGAAAAAATATCGACCAAAGAGAGAA
The DNA here is from genome assembly GCA_963921405.1 of Cepaea hortensis. Lineage (NCBI taxonomy): Eukaryota > Metazoa > Mollusca > Gastropoda > Stylommatophora > Helicidae > Cepaea > Cepaea hortensis. The sequence continues at coordinate 85,111,342 of OY992885.1, forward strand.
ATATTTCAACTAAACTTATAAAAAATAGAAAAATTTGTCAGCCAAATGGGAAAAAGTTCGACCAAACACAGAACTAGTTCAACCAAATTTATAAAAAGAAGGGGAAAATTGACCAAGTAACGAAATATCTCGACAAAACTTATGGAAAGTAGGAATATTTGTTACCCAAATAGGAAAAATCTTGGCCAAGTAAAAATGTTTATTAAACAAAGGGGGAAAATATGGTATACGTAACGAAATACCTCGTCCACACTTATGAAAAATAGGAACCTTTGTTAACCAAAGATGAAAAAAGGGTTGACCACAATAGGAAATATCGCATCAAACTTATGAAAATTAGGAAACTTTGTTAACCAAATGTGAAAAATAGTCGTCAAATAAAGAAATATTGTGCCTAAATTTATAAAAAATAGTAGGACACTTTTGTTAACCAAAGGCAACACATATTGACCAAGTAAAGAAATATTTCATCCAAAACTTATGAAAGATTTTGACCAAATTTCAGCCAAACTTATAAAATGTAGGAAAATTGTTTAACCAAAGATGAAAAATTTTGACCAAATTTCACCCAAACTTATAAAAAGTAGGAACATTTCTTAAACAAATGAGAAAAATATCTCATATTGTCATTTCACATCCGCAATAGCGTCACGTCTCCATCCAACCAACACTGTCTGTTATAAAGTCGACCTTTTCTTAAAACCAACTTTGCCTTATTAACCCCATAAATACCATCTACCTCATCTTCTAAGCGACTTTCCACGTTTCATACCACTTAACGCTAACATTCTCTTTGATCACACCTCAACCAGCTTTCTGGTGACTGGGCAAATTTCCAACCTACTAGCGATAATCCTCTGTCCCCTATGCAAGCAACAGCTGTATTTCAGAAAATTAAAAGTATCGTATGTAATAAGTCACTATTGTTGAAGGAAAAAATAAAATTTCAACAATAAAATTGTACAAAAATTGAAAATTAAATTTCTCTTTATTGTTTCCAAATTGAATGTTTCATGTAGAAATTTAATTTAGAAGATGAGGTAGATGGTATTTATGGGGTTAATAAGGCAAAGTTGGTTTTAAGAAAAGGTCGACTTTATAACAGACAGTGTTGGTTGGATGGAGACCTGACGCTATTGCGGATGTGAAATGACAACGTGAGATATTTTTCTCATTTGTTTATGAAATTTTCCTACTTTTTATAAGTTTGGGTGAAATTTGTTCAAATTTTTTCATCTTTGGTTAACAAATTTTCCTGCATTTTATAAGTTTGGCTGAAATTTGGTCAAAATTTTTCATAAGTTTTGGATGAAATATTTCTTTACTTGGTCAATATGTGTTGCCTTTGGTTAACAAAAGTGTCCTACTATTTTTTATAAATTTAGGCACAATATTTCTTTATTTGACGACTATTTTTCACATTTGGTTAACAAAGTTTCCTAATTTTCATAAGTTTGATGCGATATTTCCTATTGTGGTCAACCCTTTTTTCATCTTTGGTTAACAAAGTTTCCTATTTTTCATAAGTGTGGACGAGATATTTCGTTACGTATACCATATTTTCCCCCTTTGGTTAACAAACATTTTTACTTGGCCAAGATTTTTCCTATTTGGGTAACAAATATTCCTACTTTCCATAAGTTTTGTCGAGATATTTCGTTACTTGGTCAATTTTCCCCATCTTTTTATAAATTTGGTTGAACTAGTTCTGTGTTTGGTCGAACTTTTTCCAATTTGGCTGACAGATTTTTCTATTTTTTATAAGTTTAGTTGAAATATTTCTCTCTTTGGTCGATATTTTTTCACCATTGGTTAACAAAGTATCTGAATTTTTATACCTTTGGCCGATGCGTTTCGTTACTTGGTCAATATGTTTCCCATTTGGCTAACAAATGTTCTTACTTGGCCAAGATTTTTCCCCATTTCGATAACAAATTTTCCTACTTTTTATAAGTTTGAACGAGCTATTTCTGTATTTGAGCGACGATTTCCCCTTTGGTTAACAAATCTTCCTAGTTTTTATAAGTGTGGACGCGTTATTTCTTTACTTGGCTAACATTTTTCCCATTTGGGTAACACATTTTCCTACTTTTTATAAGTTTAGTTTATATATTTCTCTCTTTGGTTGATATTTTTTCACATATGGCTATCAAATTTTCCTACTTGGCCAATATTTTTCCTCTTTGACCCGCAAATTTTCCTAGTTTTCATAAGTGTGGACGAGATATTTCTGTATTTGGCCGACATTTTTTCACATTTGGCTAACATATTTTCCTACTTGACCTAAGTTTTTTTCCCCTTTGGCTAACAAAGTTTCCTACTTTTCATAAGTTTGGGTGAGATATTTATGTATTTCGTTGACATTGTTTTCCCATTTGGCTGACAATTCTCCTAATTTTTATAAGTTTGGACGAGCTATTCCTCTTTTTGGCTGATATTTTTTCACATTTGGTTAACAAAGTTTGCTACTTTTCATAAGATTGAGCGATGTATTTCGTTACTTGTTCAATATGTTTCCTCTTTGACTAACACATTTTTCTTACTTTGTCAATATCTTTCACATTTTGATTAGCAAAGTTTCCAACTTTTCATAAGTTTAGTTGAGATATTTCTGTATTTGGCCGACATTTTCACCTTTGGTTGACATATTTGCCCCACTTTTTATAAGTCTGGACGAGATATTGATCTCTTTGGCTGATATTTTTTCACCTTTGGTTAACAAGTTTTCATACTTGGCCAATACTTTTCCTGTTTGGCTAACAAATTTTCCTAGTTTTCATAAGTGTGAATGAGATGTTTCTGTATTTGGCCGACATTTTTCATATTTGGGTAACAGATTTTCCTACTTGGCTTAGATTTTCCCCCTCTGGCTAACACATTTTCCTTCTTGGTCAATATATTTCCCATTTGGTTAACAATGTTTCCTAGTTTTTATATGTTTTGTTGAGATATTTCTGTATTTGGCCGACCTTTTTGTACCATTTGGTTGACACATTTTCTTATCTTTTATAAGTGTGGACGAGATATTTTTCCCTTTGAATGAAAAATTTTCCTACTTGGCCAATATTTTTTTTCCTATTTGGCTAACAATTTTTCCTAGTTTTCATAAGTGTAAACGTGATATTTCTGTATTTGGCCGACATTTTTCACCTTTGGTTAACAGATTTTCCTAATTGACATAGGTTTTTCCCCTCTGGCTAACAAAGTTTCCTACTTTTCATAAGTTTGGCTGAGATATTTCTGTATTTTGACCTAACATTTTACCATTTCGCTGACACTTTTCCTACTTTTCATAACTTTGGCTGATCTATTTATAAGTGTAGTTGAAATATTTCTCTCTTTGGATGATTTTTTTTTTCACATTTGGTTAACAAATTTTCCTACTGTTCATAAGTATGAACGCTGTATTTCGTTACTTGTTCAACATTTTCCCTCTTTGACTAACACATTTTCCTACTTGGCCAATATTTTTCCTATTTGGCTAACAAATTTTTCTAGCTTTCATAAGTGAGGACGAGCTATTTGTCTTTTTGGCCGACCTTTTTCACATTTGGGTAACATATTTTCCTACTTGACCTGAGTTTTTCCCCTTTGGCTAACAAAGTTTCCAACTTTTCATAAGTTTGGGTGAGATATTTCTGTATTTGGCCTAATTTTCTTCCCCTTTTGGTTGACAATGTTCCTACTTTTCATAAGTTTGGTGATCTATTTATACATTTAGTTGAACTATTTCTCTCTTTGGACGATATTTCTTCACATTTGGTTAACAATATTTCCTACTTTTCATATGTATGGCCGAGCTATTTATAAGTTTGACTGCTATATTTTTCTATTTTGGTTAACGTATTTTCTTATTTGAAAGTTGAAGTGGTACATAGAAGGTGTAGTTTTGTCCAGCTGTGAAGTGTGGGACTGAGCAGACAAGTTGTAAAACATATATTAGCGTTTGTAATGTGTTTCTGGGGAACGTTGTAGAGTTCCGTAGTTCCGTACAGACACACAGAGAGGTAGTGAACGTGTACATGTATAATTTGGTACGTGATAGCGTTGCTTGTTATGATAGTGGACACTGACATGCCATGTTACATTCATTACCTAAGGGTGAGTCGGGGCAGTGTGTCGAGTTCGTTTGTAATATTATAATCTGATAACATGCGCTAGCCACTCGTCGCTGTATAGGTATGTTACCTGATAGTTGTTACGTACAGATACGTCTTCCTCGCCTGGCATCGGTGATCACATCTCACATTTTTACCATTTGGTTGACACCTTTTTCAACTTTTTATAAGAGTGGAATAGATATTTCTCTCTTTGGCTGATAATTGTACCATTTGGTTGACAAATTTTCCTACTGTTTATAAGTGTGGACGCTATATTTTTTTCTTTGGCTGATATTTTTCCCTATTTAGTTAACATATTTTCCTACTTGGTCAATATTTTTTCCTATTTGGCTAACAAATATTCCCGGTTTTCATAAGTGTGGACGTGATATTTCTGTATTTGGCTGACGTTTTTCACATTTGGGTAACATATTTTCCTACTTGACCTTGGTTTTCCCCCTTTGGCTAACAACGTTTTCTACTTTTCATATGTTTGGGTGAGATATTTCTGTATTTGGTCTAACTTTTTCCCATTTGGCCGACAATTTTCCTACTTTTTATAAGTTTGGACGAGATATTTCTCTCTTTGAGTGATATTTTTCACATTTGGTTAACAAGGCTTCCTACTTTTCATAAGTTTGAACGGTATATTTCGTTACTTTTCAATATTATTATTCTTTGACTAATACATTTTCCTAGTTTGTCAATAGCTTTCCCGTTTGATTAACAATTTTCCTAAGTTTTATACGTTTGGTTGAGCTATTTCTGTATTTGGCCGACACTTTTCACATTTGGGTAACAGAATTTTCTTACTTGACCTAGGTTTTTTTCACTTTGGCTAACAAAGTTTCCTACTTTTCATAAGTTTGCGTGAGCTATTTCTGTATTTGGCCTAAATTTTTCCCATTTGGCAGACAATTTTCCTACTTTTTATACGTTGGGGTGAGATATTTCTCTCTTTGGGAGATATGTTTCACATTTGGTTAACAAAGTTTCCTACTTTTCATAAGTTTGAACGATATATTTCGTTACTTGTTCAATATTATTCATCTTTGACTAATACATTTTCCTAGTTGGTCAATATCTTTCCCGTTTGGTTAACAATTTTCCTACTTTTTATACGTTTGGATGAGGTATTTCTGTATTTGGCCGATAAATTATCACATTTGGCTAACAGAATTTTCCTACTTTTCATAAGTTTGGGTGAGATATTTCTGTATTTGGCCTAACTATTGCCAATTTGGGTGACAATTTTCCTATTTTTCATAAGTTTGGCTGATCTATTTTAAGTTTAGTTGAAGGATTTCTCTCTCTGGACGATATTTTTTTCACATTTGGTTAACAATATTTCCTACTTTTCATAAGTTTGGCCAAGATATTTATAAGTTTGACCGCTATTTTTTCCCCTTTTGGTTAACATATTTTCTTATTTGAATGTTGAAGTGGTACATAGAAGCTGTAGTTTTGTCTGGCTGTGAAGTGTGGCACTGAGCAGACAAGTTTGAGAACAAATATTGGTCTTGGAAATGGGTTTCTGGGGAACGAAACAAAGACCCGTATAGACACAAGGGGGGGGGGAGATATTAGATTTTCATTTACCGATCTGAAATCGTATGATGTTATTGTTCGAGCACTTACCTAGCTACACATCCACTCACCCAACCCTTAACATCTAATTTCACTAAGCCATACCCACTACAACCAATAATACAGGTCATCTGTACTTTTAAAAGGTTTTCATTTGTACCCGTATGCTAATAGTGTGTATACCACTCACCCTCTACATATCACTAATAACCACTATACACCCCCTGACAACAAATAACACTATGTCGTACCCACTACAACCACTAATACCGACCATCTTTACTTTTTAAGATTTTTCATTTATAACCCGTATGATAATACTGTATATACCACTACGACCCTCTAACTAGCACTAACAACCTCTACCCACTCTTTATCAACGAATGACACCAAGCCATACCTACAGCAACCAATGTTACCGGCCATCTTTACATTTTAATGTTTTCATTTGTAACCGTATGATGGTGGTGTATAGGCCATTACATCCATCTATAGATCACTAATAACTGGTTTCCACCCCTTATCACCGAGTTTCACTAAGCCATACCCACAGCAATCGAGTTTCACTAAGCCATACCCATTACAACCAATAATACCGGCCATCATTACATTTTAAGGTTTTCATTTGTAACCGTATGATGATAGTGTATAGGCCAATACATCCCTATACAGATCACTAATAGTCGCTACCCACCCCTTACCAACGAATTTCAAAAAGCCATACCCGAGACAATCAATAATATGGACCATCTTTACTTTTTAATGTTTTCATTAGTAACCCGTATGTTGACAGTGTATTGGTCACTACGACCCCCTACGGATCACTACTAGCCGCTACCCACCCCTTAACAATAAATTTCGCTATGCTATACCCGCTAAAATCATTAATATCGGCCATCTTTACTTTTTAAGGTTTTCATTTGTAACCCGTATGATAATAGTAAAAAAGCCACGGTGACCCTCTACAGACCACTAGTAACCACTACCCACCCATCACCAACGAATTTCACTAAGCTATACCTGCTAAAATCAATAACATCGACCATCTTTACAATTTAAGGTTTTCATTTGTAACCCTGTGATGATAGTGTTTAAACCCGAACAGCCTAGCCTCACCCCACGCGCCCACCCCCTCGCCACCACCCCGCACCCCGTCGTTATTTATTTTAAATTTTTATTTATTTTATTTTATTTTTTAATAATTATTTAAAATTTTTATACACCCACTCATTAGTTATCTGCCCTTAGAAACATAAAATCTTAGAATTATCGCCCTTAGCTATGACCTAGATATCACCCCTTACACCACCCAACTACATGACCGAGGAGGAGTGCAAATCAGCCGAGGTCAAGGTCAATCCACAGGTCAATCCACCAAATGAGAACCGAATTGCGCCCTCCTAACTACTGACAGGTATACACACAACACAACCTCTCTCTCACACTAACTCATTCTCTCATTCAATCTCTCACACATACGTGTACCCAGACATTCACATACTCTTTCACACTCGCAGGCACACGCGCATACATACTCTCTCGCTTTCTCTGTCTCATACTCACTCTCTCACTCACACTCTTTCTCATTCACTCTCTCACTCACTCTCTCACTCACACAGTGAAAAATGATAGAGAAAGAATCAAAGAAGAAGAAAACGGAGACGGAGAGGAAGAATGGAGAAGAATGGAGGAGAATGAAGGAGAATGGAGAAGAATAGAGTAGAATGTAGAAGGAAGAAGAAGAAGCAGGAGGTGAACGAGAAGGAGAAAAAGGAGGAGGAAGAGAATTGGCAGAAGAAGAGTGTAATTAGATCCTAGTGACTTTAGGGCCTGTGTAGACTGTTGATTACTGATTTAATCAGGCCTGACACAATAACACTCGGGACGCCATCATATGTGCTGTGTCTCTCTCAGCAGACGTCTGAGCGTGGAGATGTGTATGGTTAAGCATACGCCTATGTAGTTCCAGCCACTGATCTCGCTTCTGTCGTTAGAAGTGGTACCAAATTACAAAGACCATAGCCGGGTTGATGGATCAACTTCTGTGTCTGTCTGTAGCAACCTGTTACATATGTCACGTATTATGCATTCACTGTCCATCAGCAGGACTCCACAACTGGCAAAGTCTCGGCTAGCATAGCAACCCTGCTCATTAACTTGTACTCTTGTACATTAACTTGTAAATATGTGAGGATGGGGGTTGTGTGTTTCCCTGGGTGGTTGGGGTGTGTGTCGGTGGGAGGGTAGATGAGAGATGCATCTGTTGATGGGTGGGTGGGTGATGTGTGGGTGTGAGTGGTTGATGGATGGGTACGTGAGTGGGTGGATGTGTGTGAGACGTGAGTGTATGGGTGGGGGATGTGTGTGTGGGTGGGAAGGCGGATGTGTGTGGGTGAGATATATGTGGGTGGTGGGGTGTGTGTGGGTGGTTGGTGTGTGTTTTTGGATGAGGAATGTGTTTATGGGTGAGGATGTGTGTATGGGTGGGGAGATGTGTGTGTGTGAGAGAGTGTATGGGTGGTTAGATGTGTAGTTAAGGGATGTGTGATTGGAGTTTGGAGATCGGGGTGGGATGTTTGGCGAGTGGGTGGGTGGAGGACATATGGGAGGGTTAGCGTGTGTAGGTTGGGGGTGGGAGGGATGTGTGTGTTTGGGTGCGGGATGTGTGGGTGGGGGAATTGTGTGGTGGATGATATGTGTGCAAGTGGGGGATGTGTGGGTAGGTGCGGGTTTTGTGTGTGGGTAAGTTCAGGATATGTGAGTTGGCGCGAATATGTGTGCGTGGGTGTTGGAAATGTGGTTTGGGGATGTGTGTTTGGCTGAGTGTTTGGGGATGTGTGGGTGGGTGGTGAAGGATATGTGGGTGGGTGAGTGTTGGTAGGTTATGGGATGGGTGGAGGACGTGTGCGTGTGGGTGGGGAGATGTATGAAGGTGGGGGGGATGTGTGGGTGGGTATGGATGGGTGGTTGCATGCATGTGTGCCTGGGTGTGTGGGTGGGTGGGGGATGTGTGGTGGGGGGGATGTGTGGTGGGTGGGAGGTGTGTGTGTGTGGGTAGGGAGATGATGTATGTGGGGGTGTGTTTGGGATGTGTGAGTTATGGGATTGGTGGATGGATGGTGTCATTATGTGCCTGTGGGTATGTGTGTGGCTGGGTGGTGGATGTGTGTGTGGGGGACACGCGGATGGATAGGGGATGGGTGGGCAGGTGGGGGATTTGTCTTATAACATGGTAACATGAATTGTTTATGTTTACAACATTCATTTGACAATGTTTTTTCCCTATGTGAATGCACTATGCACTGATGAACGAAAGATGAGTGATTGGAAGGGCCACATGTAAGACGTGCCCAATTTGTTACCCTTCGAAAATAAAGTTTGTTCGTTTGTTCGTTCCTTTGTTCGTTCGTTCGTTCGTTCGTTCTTTCGTTCGTTCGTTCGTTCGTTCGTTTGTACTCTCGCTAGAAGATCCATTTTACGCATAGATTATGTGATTTCAAAATAACTTATTCATTTCTTCAATAACCGTCCATGATCGACCCTCTGAAGCAGTTTTCTTCTTCTTTGCATTCATCCGGAGTTGTTTTTTCAGATGTGATTGCGGTGTGTCTAAGCTATGCGCCCTTGGGCCCAAACCTGTAGGCCAACACATCCGGCTGTAGCGTGCATTTTTGACCAGGTTGCATTCCTGGGAGACACTCACTTTTGTTGTGCCGTCCACATCACAGCTTGTCAAGTTGGAACGGTCGAATGCTTTACGATCAGCCCTCAAGTTAAGGCAGGGACAGTCCATGATATTTTCCGCCATCCAGGGTGGCTTCCATAGTTGCAGAGCCGACACATAGCGCCCTGATCCTGGGCTCACGAGGGAATCGTCACGTCCTGCTCATGGCTGCTTTAATTCCTCTCTTCGATATATTGGGCATATCGTTCACCACGGGCCTTTCCCGCACTGACTAGACCGGTCTGCAGACGGTATCCACTCAGCGAGTTTTCGATTCGGATATATGCTTGTCGATGTGCCCGTCAGAGCTGTTCCGGGCACAACGAACATTCGGAAACTAGCTAGTCCGAGCTTTTCCGGACACGAGCTATTTGGGAAAACTAGTTAGTCAGAGCTGTTCCTAGCACGAAAGACATTTCACTCGGACGTTTCTTGCGTTGTGCCTTATTTATTTGCACCCGTAGGCCAGCACATCCGACTTCAGCAGGCATTTTTACGGGTTTGCTTTCCCAGGGTTTGGAGAGACGTTAGACTGTTAGTGCTGTGGTGTCACCCACATCTCAGCTGGTCAAAGTAGAACGGTCAACGACATCACGGTCACCCTCAAGGGAAGCTAGGAGCAGACCATCAGCATTCCCCCGCTATCCAAGGAGGCTTCCATAATTGCAGAGCCGGCACATATTGCTCTGAGACGGGGCTCACCCGAGGAGTTGCCACGTCCTGCTCTTGGCTGCTTTAAATCTTCACTTCCATGTGTTGGGCATTTCGATTGCCACTGGTCGCTCAAGCACAAACCAGGAACGGTCAGTATGCGGGCGGCATCCATTAGGTAAGCTTTCGCTTTGGACTTCGGACCACGCAATGGATTCGCTAGCCGTGCGTTCCATTTCGTGTTATTGCGACGTTTTCCCACCTTTGTCTAGACTTCCTATGAATTAGATATAGACAGTTTTCGTAACCATTTCATTCGACTGGGGAACTTCTTTTACCTTTTAGTACTCGCTCACGAGGTAGGCTACATGTGCTGCCGGCTCAGCAGAAGTGAGCGAGAAACGGCCAGGCCCTCTCATCCGGGGATCCCTCATATCCCCCAGATGAGAGCCTTCGGACAAGTATCTGAAGTGGGCATGTAGCGATGGTCAGGAATCTCACCTCCATTTTTCTGTAGATGGGTATCGGCCCGGCTCTCACATCCGAGGGTTTATGGCTTAGAGGCGTTCAGCCACAACCCTCGACAGAGAGCCTTAGAGTATGTATCCGGACCAAGAACTTCTGCCTTCGTGAGCCTGATTTTTAAACTTTTGACTGCTATCCTCAGTATACCTGCAGAGCAGCAGGTTGTGTCTCGCTTAGTCTGGCCCCTATCCCATAAGCTGTTCGATATGTAGTTTTCATCCATCGACATAGCACATTGGGTCAATGGGACACGCAAGCTCCCCCACCACGGCAAGGTGGAGACACATCGCGGGAGGAAGCACTGTTTGAGAGTCACATACAATAATAACTGCCATAAACGGAGTCTCAGCTAGTGCGAACGTCGCATATCAAGCGACAAACTGGGTAAAATAATGTTTAAAATGCAATGGTACACATTTATTTTGCGTTCGCAGGCTTTGAACGCAAGCAAAGACCATACACGTTCTAACACTTCTAATGTACTGGACTGATTTTTTTTTCGTATGGAGTATCTGTCCCTATTACCAGTGTTCCTCTCCATCAGGCGAACCCACTCCAAACTCTGAGGTAAATTTACGTCCCCAAGTCAAGGACGAGAAGTCAACATTTTAATTCAAGTGACCGATGTGGGGGTTGAGCCTTTTACCTCAGCGTCAGCACACCGGAAGTATAAGAGCGAGCGCTGTTATGCATTCGCCTATGCTGGCCTCCATCATTGTAGACATGCCTGGACACAACTGCCAATGATACCATCTGAGAGCTGCATGAACCAGAGTTCTCCCATGCTTAACAAAAGTTGCATATCTTTACATGACGTCGCAGTCAACCCCGGCATTTTTTTTTTTTGCTGTTTGTAATTTCTTGGCAAGTTTACGTCCAGTAGTTTGCATTGCTTTCTGAACGACCGGCATCATACCATTGTATGAAAATGAATACAAGGCGGTCTGCTTCCAAATCGCCCATAACTGTTTCCAACGCGGTATGCAGGATTACGATTTGCGTTCGTAACTGCTTTGCCACAGCGCCGGCTGTGCTAAACTAACTAGACATAAAACAATGTTCACTGATATCTTTCTCTTCAAACTTCTTTATTGTCAAATGACAAGAAAAGATCACAGACACTAAAGTCTTAGAAAGGGCGTCCATGCCCAGTATCCACACTGTACTAACGAAGAGTCATATTCATTTGACTCGTATGCCACATTACAGGCTCCCTAAACGAATTTTTTACCGAGAGCTGCGGATTGGTAAATTCCTCCAAGGCGGTCAGAGGAAACGTTTTAAAGACACTGAAGATATCGGCAAAAGCTTTTGTAATTCATCACGACACTTGGAAGACTGCTGCCAAAGACCAAATTCGGGGCGTACAGCATTACGCAAGGGTGGAATCACTTGTGAAGCAAACAGGACTGCAGGAGCTGTGAAAAAAGGCTGGGGGAAAAAAAAAACACTACAGTAGATCCTCTTCCTGGCACGCCAAGCAATCTTTGCCCACATTGTTAAGGAACATCTCGAGCCATCTTAGAACTCAAGGCTCCAAACATTCATCCCCTCTGGATTAAACGAATGGTCATCATCATTCTTGATGGACAAACAACTTCCTTTAACCTGTGCTTCCAGATCGACCCAGCTTAAAATGGGCAGAACAAAATGTCCCGAGAAATAGAGGAGACGGTGTAATGTTGACAACATCACAGATCGAGAGTTGATTGACCTATATAAATGTGGGATCAGCACCACATACCTACTATGTCTCAGGGCGTGGAAGAGGGTCACATATCTAATTCACTGTTTACAGATATTAGAGAAACTATCTTATAGTAAATAGATACGTCTTTGTTACTGTTTAACAGCTTTATTCCATGTGCTTTCTTTCTTTCTTTCTTTCTTTCTTTCTTTCTTTCTTTCTTTCTTTCTTTCTTTCTTTCTTTCTTCTTCTTCTTCTTCTTCTTCTTCTTCTTCTTCTTCTTCTTCTTCTTCTTCTTCTTCTTCTTCTTCTTCTTCTTCTTCTTCTTCTTCTTCTTCTTCTTCTTCTTCTGCTTATTCTTCTCCTCCTCCTCCTCCATCGTCTTATCCTCATCGTCTTCTTCTTTCTACCTCCTCTTCTTTCTCTGTTACCACAATCACTAACTTCTCCTCTTCTACTTCCTTCTCCTCCTTATTCTTCTCCTCCTTTCCCCTGTATCTGTCTTCTTATTATGCTTTGTCGTGACATTCCTCTTCTGCTATTTCTCTTACTTACTTCTTTTTTTTTCTATCTTCATAAATATCCGAATATTGATAGAATACAGCCCATTATCACTTTATATCGGCCCGTGTGAACCTGCAAATCACAAACACATGTTTCCAAGAAGAGCAATATTTATTCTAATTCACAATAAATGAACAGACAAATATTTATTACTGTCTGTACATGATAATATACGCAGATCTAGGAAATTATGTCCATGTGTTGCGTCAAACGACAGACATTCAAACTAACAAACACTGCGCAAAGATCGATGCCCTGCACGTTTGTTATAGTAAACAGGCTGTGGACAAAAAATACATCAATCACATTTTCCTGCATGTTCTTAGTTTTGTTGGCACCTTATTTTTCTCTTTCTTTATCTCTGCAGTATTTCATTATCCCATCAGTATTTGTCCGTCTCAGTGCATGTCCCCATTCATCTGGTTTTTATTTGGTGGTTCAATATCTCTCAATCATGCTAATATTTCTTAATTTGTTAAGGACATCGGAACTATCATCGCTAGAGCTGCCATTACTAGAACTCTCATCAAGGCTGTAATAGAGACAGTCTTTGGAGCAGTAGTTTCTCTAGCATCATCATCATCATTAAATGCTTTGCCAACTGGCGTTGGCGATCTTTCTACTCCACATCTCCAGATTTTTAATGGCATTATCAATTCTTGTGCTGACAGCTTTCCGTGCCATGACAAACGGCTGTCGAGAACCTTCTCTCATTGCCTTCCAATATCTATTTTTTTTTCAAATACTTGTCTTCGACGATCTGTCTTTCCACAAATAGTTGTCACAGCGTGGTCATGTTTTTAATATCTCATAAAGTGACCTTCTGATGTTTGTGATAACGCCTCTTTGTTGCTAACCTCTTTCAATACAATAAAGATTACTCATTTTGGCTCGCAAAGGTATTTCCACGATTCTTCTGCAAACACCGCATTTCTTAGGTCTCTTAGGATAATATTTGCCTGCTTACAAATGCTCCATGATTCGAACCCATATGTTAAAACTGGTTGCATGTAAAATACAGGAATTCTCTTTCTCGCCAATGCCATAGCTTTACTGCAATGCATGTTCATGATATTTTAAAACTCGATTGTTTGCATGTGTTGATCTGTTCGTTATCTCTGTGATGCATTCTCACTAATATTGTATCCATGTGCCTTGATGCTAACATCGGGTGAGTTATGTATTACAAAGAAGCAGTGCAGAACACAAAGAGTTCCAATAGCATCCTTATCACCATCACCACCATTGTCATTATTCTCATCATCATTATCATCATCATTATCGTCATCGTTATGTTATCATAATTATCATCATAATCATTATCACTAAGATAATTAGCATTATTATCATTACCATTATCATCATAAATGCCATCATCATCATCATCAGTATCATCGCTACCATTATCAACATTAGCATCATTACCATAATTATCATAATTTGATTATCATCATCATCGGGATGCTCCGTGGCCAAGTGGTCAAGCCGTCTGACTCGGGCTTTGAAGGTTATGGGTTCGATTCCGGGCCGCATCCTTCGGTTCACGAGTGCATTTTTTCCGAGACTCCTGTGGGTCGTCGCTGAAGCTACGGCGTTCGTGCTTTGTGCGACGCTTTCCGCGCTGCGGAAAAAGACTGAGCCATATAGGATAAAACCCGGTGCAATGGAGTCGACCCTGCTGACTTTTAAGCGACTTTTATTTTCATCATCATTGTCATCATCATACCTTCAAAATCTTTAGCATCACTATCGTCATCGGTATCATTATCATGATCAACCGCGTCATCAGAATACAACCTGCCTTTCGGGTCTTGCGTCTTCACGGTTGACTCATGCAAGATTCTTTCTGTCCACAAGAATATGTTTTCGTTCAAAGGCATTCTCATCATCTTTCTGAAGCAAGTTATGTCCAGTATGTGTAATACATACAATATTTACTAGAAATGACATGTATTCCACATTTCAGTATTTCTCTATCATCCCGCATTCAACATGAAACATTGCCTTGGTATTGCACATACTTCGTTTTTAGGAAGGTTGCGCAGAAGTTCAGTTGTGAAAGGTCCCAGATTGTGAATGTGTACAAACAGTCGAAATGTGTGCTGAATGTGTGCAAACAGTCAGATATGGAAATATAGAGGGAAGTCAGCAGAGTTATACATTGGCATCCTCAACAGTATTGATTCCCGCTGGGTGGGTGCATCCCAGAGAGTTGATTAACTGGCTTTCAATTTTAAGCTTTCAATAGTTTATCATGTACAGAACGTTTCCCCCACGATATTCTCAAGAAATCACCATGTATCACAAGTCACACACATGTCCAGTCTTTGCTATTATCATCTGTAAATTATCTATCTCATCCTAAACCCACCTACGCTGTGGTCTTTGTCTTCTTCACTTTCCCGTTACACTCCTTGGATAGTTATCTTTTGAAGACATGCATGCCATTTTACATGCCAAAAATATGTTAGTTTCCTCAGTGTCATTTGTCTTGATAGTCAATCTTCTTTATTGAAGAGTTCTTGTTGAGTAGATCTGTTTGTTGTCTTTGTCGTCCATTTGCATTTATACTACTATTCTGAAACATTTTTATTCTAAGGCTAATACGTGCTTTACAGCTGATTGTTTATGTGTCCATGTTTTACAACCATATGCTATGTTACTGCAGGAAATACGCATGCTATTTTTACTCTGACTTTATCATATATCTATACTCAAATACTTCCGTCCTATAGTAGTTTCTTACACAATCGATAGTTTACTATTTATCTACATTTTGTTTAATTATCCTCTTTGCTGGGGCCGTTATAAACCCAGACAAGGCATCGGTTGTGTGGTACTCCTTGGATAACCGGATTGTAAAGGCAGATGTCACATGTATTATATTGAATAGATGTCTTCTTAGTAGAGAGAGTAAACTGAAGTACTTGGGTATCACTTTAGACAGGTGCTTGTCTTTTAAAGATCATGTAGAGGCTTTGGTGGTGAAGGCTGGTAGGGGTCTTAATGCACTGAGGGCGATGGCTGCAATTGGGGTAGAGAAGAGGATGCTTTACAGGTTTTTTCAGCTGTTAATAATTTCTGTCATTGAATATGGTTTGGGGCTCCTGGCAGTATCAAAGTGCCAGCTTGAAAGGTTGGAGCGCATACAAATTGCAGCCATGCGGATGATCCTGGGGTACACAAAGAACACATCAATTATATGCATGAGGCATATCCTGGCGCTACCAACAATGGCGGAAAAGAATTGGGTCCTTCAATCCAAATGGTACCTGAGAGCTGCTGCAGACAGGGATCACCCGCTGCATGCAGCAATAGATATGGTCAAGGGTCATAGACAAAGACGAGGCAGGTCCTGGATGGCACAGGCAGAAATACCTATACGTCAGGTGTGTGATCAAGAGACCATGAATCCTGAAAAAGAGTGGGTTGAAGTACCGGCAGACAGGACGGACTGGCACAATGTAATAGTAACACTGGGTCGTAAGTGCAGAGAATGGACAGTGAGCAGCACATATTTTGGAGTGCAACAACTAATCCAGAGTAATGCACATCAAGGTGACATAGTAATCTATACTGATGGGTCAGTGGTGAGAAACAGACGGTGTGGTTGGGGTTTCATTGCGAAGGCTAATTAACGATTCTTAAAAAAGGAGAGTCTGGCATATGAAGCTTCGACCTTCAGCATGAGAATGGAGGTGAAAGCATGAGAATGGAGGTGGTTAGAGGAGACTACTGCAACACATGCCGTCTTCATCACGGACTCAAAGAGTCTGCTTAGTGAGGTGGAGAAAAGAATGTTTAGTGTGACATGGCTCACCTCGCTTCAGAGGTCGCACTTTGTGAGAATTGTATGGTATGGAGTGCGGGGGAATGAACAAGCTGGCAGGAAATGCACCTCTTGGTGGTAGATTATCTATGGACAAGGGAGAGGTGGTAGTGTGCCTGTGGGACCAGGTGGAGAAGGTGGAGGAAGAGATTGAGAACCCGTATGTGGAAATGATGAGATTGCGGGGGACTGGCAGGGGTTCTGGTAGAATCTCAAAACTGAGAGGGGAAGACCAGGAGAAGGTTCTGTCAGATAGCGTTGGGAACGATTAGTAGTGTGACTCTTCGCTGGATGCTGAACGAGGGGACTGAGCGCGTATCGAATGTCCTGAGTGCAGTGAAGTCAGTTCTTAGCTCAACTCAACTCAACACAACTCAACTCAACTCAACTCAGCTTAACTCAACTCAACTCAACACACAATTCCTCATTGCAGGACGTCACAATCAATCCCAACCCCAGGTTGAATTTATAGATATTTCATAACAATGGCCCCATAGCAGATACTTCTTTGGTGTATGAATTACGGAGCCTAAACATATTCAAGGCCACGGAGCATTAAAGTGAATTAGCCAGGTCCTTTCCTCGCCGCTTATACTTCCCAGAACATTTCATGAACGTTCTCAAATTACCCAGTTTCTATTTCGTGAAGTTTCTGAAAATTACCCAGTTTCCATGTTATAACCAATGAAAACTTTAAACTGATTAGAAAAATTAGACATAATCGATATTTTGGGGCACGTTATGAGGAGACATGAACTAGCAAACTTGGTGACAACTGGCACAATTTGTGGGGAAAGAGCAAAGGGGTGGCAAAGCGATAAATACTATGACAGCTTGGACAGATAGCATAATCGAGACGAGAACACAGACCTCATCCGACACTCCGTTTATCGTGGGAAATAACAATTCATGACCGCCAACGCTTATCGGTATGGCGCAGTATGACTATAATGGCCCATTTTATGAAGATGGGTCGCTGCGTGGGATCATCGGAAAGATTACTCATACCTACGATGAAGTTTGAACCAGCAACGCTATCTTGGCAAAGATGCAATCTGCAACGCTGTCTCGCAATGATAAAATCTGCAACGCTGTCTTGGCAAAGATAAAATCTGCATAGATAACATCTCCGACCCTGTTTTGGCAAAGATAAATATTTAGACGCTGTCTCGACAATGGTTGAATATACAACACTGTCTTGGCAAAGATAAAATCTGAACCGACAACGCTGTATTGCCAACGATAGCAGACGCACTACCGATTACATCGCTATAGCTACATTAGGTTCATTATTTCTTAATATGGTCAGTTGTTGCCTTTGCCCTAATGTGTCTCAAAAAACAAGAATCTATGTTATTCATAGCCACGTCATCATCATTCCACACGCATGTAACACCGACACCTTTTCCATTACACCAGATTCTCGGTGTCAATATTATCAAGCCTACAACTACCGCCACTTAAACCCCGGGACTGTGCAACAATAAAAACATTCATTAATATTTGAACACAAGGAGAGATTGTCCCACGTTTGAACTATTCCCACTTAGCAAACCGGGGCCAATGTTTCAGCTGGTAACTCGTTTGTTCTATGTGAAATCACTGCCAGAATTTGCTTTGTTTTTGCTTTCTTTTTGTGCACGATATTTGTTTTATAGATCGGGGTCGTCCATATGCATGATTGGAACTTGCGTTTGTCTTAAGGCAAGCAAACGCATAAGGGACCTGTAGTCCTGGGTTTAAATCTGCATTATGCATTATTACGAAATGTGTACACAACAGCAGGGCCCCGTATAGGTGGTCCAGTAGCGCAGTTGATAGGGTAAGGCGTTAGCAATGTGGGCGCTGTTGGGCGAGAGTTCGACGCTCTGGTTCATCGTCCAGCTAAGTGAGGTGAAGACTCGTCACCTATTCTACCGTGCATTCATACCTACAAAGCGTTATGGTCCTATCACATGACAGAACCATAAAAGTAAACTGCTTCGAAAAAAATTAATTATTCATTGCATCTTCTATATTGACTTGAAACCATATAGCTACCAACATTATCGGGTTTTTCCGGGTAGTGCAGATTATCGTCTTTCTGCACAACCATTTATTTTCTTGATAAGTTCGATAACACGTCGTCTTTCGTGGCATTCTGCAAACCAGACCTGGCAGTGTCACCTTGTGTCTGTCACCTAATTTTATAACACCATTTATTGTCCCAGTTGTCACCAGACCCTTTCGTCTCTTAATTTGACTAAAAATTATGAATATCATATTCTGAATGGAGACGGATTGTATCTGCAGCAAAGAACCTCAATGGCTCGGAACGCTGAAGAAGAAGAAGAAGATATTCTAATTTGCATAACTATCTCTCTCTGAACATTTCTCTCGTTCACTAGTGTATTTATGTTTTCCTTCACTCGCTTTGAACTCAGGCGTAGTTCACACGTGTGCTATTACTACTATTAGTAGTTCCTACTCTTGTCCATAGATAGAGCCAGAGATATATGGGATAGAGCCAGAGATATATGGGATAGAGTCAGAGATATATGGGATAGAGCCAGAGATATATGGGATAGAGCCAGCGATATATGGGATAGAGCCAGGGATATATGGGATAGAGCCAGAGATATATGGGATAGAGTCAGAGATATATGGGATAGAGCCAGAGATATATGAGATAGAGTCAGAGATATATGGGATAGAGTCAGAGATATATGGAATAGAGCCAGAGATATATGAGATAGAGCCAGAGATATATGGGATAGAGCCAGAGATATATGGGATAGAGCCAGAGATATATGGGATAGAGTCAGAGATATATGGGATAGAGTCAGAGATATATGGGATAGAGCCAGAGATATATGAGATAGAGTCAGAGATATATGGGATAGAGCCAGAGATATATGGGATAGAGCCAGAGATATATGAGATAGAGCCAGAGATATATGGGATAGAGCCAGAGATATATGAGATAGAGTCAGAGATATGTGGGATAGAGCCAGAGATATATGAGATAGAGTCAGAGATATATGGGATAGAGTCAGAGATATATGAGATACAGTCAGAGATATATGGGATATAGCCATAGATATATAGGATAGAGTCATAGATATATGGGATAGAGCCAGAGATATATGGGATATAGCCATAGATATATGAGATAGAGTCAGAGATATATGGGATAGAGCCAGAGATATATGGGATAGAGCCAGAGATATATGGGATAGAGCCAGAGATATATGGGATAGAACCCGAGATATATGGGATAACACCTGAGATATATGGGATAGAACTCGAGATATATGGGATAGCACCCGAGATATACGGGATAGAACTCGAGGTATATGGGATAGCACCCGAGATATACGGGATAGAACTCGAGATATATGGGATAGCACCCGAGATATACGGGATAGAACTCGAGGTATATGGTATAGAACATTAGATGTATGGGATAAAACATTAGATATATGGGACAGAACCCGATAGATATGGGATAGAACCCTAGAAATATGGGATAGAACCCTAGATATATGAAATAGAACCCGATATATATTGGATAGAACCCGAGATAAATGGAATAGAACTCGAGATATAATGGGATAGAACCGAGAGATATGGGATAAAACCCGGGAGATATGGGAAAGAACCCGAGAGACATGGGGTATAATCAGGTGAAGACAATCCTCATACCTTTAAAATGAACAGCTACAAGAGCACAGTGAGCCTCGGCAGTACCGTGGTGTTCTCTCTTGCCTGCTGGCCCGGTTGTCACGTGTTCAAATCCCTATCAACCACATCACTCATAGAGTGCGGGTTGGTCTGTGAGAGTATGGGGCAAGCATCATAAGCCACACCCTGTAAAAGAGTAATTTACATTTTAGCTGAAACCAAACATCAACCTTTCAGTGCTGTTTGGTCAAGAGAACGTGCGCCCAGAACCATCTTATCATACAACGATAGTGCTGGGGGACGTGGTAGCGTAGTGGCATGACGCATGCCTACCGACCAGGTGGTTATCGGTTCGAATCCGCATGGAGGCCGATGTAACATAAGCTCCTTGGTGAATCCAGCCTAAAATGGGTACCAATTAATGTCTTGGAAAGTAAAGACGGCCGGCGTCATTGATGACATCTCTCGCCCAGTGCCAATTAATTTATAAAATTATAGGTCTAGTCCCGTATGCCCAATGCACTTTAAGGCGTGTAGAAATCCAGTACTTATTTTTACTGACTATATTGTATATAGAGAGTCCCTAACTTTTACCTTCCCTGTTTGTTGATATTCGATTGAGTCTTATTCGTGGCAGAACAATAGCAAATTACCTGAGATTTCAGCTCATGAAATAACACATTTTGAACTGAACCCCCGCATATTTCATTACCCTGCAACTCGCGATGTGTGGGGCGATTCTTCCGCTTGACTCCCTACCATCGCATAATGTGCTCTATTGCATTTAACGTTTGGTTAGAGATTACTAAGGAAATCTGGCTTCCTAATGGTTAGAGATTATCAAGGAAATATGGCTTCCTCGGTGACTATTTCTACTGTGTATTTAGTCTCTGATTTTTTTTCTTTCATAGTGATTATTTTTCTATTGGACATTTGCTACGACAAGCTGAAACTCGCCTAATGGCAGGGGGAATGTAGTTACTGAAGACAATGCAAAAAATACAATGGACAGAAAGAAAAACATATGATCAAGTCCTACAAGAAACACATAAAAACCGTAAACTGATTAGAAACATTAGACTTGGCAGTAAAAATTTGTGGGCACGCCATGAGAATAAATAAACAAGAGAATTTGGTCACAACTGGCAAGATTTATGAGAAAAGAACAAGTTGAAGACAGAGAAATAAATATCATGGCACAATCGAGTCAAAAACACAGAGCCTATCCACGACACTGGTAATCGTGTGACATGGCGAAACACGACAGCCCACACTAATCAGCATGGCACATGATGATGATGATGATGATGATGATGATGATGATGATTTGCTACAAAATGTCTGGTAGTCAAATGATGCTCTGAATTTTTAAATTTTTTTTTTTTTTTTTTTTTTTTTAGGGTTTGGCGGTCATCCCAGACTAGCTGGTTCCCCGCCTCCCCTGTTTTTGGCGTGGACCCTTAGTCCCACTGTGAGCTATTGCCCACAGTGGTCCACCGGGCCCACATTTAAAGTGATGCTAATGTGAGGGTTTTTTTTTTTTTTTTTGATCACCCGGCCCCCGACCAGGCCAGGCGCACTACTGCGGGGGATGCAGCAAATGCGCCTGATCTTAGCCAAGGGACCGAGATTGATCATCCCGGCCTCCGACCAGACCAAGCGCACTACTGGAGGCCAGCAAATACACTTGATCTTAGCCAAAAGGCCGAGAAGCGAATTTGAATACTGAATCTGAATTTTTTAAGGCGAAAGATTTATACGTTGTGAAGAGAAACCAGAGCAATTCCAAATGGTGTTTAGACAGACGCAGCCTAACAGATACAGAAATAAATAATTTACTAAAAAATATTTATTATACCACAATTTAGTGTCTACAATTTCAAACAGTATTCATAATTGTGTATAGCTTTTATTATGGTAACATTCAATTAATACCATACAAGATATGAATAAAATTTTTACAGGAATAAATATATACTTCTCTTGCAATATAGCTGTTAGTACAAATATAGTGAATTCTATAATTGTTCCCCTTGATTGCTTAAGCCGAAATATGACTTCAACCTAGATGCAATTATGACCTAAAGGAATGTGGGACGTGAAGAAAACGAACATTACATGCGAAAAGCAAAAGGAAAACAAAAAAGGTGGAGGTGGAAGTTCTACAAATACTAATATTAAAACATGGCTTACACGCTGAGGAACATTGAATAAAGGCAGTAGGGCATTAATATTAGTGTTTGTAGAACTTCCACCTCCACTTATTTGTTTTCCTTCTGATTTTCGCATGTAATTGTCGTTTTCTTCGCGTCCCACATTCCTTTAGGTCAGTGGTTCCCAACTAGGTGGGGGGGGGGGGGATCAAGTTTAGATTTTTTTTTTATTTTGGGGAGATTCAGACCACAGATTGGCAGGCTCAAACTGGTTTCAGGACCACTCAAAACGCGATTATCCCCCTTTCTTGAATTATATATGAGCGTGTGGATATATATATATATATATATATATATATATATATATATATATATATATATATATATATATATATATATATATATATAATATATATATAATATATATATATAAAGGAACTAGTGCAATAAAAAGTCAGTGCCAACTAAACAAGTGAAGTGTGGCTTCCTTAGCCACTTGTGTCGCCTTTAACCACGAGGTATAGACGTCTATGCAGGGTTGTTTCATCAAGAGGAACTTTTGGAAGAAACAGTTGGACTTCATGCATTGTGTTGTGTAGATAGGAGTCTCATGTTGTTGCATCTTCTTTTGACCAGACTCTTCTCAAAGAGAGTATTAAATTTGTTATCATTACAGCATTGGTGTGCCAAGAGAGTTATTTGTTTGTTTGTTTGTGTGTTTGTTCGGACTATGGTTATGGTTGCTGGGCGGAGAAACCTCTGAAAGATTGAGTTTTAACTCCTCTTAAATCTATAAGGGGTGGAGCGGGGGGGGGGGCGTGTTTCACCATGGCCAAGTTGTAAATTAATCTGCCTCGCTTTCTGAAGGTTGTTGGTTCGATTCTGGGCTCCGTCTTTCGGTTTACGAGTGCATATTTCTCGGACTCCTGGGGGTCGTCGCTGGAGTTGCGGGGTTCGTGTTTTGTGCGACGCTTTTGGCAGGCTGCCCGGAGGAAAGAGACCGAACTTTATGGGATAAACCAGGTGGGATTAAGTGGATCCTCTCGCCTACAAGGAACGAAGAAGAACAAGATCACAGCCCAGAATCAATGTAAATAATAAAAGGTAGGGGTGTGTAACTTTCCCTGGTTGTAATAAAAGGTAGGCGTGTGTAACGTTCCCTGGTTCCTTATTGTCTTTACCACTGGACGTTGTAATAAAAGGTAGGGGTGTGTAACGTTCCCTGGTTCCTTATTGTCTTTACCACTGGACGTTGTAATAAAGGGTAGGTGTGTGTAACGTTCCCTGGTTCCTTATTGTCTTCACCACTGCACGTTGTAATAAAAAGTAGGGGTGTGTAACGTTCCCTGGTTCCTTATTGTCTTTACCACTGGACGTTGTAATTAAAACTACATTCCACACCAATTACAAATAATCAACTTGGCATATATAGCTGTGAATTCTAGACAGCTGGTAGAGAACCCCTAAAAGCTACGGAAATGTATGTTTAACGAAGAATGTTTAAATGCCCTGGACAGCAAAATGAGTAATCTAAATGTTTGATACGAAACCTGGGCACAATGGAACATATTAGGACCATTAGCAGGAGACAGGCAAGATATTTGGCCACATGCTGAGAAGAAAACAACTGAATCATATTGTGACATTTGGAAAAGTTGGTTTGAGAGGACAGGGGTTAGACAGCGAAAGTAGATCCTGGACAACGTGGCATCATGACGTGTAAAGATGTCGGAGCATGAGCTGACACAGTCTTACAGAAAACGATAATTACGGAAACGCACATATGGACAATGGCGGCTGCGGTAGTGCAGTGGCTAGACGGACTGAGGGATCAATGGATCTTATCCCAACGGAGGTGGATTTTTAAATCCCAGATCGATCCAGTATAAAATGAGTATCAGGACATGTGGTTGGGTAGTTATGGCAGCTGGCGTGAATTGACCACATCAACCCTGCAGTGTCCACTGGTCTATAAACATATGGATGAAGCACCATATGACCGAAACGCTGCAAGGTGTTCAAATATGTTCTTGACTATTGTTTAGCAAACGGATAGTAAAGATAAAACAATACATAATGGCGTTGAAAATGTAGTGCCTGAGGGTAATACAAAGAATACCTTTATCTTAAGAAACAGATAAGAACGATGCGATGAGTAATGAAATCAGACATAGATGGTGAGAATTATTTGAGCACGTTATTAGGAGGAATAAATTTGAACACTTAGTAACGATTGGCGCAAATGAGGAGAAAAGTGCATGGATGAAGAAAAAGAAGAAAGTACTGGGATGGCGTGGCCACGTGCCACATTCGGGACAAAACCTTGATCCAAGATTTTGTGACTATGTGAGATGACAAAACCATGACCGACCGGGATTAACGGTATCCCACATGACGATGATGATGATGATGATGATGATGATGATGATAATGGTGATGATGATGATGGTGATGAGGTGATGATGGTGATGGTGATGATGATAATGGTGATGACGATGATGATGGTGGTAAGGATGATGGTGATGGTGGTGATAATAGTCATGATGATGGTGATGATGATGATGATGATGATGATTATGATGATGATGATGATGATGATGATGATGATGATGATGATGGTCGTGAGGATGATGGTCGTGATGATGATGATGATGATGATGATGATGATGATGATGATGATGATGATTATGATGATGATGATGGTGGTGATTGTAATATCGCATATCCACAACGTCATATCTCTTTGACTACCAGACATTTTGTAGCAAATCATCATCATCATCATCATCATCATCATCATCATCATCATCATCATCATCATCATCATCATCATCATCATCATCATCATCATCATCATCATCATCATCATGTGCCATGCTGATTAGTGTGGGCTGTCGTGTTTCGCCATGTCACACGATTACCAGTGTCGTGGATAGGCTCTGTGTTTTTGACTCGATTGTGCCATGATATTTATTTCTCTGTCTTCAACTTGTTCTTTTCTCATAAATCTTGCCAGTTGTGACCAAATTCTCTTGTTTATTTATTCTCATAGCGTGCCCACAAATTTTTACTGCCAAGTCTAATGTTTCTAATCAGTTTACGGTTTTTATGTGTTTCTTGTAGGACTTGATCATATGTTTTTCTTTCTGTCCATTGTATTTTTTGCATTGTCTTCAGTAACTACATTCCCCCTGCCATTAGGCGAGTTTCAGCTTGTCGTAGCAAATGTCCAATAGAAAAATAATCACTATAAAAGAAAAAAAAACAGAGACTAAATACACAGTAGAAATTGTCACCGAGGAAGCCATATTTCCTTGATAATCTCTAACCATTAGGAAGCCAGATTTCCTTAGTAATCTCTAACCAAACGTTAAATGCAATAGAGCACATTATGCGATGGTAGGGAGTCAAGCGGAAGAATCGCCCCACACATCGCGAGTTGCAGGGTAATGAAATATGCGGGGGTTCAGTTCAAAATGTGTTATTTCATGAGCTGAAATCTCAGGTAATTTGCTATTGTTCTGCCACGAATAAGACTCAATCGAATATCAACAAACAGGGAAGGTAAAAGTTAGGGACTCTCTATATACAATATAGTCAGTAAAAATAAGTACTGGATTTCTACACGCCTTAAAGTGCATTGGGCATACGGGACTAGACCTATAATTTTATAAATTAATTGGCATTGGGCGAGAGATGTCATCAATGACGCCGGCCGTCTTTACTTTCCAAGACATTAATTGGTACCCATTTTAGGCTGGATTCACCAAGGAGCTTATGTTACATCGGCCTCCATGCGGATTCGAACCGATAACTACCTGGTCGGTAAGCATGCGTCATGCCACTACGCTACCACGGCCCCCAGCACTATCGTTGTATGATAAGATGGTTCTGGGCGCACGTTCTCTTGACCAAACAGCACTGAAAGGTTGATGTTTGGTTTCAGCTAAAATGTAAATTACTCTTTTACAGGGTGTGGCTTATGATGCTTGCCCCATACTCTCACAGACCAACCCGCACTCTATGAGTGATGTGGTTGATAGGGATTTGAACACGTGACAACCGGGCCAGCAGGCAAGAGAGAACACCACGGTACTGCCGAGGCTCACTGTGCTCTTGTAGCTGTTCATTTTAAAGGTATGAGGATTGTCTTCACCTGATTATACCCCATGTCTCTCGGGTTCTTTCCCATATCTCCCGGGTTTTATCCCATATCTCTCGGTTCTATCCCATTATATCTCGAGTTCTATTCCATTTATCTCGGGTTCTATCCAATATATATCGGGTTCTATTTCATATATCTAGGGTTCTATCCCATATTTCTAGGGTTCTATCCCATATCTATCGGGTTCTGTCCCATATATCTAATGTTTTATCCCATACATCTAATGTTCTATACCATATACCTCGAGTTCTATCCCGTATATCTCGGGTGCTATCCCATATATCTCGAGTTCTATCCCGTATATCTCGGGTGCTATCCCATATACCTCGAGTTCTATCCCGTATATCTCGGGTGCTATCCCATATATCTCGAGTTCTATCCCATATATCTCAGGTGTTATCCCATATATCTCGGGTTCTATCCCATATATCTCTGGCTCTATCCCATATATCTCTGGCTCTATCCCATATATCTCTGGCTCTATCCCATATATCTCTGACTCTATCTCATATATCTATGGCTATATCCCATATATCTCTGGCTCTATCCCATATATCTATGACTCTATCCTATATATCTATGGCTATATCCCATATATCTCTGACTGTATCTCATATATCTCTGACTCTATCCCATATATCTCTGACTCTATCTCATATATCTCTGGCTCTATCCCACATATCTCTGACTCTATCTCATATATCTCTGGCTCTATCCCATATATCTCTGGCTCTATCTCATATATCTCTGGCTCTATCCCATATATCTCTGGCTCTATCCCATATATCTCTGACTCTATCTCATATATCTCTGGCTCTATCCCATATATCTCTGACTCTATCCCATATATCTCTGACTCTATCCCATATATCTCTGGCTCTATCCCATATATCTCTGGCTCTATCCCATATATCTCTGGCTCTATCTCATATATCTCTGGCTCTATTCCATATATCTCTGACTCTATCCCATATATCTCTGACTCTATCTCATATATCTCTGGCTCTATCCCATATATCTCTGACTCTATCCCATATATCTCTGGCTCTATCCCATATATCCCTGGCTCTATCCCATATATCTCTGGCTCTATCCCATATATCTCTGGCTCTATCCCATATATCTCTGGCTCTATCCCATATATCTCTGGCTCTATCCCATATATCTCTGGCTCTATCTATGGACAAGAGTAGGAACTACTAATAGTAGTAATAGCACACGTGTGAACTACGCCTGAGTTCAAAGCGAGTGAAGGAAAACATAAATACACTAGTGAACGAGAGAAATGTTCAGAGAGAGATAGTTATGCAAATTAGAATATCTTCTTCTTCTTCTTCAGCGTTCCGAGCCATTGAGGTTCTTTGCTGCAGATACAATCCGTCTCCATTCAGAATATGATATTCATAATTTTTAGTCAAATTAAGAGACGAAAGGGTCTGGTGACAACTGGGACAATAAATGGTGTTATAAAATTAGGTGACAGACACAAGGTGACACTGCCAGGTCTGGTTTGCAGAATGCCACGAAAGACGACGTGTTATCGAACTTATCAAGAAAATAAATGGTTGTGCAGAAAGACGATAATCTGCACTACCCGGAAAAACCCGATAATGTTGGTAGCTATATGGTTTCAAGTCAATATAGAAGATGCAATGAATAATTAATTTTTTTCGAAGCAGTTTACTTTTATGGTTCTGTCATGTGATAGGACCATAACGCTTTGTAGGTATGAATGCACGGTAGAATAGGTGACGAGTCTTCACCTCACTTAGCTGGACGATGAACCAGAGCGTCGAACTCTCGCCCAACAGCGCCCACATTGCTAACGCCTTACTCTATCAACTGCGCTACTGGACCACCTATACGGGGCCCTGCTGTTGTGTACACATTTCGTAATAATGCGGATTTAAACCCAGGACTACAGGTCCCTTATGCGTTTGCTTGCCTTAAGACAAACGCAAGTTCCAATCATGCATATGGACGACCCCGATCTATAAAACAAATATCGTGCACAAAAAGAAAGCAAAAACAAAGCAAATTCTGGCAGTGATTTCACATAGAACAAACGAGTTACCAGCTGAAACATTGGCCCCGGTTTGCTAAGTGGGAATAGTTCAAACGTGGGACAATCTCTCCTTGTGTTCAAATATTAATGAATGTTTTTATTGTTGCACAGTCCCGGGGTTTAAGTGGCGGTAGTTGTAGGCTTGATAATATTGACACCGAGAATCTGGTGTAATGGAAAAGGTGTCGGTGTTACATGCGTGTGGAATGATGATGACGTGGCTATGAATAACATAGATTCTTGTTTTTTGAGACACATTAGGGCAAAGGCAACAACTGACCATATTAAGAAATAATGAACCTAATGTAGCTATAGCGATGTAATCGGTAGTGCGTCTGCTATCGTTGGCAATACAGCGTTGTCGGTTCAGATTTTATCTTTGCCAAGACAGTGTTGTATATTCAACCATTGTCGAGACAGCGTCTAAATATTTATCTTTGCCAAAACAGGGTCGGAGATGTTATCTATGCAGATTTTATCTTTGCCAAGACAGCGTTGCAGATTTTATCATTGCGAGACAGCGTTGCAGATTGCATCTTTGCCAAGATAGCGTTGCTGGTTCAAACTTCATCGTAGGTATGAGTAATCTTTCCGATGATCCCACGCAGCGACCCATCTTCATAAAATGGGCCATTATAGTCATACTGCGCCATACCGATAAGCGTTGGCGGTCATGAATTGTTATTTCCCACGATAAACGGAGTGTCGGATGAGGTCTGTGTTCTCGTCTCGATTATGCTATCTGTCCAAGCTGTCATAGTATTTATCGCTTTGCCACCCCTTTGCTCTTTCCCCACAAATTGTGCCAGTTGTCACCAAGTTTGCTAGTTCATGTCTCCTCATAACGTGCCCCAAAATATCGATTATGTCTAATTTTTCTAATCAGTTTAAAGTTTTCATTGGTTATAACATGGAAACTGGATAATTTTCAGAAACTTCACGAAATAGAAACTGGGTAATTTGAGAACGTTCATGAAATGTTCTGGGAAGTATAAGCGGCGAGGAAAGGACCTGGCTAATTCACTTTAATGCTCCGTGGCCTTGAATATGTTTAGGCTCCGTAATTCATACACCAAAGAAGTATCTGCTATGGGGCCATTGTTATGAAATATCTATAAATTCAACCTGGGGTTGGGATTGATTGTGACGTCCTGCAATGAGGAATTGTGTGTTGAGTTGAGTTGAGTTAAGCTGAGTTGAGTTGAGTTGAGTTGTGTTGAGTTGAGTTGAGCTAAGAACTGACTTCACTGCACTCAGGACATTCGATACGCGCTCAGTCCCCTCGTTCAGCATCCAGCGAAGAGTCACACTACTAATCGTTCCCAACGCTATCTGACAGAACCTTCTCCTGGTCTTCCCCTCTCAGTTTTGAGATTCTACCAGAACCCCTGCCAGTCCCCCGCAATCTCATCATTTCCACATACGGGTTCTCAATCTCTTCCTCCACCTTCTCCACCTGGTCCCACAGGCACACTACCACCTCTCCCTTGTCCATAGATAATCTACCACCAAGAGGTGCATTTCCTGCCAGCTTGTTCATTCCCCCGCACTCCATACCATACAATTCTCACAAAGTGCGACCTCTGAAGCGAGGTGAGCCATGTCACACTAAACATTCTTTTCTCCACCTCACTAAGCAGACTCTTTGAGTCCGTGATGAAGACGGCATGTGTTGCAGTAGTCTCCTCTAACCACCTCCATTCTCATGCTTTCACCTCCATTCTCATGCTGAAGGTCGAAGCTTCATATGCCAGACTCTCCTTTTTTAAGAATCGTTAATTAGCCTTCGCAATGAAACCCCAACCACACCGTCTGTTTCTCACCACTGACCCATCAGTATAGATTACTATGTCACCTTGATGTGCATTACTCTGGATTAGTTGTTGCACTCCAAAATATGTGCTGCTCACTGTCCATTCTCTGCACTTACGACCCAGTGTTACTATTACATTGTGCCAGTCCGTCCTGTCTGCCGGTACTTCAACCCACTCTTTTTCAGGATTCATGGTCTCTTGATCACACACCTGACGTATAGGTATTTCTGCCTGTGCCATCCAGGACCTGCCTCGTCTTTGTCTATGACCCTTGACCATATCTATTGCTGCATGCAGCGGGTGATCCCTGTCTGCAGCAGCTCTCAGGTACCATTTGGATTGAAGGACCCAATTCTTTTCCGCCATTGTTGGTAGCGCCAGGATATGCCTCATGCATATAATTGATGTGTTCTTTGTGTACCCCAGGATCATCCGCATGGCTGCAATTTGTATGCGCTCCAACCTTTCAAGCTGGCACTTTGATACTGCCAGGAGCCCCAAACCATATTCAATGACAGAAATTATTAACAGCTGAAAAAACCTGTAAAGCATCCTCTTCTCTACCCCAATTGCAGCCATCGCCCTCAGTGCATTAAGACCCCTACCAGCCTTCACCACCAAAGCCTCTACATGATCTTTAAAAGACAAGCACCTGTCTAAAGTGATACCCAAGTACTTCAGTTTACTCTCTCTACTAAGAAGACATCTATTCAATATAATACATGTGACATCTGCCTTTACAATCCGGTTATCCAAGGAGTACCACACAACCGATGCCTTGTCTGGGTTTATAACGGCCCCAGCAAAGAGGATAATTAAACAAAATGTAGATAAATAGTAAACTATCGATTGTGTAAGAAACTACTATAGGACGGAAGTATTTGAGTATAGATATATGATAAAGTCAGAGTAAAAATAGCATGCGTGTTTCCTGCAGTAACATAGCATATGGTTGTAAAACATGGACACATAAACAATCAGCTGTAAAGCACGTATTAGCCTTAGAATAAAAATGTTTCAGAATAGTAGTATAAATGCAAATGGACGACAAAGACAACAAACAGATCTACTCAACAAGAACTCTTCAATAAAGAGGATTGACTATCAAGACAAATGACACTGAGGAAACTAACATATTTTTGGCATGTAAAATGGCATGCATGTCTTCAAAAGATAACTATCCAAGGAGTGTAACGGGAAAGTGAAGAAGACAAAGACCACAGCGTAGGTGGGTTTAGGATGATATAGATAATTTACAGATGATAATAGCAAAGACTGGACATGTGTGTGACTTGTGATACATGGTGATTTCTTGAGAATATCGTGGGGGAAACGTTCTGTACATGATAAACTATTGAAAGCTTAAAATTGAAAGCCAGTTAATCAACTCTCTGGGATGCACCCACCCAGCGGGAATCAATACTGTTGAGGATGCCAATGTATAACTCTGCTGACTTCCCTCTATATTTCCATATCTGACTGTTTGCACACATTCAGCACACATTTCGACTTGTTTGTACACATTCACAATCTGGGACCTTTCACAACTGAACTTCTGCGCAACCTTCCTAAAAACGAAGTATGTGCAATACCAAGGCAATGTTTCATGTTGAATGCGGGATGATAGAGAAATACTGAAATGTGGAATACATGTCATTTCTAGTAAATATTGTATGTATTACACATACTGGACATAACTTGCTTCAGAAAGATGATGAGAATGCCTTTGAACGAAAACATATTCTTGTGGACAGAAAGAATCTTGCATGAGTCAACCGTGAAGACGCAAGACCCGAAAGGCAGGTTGTATTCTGATGACGCGGTTGATCATGATAATGATACCGATGACGATAGTGATGCTAAAGATTTTGAAGGTATGATGATGACAATGATGATGAAAATAAAAGTCGCTTAAAAGTCAGCAGGGTCGACTCCATTGCACCGGGTTTTATCCTATATGGCTCAGTCTTTTTCCGCAGCGCGGAAAGCGTCGCACAAAGCACGAACGCCGTAGCTTCAGCGACGACCCACAGGAGTCTCGGAAAAAATGCACTCGTGAACCGAAGGATGCGGCCCGGAATCGAACCCATAACCTTCAAAGCCCGAGTCAGACGGCTTGACCACTTGGCCACGGAGCATCCCGATGATGATGATAATCAAATTATGATAATTATGGTAATGATGCTAATGTTGATAATGGTAGCGATGATACTGATGATCATGATGATGGCATTTATGATGATAATGGTAATGATAATAATGCTAATTATCTTAGTGATAATGATTATGATGATAATTATGATAACATAACGATGACGATAATGATGATGATAATGATGATGAGAATAATGACAATGGTGGTGATGGTGATAAGGATGCTATTGGAACTCTTTGTGTTCTGCACTGCTTCTTTGTAATACATAACTCACCCGATGTTAGCATCAAGGCACATGGATACAATATTAGTGAGAATGCATCACAGAGATAACGAACAGATCAACACATGCAAACAATCGAGTTTTAAAATATCATGAACATGCATTGCAGTAAAGCTATGGCATTGGCGAGAAAGAGAATTCCTGTATTTTACATGCAACCAGTTTTAACATATGGGTTCGAATCATGGAGCATTTGTAAGCAGGCAAATATTATCCTAAGAGACCTAAGAAATGCGGTGTTTGCAGAAGAATCGTGGAAATACCTTTGCGAGCCAAAATGAGTAATCTTTATTGTATTGAAAGAGGTTAGCAACAAAGAGGCGTTATCACAAACATCAGAAGGTCACTTTATGAGATATTAAAAACATGACCACGCTGTGACAACTATTTGTGGAAAGACAGATCGTCGAAGACAAGTATTTGAAAAAAAAAAAATAGATATTGGAAGGCAATGAGAGAAGGTTCTCGACGGCCTTTTGTCATGGCACGGAAAGCTGTCAGCACAAGAATTGATAATGCCATTAAAAATCTGGAGATGTGGAGTAGAAAGATCGCCAACGCCAGTTGGCAAAGCATTTAATGATGATGATGATGCTAGAGAAACTACTGCTCCAAAGACTGTCTCTATTACAGCTTTGATGAGACTTCTAGTAATGGCAGTTCTAGCGATGATAGTTCCGATGTCCTTAACAAATTAAGACATATTAGCATGATTGAGAGATATTGAACTACCAAATAAAAACCAGATGAATGGGGACATGCACTGAGACGGACAAATACTGATGGGATAATGAAATACTGCTGAGATAAAGAAAGAGAAAAATAAGGTGCCAACAAAACTAAGAACATGCAGGAAAATGTGATTGATGTATTTTTTGTCCACAGCCTGTTTACTATAACAAACGTGCAGGGCATCGATCTTTGCGCAGTGTTTGTTAGTTTGAATGTCTGTCGTTTGACGCAACACATGGACATAATTTCCTAGATCTGCGTATATTATCATGTACAGACAGTAATAAATATTTATCTGTTCATTTATTGTGAATTAGAATAAATATTGCTCTTCTTGGAAACATGTGTTTGTGATTTACAGGTTCACACGGGCCGATATAAAAGTGATAATGGGCTGTATTCTATCAATATTCGGATATTTATGAAGATAGAAAAAAAAAGAAGTAAGTAAGAGAAATAGCAGAAGAGGAATGTCACGACAAAGCATAATAAGAAGACAGATACAGGGGAAAGGAGGAGAAGAATAAGGAGGAGAAGGAAGTAGAAGAGGAGAAGTTAGTGATTGTGGTAACAGAGAAAGAAGAGGAGGTAGAAAGGAGAAGACGATGAGGATAAGACGATGGAGGAGGAGGAGGAGAAGAAGACGAAGAAGAAGAAGAAGAAGAAGTAGTAGAAGAAGAAGAAGAAGAAGAAGAAGAAGAAGAAGAAGAAGAAGAAGAAGAAGAAGAAGAAGAAGAAGAAGAAGAAGAAGAAGAAGAAGAAGAAGAAGAAGAAAGAAAGAAAGAAAGAAAGAAAGAAAGAAAGAAAGAAAGAAAGAAAGAAAGAAAGAAAGAAAGCACAGGGAATAAAGCTGTTAAACAGTAACAAAGACGTATCTATTTACTATAAGATAGTTTCTCTAATATCTGTAAACAGTGAATTAGATATGTGACCCTCTTCCACGCCCTGAGACGTAGTAGATATGTGGTGCTGATCCCACATTTATATAGGTCAATCCGCTCTCAATCTGTGATGTGGTCAACATTACACCATCTCCTCTATTTCTCGGGACATTTTGTTCTGTCTATTTTAAGCTGGGTCGATCTGGAAGCACAGGTTAAAGGAAGTTGTTTGTCCATCAAGAATGATGATGACCATTCGTTTAATCCAGAGGGGATGAATGTTTGGAGCCTTGAGTTCTAAGATGGCTCGAGATGTTCCTTAACAATGTGGGCAAAGATTGCTTGGCGTGCCAGGAGGAGGATCTACTGTAGTGTTTCCCCCCCCCCCCAGCCTTTTTTCACAGCTCATGAAGTCCTGTTTGCTTCACAAGTGATTCCACCCTTGCGTAATGCTGTACGCCCCGAATTTGGTCTTTGGCAGCAGTCTTCCAAGTGTCGTGATGAATTACAAAAGCTTTTGCTGATATCTTCAGTGTCTTTAAAACGTTTCCTCTGACCGCCTTGGAGGAATTTACCAATCCGCAGCTCTCGGTAAAAAATTCGTTTAGGGAGCCTGTAATGTGGCATACGAGTCAAATGAATATGACTCTTCGTTAGTAAAGTGTGGATACTGGGCATGGACGCCCTTTCTAAGACTTTAGTGTCTGTGATCTTTTCTTGTCATTTGACAATAAAGAAGTTTGAAGAGAAAGATATCAGTGAACATTGTTTTATGTCTAGTTAGTTTAGCACAGCCGGCGCTGTGGCAAAGCAGTTACGAACGCAAATCGTAATCCCGCATACCACGTTGGAAACAGTTATGGGCGATTTGGAAGCAGACCGCCTTGTATTCATTTTCATACAATGGTATGATGCCGGTCGTTCAGAAAGCAATGCAAACTACTGGACGTAAACTTGCCAAGAAATTACAAACAGCAAAAAAAAAAAATGCCGGGGTTGACTGCGACGTCATGTAAAGATATGCAACTGTTGTTAAGCATGGAAGAACTCTGGTTCCCGATGGTATCATTGGCAGTTGTGTCCAGGCATGTCTACAATGATGGAGGCCAGCATAGGCGAATGCATAACAGCGCTCGCTCTTATACTTCCGGTGTGCTGACGCTGAGGTAAAAGGCTCAACCCCCACATCGGTCACTTGAATTAAAATGTTGACTTCTCGTCCTTGACTTGGGGACGTAAATTTACCTCAGAGTTTGGAGTGGGTTCGCCTGATGGAGAGGAACACTGGTAATAGGGACAGATACTCCATACGAAAAAAAAATCAGTCCAGTACATTAGAAGTGTTAGAACGTGTATGGTCTTTGCTTGCGTTCAAAGCCTGCGAACGCAAAATAAATGTGTACCATTGCATTTTAAACATGATTTTGCCCAGTTTGTCGCTTGATATGCGACGTTCGCACTAGCTGAGACTCCGTTTATGGCAGTTATAATTGTATGTGACTCTCAAACAGTGCTTCCTCCCCCGATGTGTCTCCACCTTGCCGTGGTGGGGGAGCTTGCGTGTCCCATTGACCCAATGTGCTATGTCGATGGATGAAAACTACATATCGAACAGCTTATGGGATAAGGGCAGACTAAGCGAGACACAACCTGCTGCTCTGCAGGTATACTGAGGATAGCAGTCAAAAGTTTAAAAATCAGGCTCACGAAGGCAGAAGTTCTTGGTCCGGATACATACTCTAAGGCTCTCTGTCGAGGGTTGTGGCTGAACGCCTCTAAGCCATAAACCCTCGGATGTGAGAGCCGGGCCGATACCCATCTACAGAAAAATGGAGGTGAGATTCCTGACCATCGCTACATGCCCAGTTCAGATACTTGTCCGAAGGCTCTCATCTGGGGGATATGAGGGATCCCCGGATGAGAGGGCCTGGCCGTTTCTCGCTCACTTCTGCACGGAGGTAAGGTGCTGAGCCGGCAGCACATGTAGCCTACCTCGTGAGCGAGTACTAAAAGGTAAAAGAAGTTCCCCAGTCGAATGAAATGGTTACGAAAACTGTCTATATCTAATTCATAGAAAGTCTAGACAAAGGTGGGAAAACGTCGCAATAACACGAAATGGAACGCACGGCTAGCGAATCCATTGCGTGGTTCGAAGTCCAAAGCGAAAGCTTACCTAATGGATGCCGCCCGCATACTGACCGTTCCTGGTTTGTGCTTGAGCGACCAGTGGCAATCGAAATGCCCATCACATGGAAGTGAAGAATTAAAGCAGCCAAGAGCAGGACGTGGCAACTCCTCGGGTGAGCCCCGTCTCAGAGCAATATGTGCCGGCTCTGCAATTATGGAAGCCTCCTTGGATAGCGGGGGAATGCTGATGGTCTGCCCCTGCCTTCCCTTGATGGTGACCGTGATGTCGTTGACCGTTCTACTTTGACCAGCTTTAGATGTGGATGACACCACAGCACTAACAGTCTAACGTCTCTCGAAACTCTGGGAAAGCAAACCCGTAAAAATGCCTGCTGAAGTCGGATGTGCTGGCCTACGGGTGCAAATAAATAAGGCACAACGCAAAAAACGTCCGAGTGAAATGTATTTCGTGCTAGGAACAGCTCTGACTAACTAGTTTTCCGAATATCTCGTGTCCGGAAAAGCTCCGACTAGCTAGTTTCCGAATGTTCGTTGTGCCCGGAACAGCTCTGACG
Organism: Cepaea hortensis; assembly: GCA_963921405.1. Taxonomy (NCBI): domain Eukaryota; kingdom Metazoa; phylum Mollusca; class Gastropoda; order Stylommatophora; family Helicidae; genus Cepaea; species Cepaea hortensis. The sequence continues at coordinate 85,148,622 of OY992885.1, forward strand.
GGCACATCGACAAGCATAAATCCGAATCGAAAACTCGCTGAGTGGATACCGTCTGCAGACCGGTCTAGTCAGTGCGGGAAAGGCCCGTGGTCAACGATATGCCCAATATATCGAAGTGAGGAATTAAAGCAGCCATAAGCAGAACGTGACGATTCCCTCGTGAGCCCAGGACCAGGGCGCTATGTGTCGGCTCTGCAACTATGGAAGCCACCCTGGATGGCGGAAAATATCATGGACTGTCCCTGCCTTACCTTGAGGGATGATCGTAAAGCATTCGACCGTTCCAACTTGACAAGCTGTGATGTGGACGGCACCACAAAAGTGAGTGTCTCCCAGGAATGCAACCTGGTCAAAAATGCACGCTACAGCCGGATGTGTTGGCCTACAGGTTTGGGCCCAAGGGCGCATAACTTAGACACACCGTAATCACACCTGAAAAAACACTCCGGATGAATGCAAAGAAGAAGAAAACAGCTTCAGAGGGTCGATCATGGACGGTTATTGAAGAAATGAATAAGTAATTTTGAAATCACATAATCTATGCGTAAAATGGATCTTCTAGCGAGAGTACAAACGAACGAACGAAAGAACGAAAGAACGAACGAACGAACGAACGAACGAACAAACGAACGAACAAACGAACAAACTTTATTTTCGAAGGGTAACAAATTGGGCACGTCTTACATTTGGCCCTTCCAATCACTCATCTTTCGTTCATCAGTGCATAGTGCATTCACATAGGGAAAAAACATTGTCAAATGAATGTTGTAAACATAAACAATTCATGTTACCATGTTATAAGACAAATCCCCCACCTGCCCACCCATCCCCTATCCATCCGCGTGTCCCCCACACACACATCCACCACCCAGCCACACACATACCCACAGGCACATAATGACCCCATCCATCCACCAATCCCCCAACTCACACATCCCAAACACACCCCCACATACATCATATCCCTACCCACACACACATATCTCCCACCCACCACACATCCCCCGTCCACACATCCCCCACCCACCCACACACCCAGGCACACATGCATGAACCACCCATCCATACCCACCCACACATCCACCCACCTTCATACATCTCCCCACCCACACGCACACGTCCTCCACCCATCCCATAACCTACCAACACTCACCCACCCACATATCCTCCACCACCCACCCACACATCCCCAAACACTCAGCCAAACACACATCCCCAAACCACATTTCCAACACCCACGCACACATATTCCCGCCAACTCACATATCCTGCACTTACCCACACACAAAACCCGCACCTACCCACACATCCCCCACTTGCACACATATCATCCACCACACAATCCCCCCACCCACACATCCCGCACCCAAACCCACACATCCCTCCCACCCCCAACCCACACACACTAACCCTCCCATATGTCCTCCACCGACCCACTAGCCAACCATCCCACCCCGTTCTCCAAACTCCAATCACACATCCCTTAACTACACATCTAACCACCCATACACTCTCTCACACACACATCTCCCCACCCATACACACATCCTCACCCATCAACACATTCCTCATCCAAAAACACACACCAACCACCCACACACCCCCACCACCCACATATATCTCACCCACACACATCCGCCTTTCCACCCACACACACATCCCCCACTCATACACTCACGTCTCACACACATCCACCCACTCACGTACCCATCCATCAACCACTCACACCGACACATCACCCACCCACCCATCAACAGATGCATCTCTCATCTACCCTCCCACCCACACACACCCCAACCACCCAGGGAAACACACATCCCCCATCCTCACATATTTACAAGTTAATGTACAAGAGTACAAGTTAATGAGAAGGGTTGCTATGCTAGCCGAGACTTTGCCAGTTGTGGAGTCCTGCTGATGGACAGTGAATGCATAATACGTGACATATGTAACAGGTTGCTACAGACAGACACAGAAGTTGATCCATCAACCCGGCTATGGTCTTTGTAATTTGGTACCACTTCTAACGACAGAAGCGAGATCAGTGGCTGGGACTACATAGGCGTATGCTTAACCATACACATCTCCACGCTCCGACGTCTGCTGAGAGAGACACAGCACATATGATGGCGTCCCGAGTGTTATAATGTCAGGCCTGATTAAATCAGTAAATCAACAGTCTACACAGGCCCTAAAGTCACTAGGATCTAATTACACTCTTCTTCTGCCAATTCTCTTCCTCCTCCTTTTTCTCCTTCTCGTTCACCTCCTGCTTCTTCTTCTTCCTTCTACATTCTACTCTATTCTTCTCCATTCTCCTTCATTCTCCTCCATTCTTCTCCATTCTTCCTCTCCGTCTCCGTTTTCTTCTTCTTTGATTCTTTCTCTATCATTTTTCACTGTGTGAGTGAGAGAGTGAGTGAGAGAGTGAATGAGAAAGAGTGTGAGTGAGAGAGTGAGTATGAGACAGAGAAAGCGAGAGAGTATGTATGCGCGTGTGCCTGCGAGTGTGAAAGAGTAAGTGAATGTCTGGGTACACGTATGTGTGAGAGATTGAATGAGAGAATGAGTTAGTGTGAGAGAGAGGTTGTGTTGTGTGTATACCTGTCAGTAGTTAGGAGGGCGCAATTCGGTTCTCATTTGGTGGATTGACCTGTGGATTGACCTTGACCTCGGCTGATTTGCACTCCTCTTCGGTCATGTAGTTGGGTGGTGTAATGGGTGATATCTAGGTCATAGCTAAGGGCGATAATTCTAAGATTTTATGTTTCTAAGGGCAGATAACTAATGAGTGGGTGTATAAAAATTTTAAATAATTATTAAAAAATAAAATAAAATAAATAAAAATTTAAAATAAATAACGACGGGGTGCGGGGTGGTGGCGAGGGGGTGGGCGCGTGGGGTGAGGCTAGGCTGTTCGGGTTTAAACACTATCATCACAGGGTTACAAATGAACACCTTAAATTGTAAAGATGGTCGATGTTATTGATTTTAGCAGGTATAGCTTAGTGAAATTCGTTGGTGAGGGGTGGGTAGTGGTTACTAGTGGTCTGTAGAGGGTCACCGTGGATTTTTTACTATTATCATATGGGTTACAAATGAAAACCTTAAAAAGTAAAGATGGCCGATATTAATGATTTTAGCGGGTATAGCATAGCGAAATTTATTGTTAAGGGGTGGGTAGCGGCTAGTAGTGATCCGTAGGGGGTCGTAGTGACCAATACACTGTCAACATACGGGTTACTAATGAAAACATTAAAAAGTAAAGATGGTCCATATTATTGATTGTCTCGGGTATGGCTTTTTGAAATTCGTTGGTAAGGGGTGGGTAGCGACTATTAGTGATCTGTATAGGGATGTATTGGCCTATACACTATCATCATACGGTTACAAATGAAAACCTTAAAATGTAATGATGGCCGGTATTATTGGTTGTAATGGGTATGGCTTAGTGAAACGCGATTGCTGTGGGTATGGCTTAGTGAAACTCGGTGATAAGGGGTGGAAACCAGTTATTAGTGATCTATAGAGGGATGTAATGGCCTATACACCACCATCATACGGTTACAAATGAAAACATTAAAATGTAAAGATGGCCGGTAACATTGGTTGCTGTAGGTATGGCTTGGTGTCATTCGTTGATAAAGAGTGGGTAGAGGTTGCTAGTGCTAGTTAGAGGGTCGTAGTGGTATATACAGTATTATCATACGGGTTATAAATGAAAAATCTTAAAAAGTAAAGATGGTCGGTATTAGTGGTTGTAGTGGGTACGACATAGTGTTATTTGTTGTCAGGGGGTGTATAGTGGTTATTAGTGATATGTAGAGGGTGAGTGGTATACACACTATTAGCATACGGGTACAAATGAAAACCTTTTAAAAGTACAGATGACCTGTATTATTGGTTGTAGTGGGTATGGCTTAGTGAAATTAGATGTTAAGGGTTGGGTGAGTGGATGTGTAGCTAGGTAAGTCCTCGAACAATAACATCATACGATTTCAGATCGGTAAATGAAAATCTAATATCTCTCCCCCCCCCCCCCCCCTTGTGTCTATACGTGTCTTTGTTTCGTTCCCCAGAAACCCATTTCCAAGACCAATATTTGTTCTCAAACTTGTCTGCTCAGTGCCACACTTCACAGCCAGACAAAACTACAGCTTCTATGTACCACTTCAACATTCAAATAAGAAAATATGTTAACCAAAAGGGGAAAAAATAGCGGTCAAACTTATAAATATCTTGGCCAAACTTATGAAAAGTAGGAAATATTGTTAACCAAATGTGAAAAAAATATCGTCCAGAGAGAGAAATCCTTCAACTAAACTTAAAATAGATCAGCCAAACTTATGAAAAATAGGAAAATTGTCAGCCAAATTGGCAATAGTTAGGCCAAATACAGAAATATCTCACCCAAACTTATGAAAAGTAGGAAAATTCTGTTAGCCAAATGTGATAATGTATCGGCCAAATACAGAAATACCTCATCCAAACGTATAAAAAGTAGGAAAATTGTTAACCAAACGGGAAAGATATTGACCAACTAGGAAAATGTATTAGTCAAAGATGAATAATATTGAACAAGTAACGAAATATATCGTTCAAACTTATGTAAAGTAGGAAACTTTGTTAACCAAATGTGAGAAATATCACCCAAAGAGAGAAATATCTCACCCCAACGTATAAAAAGTAGGAAAATTGTCTGCCAAATGGGAAAAATTTAGGCCAAATACAGAAATAGCTCACGCAAACTTATGAAAAGTAGGAAACATTGTTAGCCAAAGTGAAAAAAACCTAGGTCAAGTAAGAAAATTCTGTTACCCAAATGTGAAAAGTGTCGGCCAAATACAGAAATAGCTCAACCAAACGTATAAAACGTAGGGAAATTGTTAAACAAACGGGAAAGCTATTGACCAACTAGGAAAATGTATTAGTCAAAGAATAATAATATTGAAAAGTAACGAAATATATCGTTCAAACTTATGAAAAGTAGGAAGCCTTGTTAACCAAATGTGAAAAATATCACTCAAAGAGAGAAATATCTCGTCCAAACTTATAAAAAGTAGGAAAATTGTCGGCCAAATGGGAAAAAGTTAGACCAAATACAGAAATATCTCACCCAAACATATGAAAAGTAGAAAACGTTGTTAGCCAAAGGGGGAAAACCAAGGTCAAGTAGGAAAATATGTTACCCAAATGTGAAAAACGTCAGCCAAATACAGAAATATCACGTCCATACTTATGAAAACCGGGAATATTTGTTAGCCAAATAGGAAAAAATATTGACCAAGTAGGAAAATATGTTACCCAAATAGGGAAAAATATCAGCCAAAGAAAAAAATATAGCGTCCACACTTATAAACAGTAGGAAAATTTGTCAACCAAATGGTACAATTATCAGCCAAAGAGAGAAATATCTAGTCCACTCTTATAAAAAGTTGAAAAAGGTGTCAACCAAATGGTAAAAATGTGAGATGTGATCACCGATGCCAGGCGAGGAAGACGTATCTGTACGTAACAACTATCAGGTAACTTACCTATACAGCGACGAGTGGCTAGCGCATGTTATCAGATTATAATATTACAAACGAACACAACACACTGCCCCGACTCACCCTTAGGTAATGAATGTAACATGGCATGTCAGTGTCCACTATCATAACAAGCAACGCTATCACGTACCAAATTATACATGTACACGTTCACTACCTCTCTGTGTGTCTGTACGGAACTACGGAACTCTACAACGTTCCCCAGAAACACATTACAAACGCTAATATATGTTTTACAACTTGTCTGCTCAGTCCCACACTTCACAGCTGGACAAAACTACACCTTCTATGTACCACTTCAACTTTCAAATAAGAAAATACGTTAACCAAAATAGAAAAATATAGCAGTCAAACTTATAAATAGCTCGGCCATACATATGAAAAGTAGGAAATATTGTTAACCAAATGTGAAGAAATATCGTCCAAAGAGAGAAATAGTTCAACTAAATTTATAAATAGATCACCAAACTTATGAAAAGTAGGAACATTGTCAACCAAAAGGGGAAGAAAATTAGGCCAAATACAGAAATATCTCACCCAAACTTATGAAAAGTTGGAAACTTTGTTAGCCAAAGGGGAAAAACTCAGGTCAAGTAGGAAAATATGTTACCCAAATGTGAAAAAGGTCGGCCAAATAGACAAATAGCTCGTCCTCACTTATGAAAGCTAGAAAAATTTGTTAGCCAAATAGGAAAATTATTGGCCAAGTAGGAAAATGTGTTAGTCAAAGAGGGAAAATGTTGAACAAGTAACGAAATACAGCGTTCATACTTATGAACAGTAGGAAAATTTGTTAACCAAATGTGAAAAAAAAATATCATCCAAAGAGAGAAATATTTCAACTACACTTATAAATAGATCAGCCAAAGTTATGAAAAGTAGGAAAAGTGTCAGCGAAATGGTAAAATGTTAGGTCAAAATACAGAAATATCTCAGCCAAACTTATGAAAAGTAGGAAACTTTGTTAGCCAGAGGGGAAAAACCTATGTCAAGTAGGAAAATCTGTTAACCAAAGGTGAAAAATGTCGGCCAAATACAGAAATATCACGTTTACACTTATGAAAACTAGGAAAAATTGTTAGCCAAATAGGAAAAAAAATATTGGCCAAGTAGGAAAATTTTTCATTCAAAGGGAAACATATCTCGTCCACACTTATAAAAGATAGGAAAATGTGTCAACCAAATGGTACAAAAAGGTCTGCCAAATACAGAAATATCTCAACAAAACATATAAAAACTAGGAAACATTGTTAACCAAATGGGAAATATATTGACCAAGAAGGAAAATGTGTTAGCCAGAGGGGGAAAATCTAAGCCAAGTAGGAAAATCTGTTACCCAAATATGAAAAATGTCTGCCAAATACAGAAACATCTCATTCACACTTATGAAAACTAGGAAAATTTGTTAGCCAAACAGGAAAAGTATTGGCCAAGTATAAAAACTTGTTAACCAAAGGTGAAAAAATATCAGCCAAAGAGATCAATATCTCGTCCAGACTTATAAAAAGTGGGGCAAATATGTCAACCAAAGGTGAAAATGTCGGCCAAATACAGAAATATCTCAACTAAACTTATGAAAAGTTGGAAACTTTGCTAATCAAAATGTGAAAGATATTGACAAAGTAAGAAAAATGTGTTAGTCAAAGAGGAAACATATTGAACAAGTAACGAAATACATCGCTCAATCTTATGAAAAGTAGCAAACTTTGTTAACCAAATGTGAAAAAATATCAGCCAAAAAGAGGAATAGCTCGTCCAAACTTATAAAAATTAGGAGAATTGTCAGCCAAATGGGAAAACAATGTCAACGAAATACATAAATATCTCACCCAAACTTATGAAAAGTAGGAAACTTTGTTAGCCAAAGGGAAAAAAAACTTAGGTCAAGTAGGAAAATATGTTAGTCAAATGTGAAAAAATGTCGGCCAAATACAGAAATATCTCGTCCACACTTATGAAAACTAGGAAAATTTGCGGGTCAAAGAGGAAAAATATTGGCCAAGTAGGAAAATTTGATAGCCATATGTGAAAAAATAGCAACCAAAGAGAGAAATATATAAACTAAACTTATAAAAAGTAGGAAAATGTGTTACCCAAATGGGAAAAATGTTAGCCAAGTAAAGAAATAACGCGTCCACACTTATAAAAACTAGGAAAATTTGTTAACCAAAGGGGAAATCGTCGCTCAAATACAGAAATAGCTCGTTCAAACTTATAAAAAGTAGGAAAATTTGTTATCGAAATGGGGAAAAATCTTGGCCAAGTAAGAACATTTGTTAGCCAAATGGGAAACATATTGACCAAGTAACGAAACGCATCGGCCAAAGGTATAAAAATTCAGAGACTTTGTTAACCAATGGTGAAAAAATATCGACCAAAAAGAGAAATATTTCAACTAAACTTATAAAAAATAGAAAAATTTGTCAGCCAAATTGGAAAAAGTTCGACCAAACACAGAACTAGCTCAACCAAATTTATAAAAAGATGGGGAAAATTGACAAAGTAACGAAATATCTCGACAAAACTTATGGAAAGTAGGAATATTTGTTACCCAAATAGGAAAAATCTTGGCCAAGTAAAAATGTTTGTTAACCAAAGGGGGAAAATATGGTATACGTAACGAAATATCTCGTCCACACTTATGAAAAATAGGAAACTTTGTTAACCAAAGATGAAAAAAGGGTTGACCACAATAGGAAATATCGCATCAAACTTATGAAAATTAGGAAACTTTGTTAACCAAATGTGAAAAATAGTCGTCAAATAAAGAAATATTGTGCCTAAATTTATAAAAAATAGTAGGACACTTTTGTTAACCAAAGGCAACACATATTGACCAAGTAAAGAAATATTTCATCCAAAACTTATGAAAAATTTTGACCAAATTTCAGCCAAACTTATAAAATGCAGGAAAATTTGTTAACCAAAGATGAAAAATTTTGAACAAATTTCACCCAAACTTATAAAAAGTAGGAACATTTCATAAACAAATGAGAAAAATATCTCACGTTGTCATTTCACATCCGCAATAGCGTCAGGTCTCCATCCAACCAACACTGTCTGTTATAAAGTCGACCTTTTCTTAAACCCAACTTTGCCTTATTAACCCCATAAATACCATCTACCTCATCTTCTAAATTAAATTTCTACATGAAACATTCAATTTGGAAACAATAAAGAGAAATTTAATTGTCAATTTTTGTACAATTTTATTGTTGAAATTTTATTTTTTCCTTCAACAATAGTGACTTATTACATAAGATACCTTTAATTTTCTGAAATACAGCTGTTGCTTGCATAGGGGACAGAGGATTATCGCTAGTAGGTTGGAAATTTGCCCAGTCACCAGAAAGCTGGTTGAGGTGTGATCAAAGAGAATGTTAGCGTTAAGTGGTATGAAACGTGGAAAGTCGCTTAGAAGATGAGGTAGATGGTATTTATGGGGTTAATAAGGCAAAGTTGGTTTTAAGGAAAGGTCGACTTTATAACAGACAGTGTTGGTTGGATGGAGACCTGACGCTATTGCGGATGTGAAATGACAATATGAGATATTTTTCTCATTTGTTTAAGAAATGTTCCTACTTTTTATAAGTTTGGGTGAAATTTGGTCAAAATTTTTCATCTTTGGTTAAAAAATTTTCCTACATTTTATAAGTTTGGCTGAAATTTGGTCAAAATTTTTCATAAGTTTTGGATGAAATATTTCTTTACTTGGTCAATATGTGTTGCCTTTGGTTAACAAAAGTGTCCTACTATTTTTTTATAAATTTAGGCACAATATTTCTTTATTTGACGACTATTTTTCACATTTGGTTAACAAAGTTTCCTAATTTTCATAAGTTTGATGCGATATTTCCTATTGTGGTCAACCCTTTTTTCATCTTTGGTTAACAAAGTTTCCTATTTTTCATAAGTGTGGACGAGGTATTTCGTTACGTATACCATATTTTGCCCCTTTGTTTAATAAACATTTTTACTTGGCCAAGATTTTTCCTATTTGGGTAACAAATATTCCTACTTTCCATAAGTTTTGTCGAGATATTTCGTTACTTGGTCAATTTTCCCCTTCTTTTTATAAATTTGGTTGAGCTAGTTCTGTGTTTGGTCGAACTTTTTCCCATTTGGCTGACAAATTTTTCTATTTTTTATAAGTTTAGTTGAAATATTTCTCTCTTTGGTCGATATTTTTTCACCATTGGTTAACAAAGTTTCTGAATTTTTATACCTTTGGCCGATGCGTTTCGTTACTTGGTCAATATGTTTCCCATTTGGCTAACAAATGTTCTTACTTGGCCAAGATTTTCCCCATTTCGATAACAAATTTTCCTACTTTTTATAAGTTTGAACGAGCTATTTCTGTATTTGAGCGACGATTTTCCCTTTGGTTAACAAATTTTCCTAGTTTTTATAAGTGTGGACGCGTTATTTCTTTACTTGGCTAACATTTTCCCCATTTGGGTAACACATTTTCCTACTTTTTATAAGTTTAGTTTATATATTTCTCTATTTGGTTGATATTTTTTCACATATGGCTATCAAATTTTCCTACTTGGCCAATATTTTTCCTCTTTGACCCGCAAATTTTCCTAGTTTTCATAAGTGTGGACGAGAAATTTCTGTTTTTGGCCGACATTTTTTCACATTTGGCTAACATATTTTCCTACTTGACCTAAGTTTTTTTTCCCTTTGGCTAACAAAGTTTCCTACTTTTCATAAGTTTGGGTGAGATATTTATGTATTTCGTTGACATTGTTTTCCCATTTGGCTGACAATTCTCCTAATTTTTATAAGTTTGGACGAGCTATTCCTCTTTTTGGCTGATATTTTTTCACATTTGGTTAACAAAGTTTGCTACTTTTCATAAGATTGAGCGATGTATTTCGTTACTTGTTCAATATGTTTCCTCTTTGACTAACACATTTTTCCTACTTTGTCAATATCTTTCACATTTTGATTAGCAAAGTTTCCAACTTTTCATAAGTTTAGTTGAGATATTTCTGTATTTGGCCGACATTTTCACCTTTGGTTGACATATTTGCCCCACTTTTTATAAGTCTGGACGAGACATTGATCTCTTTGGCTGATATTTTTTCACCTTTGGTTAACAAGTTTTCATACTTGGCCAATACTTTTCCTGTTTGGCTAACAAATTTTCCTAGTTTTCATAAGTGTAAATGAGATGTTTCTGTATTTGGCTGACATTTTTCATATTTGGGTAACAGATTTTCCTACTTGGCTTAGATTTTCCCCCTCTGGCTAACACATTTTCCTTCTTGGTCAATATATTTCCCATTTGGTTAACAATGTTTCCTAGTTTTTATATGTTTTGTTGAGATATTTCTGTATTTGGCCGACCTTTTTGTACCATTTGGTTGACACACTTTCCTATCTTTTATAAGTGTGGACGAGATATGTTTCCCTTTGAATGAAAAATTTTCCTACTTGGCCAATATTTTTTTTCCTATTTGGCTAACAATTTTTCCTAGTTTTCATAAGTGTAAACGTGATATTTCTGTATTTGGCCGACATTTTTCACCTTTGGTTAACAGATTTTCCTACTTAACATAGGTTTTTCCCCTCTGGCTAACAACGTTTCCTACTTTTCATAAGTTTGGCTGAGATATTTCTGTATTTTGACCTAACATTTTACCATTTCGCTGACACTTTTCCTACTTTTCATAACTTTGGCTGATCTATTTATAAGTGTAGTTGAAATATTTCTCTCTTTGGATGATATTTTTTTTCACATTTGGTTAACAAATTTTCCTACTGTTCATAAGTATGAACGCTGTATTTCGTTACTTGTTCAACATTTTCCCTCTTTGACTAACACATTTTCCTACTTGGCCAATATTTTTCCTATTTGGCTAACAAATTTTTCTAGCTTTCATAAGTGAGGACGAGCTATTTGTCTATTTGGCCGACCTTTTTCACATTTGGGTAACATATTTTCCTACTTGACCTGAGTTTTTCCCCTTTGGCTAACAAAGTTTCCAACTTTTCATAAGTTTGGGTGAGATATTTCTGTATTTGGCCTAATTTTCTTCCCCTTTTGGTTGACAATGTTCCTACTTTTCATAAGTTTGGTGATCTATTTATAAATTTAGTTGAACTATTTCTCTCTTTGGACGATATTTCTTCACATTTGGTTAACAATATTTCCTACTTTTCATATGTATGGCCGAGCTATTTATAAGTTTGACTGCTATATTTTTCTATTTTGGTTAACGTATTTTCTTATTTGAAAGTTGAAGTGGTACATAGAAGGTGTAGTTTTGTCCAGCTGTGAAGTGTGGGACTGAGCAGACAAGTTGTAAAACATATATTAGCGTTTGTAATATGTTTCTGGGTAACGTTGTAGAGTTCCGTAGTTCCGTACAGACACACAGAGAGGTAGTGAACGTGTACATGTATAATTTGGTACGTGATAGCGTTGCTTGTTATGATAGTGGACACTGACATGCCATGTTACATTCATTACCTAAGGGTGAGTCGGGGCAGTGTGTCGTGTTCGTTTGTAATATTATAATCTGATAACATGCGCTAGCCACTCGTCGCTGTATAGGTATGTTACCTGATAGTTGTTACGTACAGATACGTCTTCCTCGCCTGGCATCGGTGATCACATCTCACATTTTTACCATTTGGTTGACACCTTTTTCAACTTTTTATAAGAGTGGACTAGATATTTCTCTCTTTGGCTGATAATTGTACCATTTGGTTGACAAATTTTCCTACTGTTTATAAGTGTGGACGCTATATTTTTTTCTTTGGCTGATATTTTTCCCTATTTGGGTAACATATTTTCCTACTTGGTCAATATTTTTTCCTATTTGGCTAACAAATATTCCCGGTTTTCATAAGTGTGGACGTGATATTTCTGTATTTGGCTGACGTTTTTCCCATTTGGGTAACATATTTTCCTACTTGACTTTGGTTTTCCCCCTTTGGCTAACAACGTTTTCTACTTTTCATATGTTTGGGTGAGATATTTCTGTATTTGGTCTAACTTTTTCCCATTTGGCCGACAATTTTCCTACTTTTTATAAGTTTGGACGAGATATTTCTCTCTTTGAGTGATATTTTTCACATTTGGTTAACAAGGCTTCCTACTTTTCATAAGTTTGAACGATATATTTCGTTACTTGATTAACAATTTTCCTACGTTTTATACGTTTGGTTGAGCTATTTCTGTATTTGGCCGACACTTTTCACATTTGGGTAACAGAATTTTCTTACTTGACCTAGGTTTTTTCACTTTGGCTAACAATGTTTCCTACTTTTCATAAGTTTGCGTGAGCTATTTCTGTATTTGGCCTAAATTTTTCCCATTTGGCAGACAATTTTCCTACTTTTTATACGTTGGGGTGAGATATTTCTCTCTTTGGGTGATATGTTTCACATTTGGTTAACAAAGTTTCCTACTTTTCATAAGTTTGAACGATATATTTCGTTACTTGTTCAATATTATTCATCTTTGACTAATACATTTTCCTAGTTGGTCAATATCTTTCCCCTTTGGTTAACAATTTTCCTACTTTTTATACGTTTGGATGAGGTATTTCTGTATTTGGCCGATAAATTATCACATCTGGCTAACAGAATTTTCCTACTTTTCATAAGTTTGGGTGAGATATTTCTGTATTTGGCCTAACTATTGCCAATTTGGCTGACAATTTTCCTATTTTTCATAAGTTTGGCTGATCTATTTTAAGTTTAGTTGAAGGATTTCTCTCTCTGGACGATATTTTTTTCACATTTGGTTAACAATATTTCCTACTTTTCATAAGTTTGGCCAAGATATTTATAAGTTTGACCGCTATTTTTTCCCCTTTTGGTTAACATATTTTCTTATTTGACTGTTAAAGTGGTACATAGAAGCTGTAGTTTTGTCTGGCTGTGAAGTGTGGCACTGAGCAGACAAGTTTGAGAACAAATATTGGTCTTGGAAATGGGTTTCTGGGGAACGAAACAAAGACCCGTATAGACACAAGGGGGGGGGGGGGGAGAGATATTAGATTTTCATTTACCGATCTGCAATCGTATGATGTTATTGTTCGAGCACTTACCTAGCTACACATCCACTCACCCAACCCTTAACATCTAATTTCACTAAGCCATACCCATATATACAACCAATAATACAGGTCATATGTACTTTTAAAAGGTTTTCATTTGTACCCGTATGCTAATAGTGTGTATACCACTCACCCTCTACATATCACTAATAACCACTATACACCCCCTGACAACAAATAACACTATGTCGTACCCACTACAAACACTAATACCGACTGTGAGTTTTTTTTTTGTGGGTTTATAGAGAATTACAGAAGTTCCAATGAGTGAAGTTCTATAAAGTATATCTCTCTATAAAAGATACAGGTTAGTAACAGCAAGTGTTGTCTAGAGGTATTGATATTTATTCTCGCATAACCCTTGTAGAGAAACCATTCAGAATTTTGGCTCATCGAGTACCCCCCACTGTGAGAAATTAGACCTAAGTTAAGTTCTACACAGAATTATTTATAGATGATTTCTCTTCTAGGCCATATATATATATATATATATATATATATATAGAGAGAGAGAGAGAGATCTTGGCAGTTAGCCACAGTAACCAATGAAAGCAGTTCTCTCATCTTCCAGCTGACTGTGCTCTGGTCGCCAACCTCATTTTTGATCTCATTACATCTTTCAAGTGACACAAGACACTTGGACAAATGATCACATTGACAATTGTACCATTGTAGTGAACATAAACAACAACAACTGTATTTTACACTCGTTGAATAAGACAACATGAGAAGATCTTGACAACAGTTGGACAAACATTCACAAAGAATGATCACACCAACAGGTTAGACAAGTCATACATCATGGAAGATACTTGACAACAACCACACAGACTTTCACAATCTCTGTAACCAACCACAACAGTAGAGTAACAGTCACCATGAAGATGCTTGACACCAGTTGGACATTTCTTTCTCAACAATGTACAAGACAATCACAGAGACATGCATCTCAAAAACTGTTCTCTTACTACTAATACTTTATTAATGTCTGATGAGGTCAAGTGAAGACTCAGGCTTCATATTCTGCCAACAATTTACATCTCAAATATGTTTATATGCAAATTATAGTGACATTATCTATGAAAACCCAAACACCTCACTCAATATCCCCACAGAAACAGTAATCTAAATACACCCTCCTCCTTCACATCTCTACACCATAAGTTATCCTACACCACACTTTAGACTTAAATCCTTTCTTCGACTGTTAATGAGGGAAACACAAGATAAACCATAAATTGGGGCAAGCATAGGGACGTTCTGCTCCACTGGTCTGTTTACTCCTTTTAGCACCTATGATGGTGCTGGACAGCTCAGGTTACAGTTCTCCCCATGATGGTTTTCCAATTCAGGCTATTCCCTGCTGTCACAATCTTGAAAGAAATTTTAAAGCTCTATCTTTTCACTCCGGTTAGCGGGGTAGGGGTATCCCCTATCAAAGGAGATGTAAGACGCCTCCTTTCCTCCGTTAGTCTACGGGACACCCTTGGGCAAGGTGGAGTACCCGTTTAGCCCCCCGATCAGGGTTACGTGAAGCCATGGAAGCAGGTGGTGGATGGAGTGTGAGAGCAGCCGACAGTTTGTTGTTGGTTATGGTCTTGCACTCTGCGGCGATAGGCAGATGATCTCATCAGTAGCGACAATGGCTTTGGCCACCGACTAGTACAGTCACTGCCCAGAAGGAAAGCAACGGCAAACTACCTTCTGCAAAACTTGCCAAGAAACCATAACAACCATGAAAGAAAACATAATAAGAAAGAGATCTGGTGGCGAGACCCCCAGGCCAGGCAGATCAGATAACACTGGGGAAGAGTGTGACGCAGGGACCAGTACTAGTAATCGTGATGACGGAGTTAATCCTGACTGTGTTACCAAGGAAATTCCCTGTGTCAGACTAAGAAACAGAGTGAGAATGGCAACGTGGAATGTGAGAAGTTTGTATGAGGGAAAGCTTAAAGTAGTGTGTGATGAGATTGAGAGGTTAAACATTCACATTTTAGGAATTAGTGAACATCGCTGGAGCGGCAAGGGACATTTTACAACTGAAAATGGAAGTATTTTCATTTATTCTGGTAGAGATGTCGGAGGCCAGAGTGGAGTGGCATTTTGTTTAGATAAGACAACTGCAAAAGCTTTAATGGGATATAATCCAGTTAGTGATAGAATCCTCACTATTAGACTTAAAGGCCGTCCAAAAAACACAACTCTCATACAGATATATGCACCTACTTCAACAGCAGAGGAGGACGAAATTGAAGATTTTTACAACACACTACAAGACACATTAAATAAGATTGGTCATAATGATATAGCAATAATAATGGGAGATTTTAATGCTAAAGTAGGTGCAGGAAGAGCTGAAAATGAGAGACACATTTTAGGAAAATTTGGATTAGGAAATAGAAATGATGCAGGTGACAAATTAATTGAATTTTGCACAGAAAATGAGTTAACGATAGCCAACACACTTTTTAAACAACATCCAAGAAGACTCTTCACATGGAAGTCTCCAGACAGTTTTACCAAAAATCAGATAGATTATATTTTAATACAAAGAAGATGGAGATCAAGCATAACATCTGCAAAAACCCTACGAAGTGCAGACTGTGATACAGATCATCAGTTATTAGAAGCAGATCTGAAATTAAAACTCAAAAAGCTTACCCGAGGACCAAGTCCACTTCGTTTTGATCTCACACAAATACCGGACGCATACAACATAGAAGTTAGGAATCGCTTTGGGGTCTTGATGTCTGTACAAGAAGAAATGACACCTGATGAACTGGCAGTACAAGCTAGAGATATCTTGATAACTGCAGCCAAAGATTTCATTCCGACCAAGAAAACGCAACGTAAGCCATGGATTACATCAGACACGTTAGAATTAATAAAACAACGAAGGGAGCTGAAACAGAAAGGAGATGAATCCGATGGCAGGATGAAGTATAAATCTTTAACTCGAGAAATAAGAAAGAACACAAGAAAGGACAAAAATCAATATATACAAGATAGCTGTACCAGAATAGAGCAATATCATAAGGCTGGAAGAGATTATGAAATGTTCAAGGAAATGAAGTTATTGACAAGAAATGTTCAACCTCAATTGAATGTTATCTGTGACAAGATGGGAAATACCTTAACAGAATCTAGACAAATTCTAGAAAGATGGCAGGAGTACTGCAGTGGAATGTATGATATGAGTGACAGTGAGGATATGAATGAGATACATGAGCCAATGACAGCAGAGACAGAACCTGAACCCTCATTAGATGAAATTGCTTGGACTATAAGGAACCTGAAGAATGGTAAATCACCTGGATGTGATGAGATACCAGCTGAACTAATTAAAGCAGGAGGAGAAGAAAGCATACACATATATCATGCATTATGTACAAAGATTTGGAAATATGGTATATGGCCAAAAGATTGGAAGAGAACTATCTTCATTCCAATACCAAAAAAGGGCAACCTGAAATTATGCACCAACTATAGAACTGTTGCCCTGATAAGTCATGAAAGTAAAATTCTACTAAAAGTCATAATGCGACGACTTAGTAAGAAAATGGAAGAAGAGATTAACGTAGTTCAAGCTGGATTTAGACAAGGAAGAGGAACAAGAGATCACATATTCAACATGCGTTTAATAATAGAGAAGTGCAGAGAATTTAATGTAAACCTATTCTCATGTTTTGTGGATTATTCAAAGGCATTTGACTGTGTACAGCATCAGAAACTTTGGGAAATCATGAGGAATATGGGCTTTCCTTCACGTGTAGTACATCTCATAAAAATGCTATATCTAGACCAACAAGCAGCAGTTAGAATAGATGGCGAGACATCAGATTGGTTTGACATCAAGCAAGGAGTCCGTCAGGGCTGCGTGCTGTCACCCTATTTGTTTAACCTGTATGCCGAAAATATAATGAGAAATGTAAGAGATGATATAAAGAGGGAGCCATATGATGCCCTAAATATCGGCGGTCATGACATACCAGAGATTCGATATGCTGATGATACAGTATTACTATCCACAACACAGAATGGCATAGAAAACCTAATAGCCTCAACACAATTGAATAGTGAAAATCACAACTTATATCTTAACATAGCAAAAACTAAGATAATGCATACAGATAAAACTACTATGGAGAAAGAAATATACATTAATGGGAGAAAATTGGAGGTGGTGGAAAATTTTGAATATCTTGGGTCATTGATTACGAATAATGGTGACACAATGAAAGAAATAAAACGGCGACTATCCATTGCTCTTCAAAGACTAAAACAGATGAATAAATTATGGTGTGGGACAGACAGAACTACAAAAATTAGATTTTTAAGAGCATGCATCTTTCCCATTGCAACATACGCCTGTGAGACATGGACACTTACTAAACAAGCTGAACAGCGCATACATGCCTTTGAATATAAATGTTATAGACGAGTTCTAAGAATATCTTGGGTAAAGAAAAGAACAAATGCATCCATACTTCAAGAGTTGAATATTGAGGAGGGATGGCTATTGAAGACGATAAAACAAAGAAAATTGAAGTATTTTGGTCACTTGAAACGTCACGACAGTTTGGAGAGAACAATAATGGAAGGGTATATGCCTGGGAAGAGAGGAAGAGGAAGGCCAAAGAGAAGATGGGTGCAGGATGTGGCGGATGATCTCCAGATGGGTGTATCAGACGCGGGACATCTTGCTTGTGATCGAGAAGTTTTCCGGAGGGTTGTTATGGGAGCGAGGTTCTGTAAAGGACATGCTACTGAATGAATGAATCTTTTCACTGGTGAGTTCATGAAGTTGACACTTAGGACTGTTCTTTTACTTTTCCAGTAGAGGAAGATCTAAAAAGAAACAATATGTCCCAGCATTCTTCTTTCTGTCTATCTCACCTAAATTTGACTGTTCATGAAGTTGACACCCAAGACTGTTCTTTTGCTTTTCCAGTGGAGGAAGATCTAAAAAGAAACAATATGTCCCAGCTGTCTTTCTTCACAGTCTATCACTCCTAAGATTTCTGATGGAACTGAATCACCACACCGACTTAACCCCAATCCATTTTGTGAATTTGCTCTATTTATTAACTTCTCCTTCGGCTTTCAGCCATTATTAATATTAAGCTGTGATAGGGTCAGCTCCAAGTGCACCTTTAATGTCCACTCTTAGCCAGTAGTGACATGCTGAAGACCAGGTGATCTCTCCTCTTAAGGTTTCTTCTTGAATTTATCTTGAAGATATAGCCTGGAGCTTTTAAAAAATTGGAGAGTATCCCTGTCTTAGGCTTTTAAGAAAGACTTTTCTTCAGTGCCATCTGTATAGGCCAGAATTAGTGGATTCAGGCTGAATCTTTGCAACCTGTTGTTCATTTTGGTCTTTTTGGAGTCTGACTTTTCAGCTGGAGTTGAAGCTAGAGCTCAGGACTTCCCTGGAGTTGTCCTGGTAATTGAAAAGGGCCTCCTCCATCTTCCTCATTCTCTGTTAATAAACAAAGGCACAACATGTGTTTTACATCTATTGAACCATTGGCACAGTTATACAGTACTATCACAGATTCAGAGAGGAATGGGAGGGGAAAGGGGAGTGTGATATTCGAACACCCGCCTCTCACTGATGATGAAGTGCAATTTTATTTGGGGGTTTGGGGTGATATCCTTTCTCCAGGTTCATCCCCAAAACCGTGAAGTCATAGGCACATACTCCTAATCAGAGGCAGCTTCACACAATTATCTTGTAAATTCTCACAATGAGTAGATCACAGGGACCGGTGTACCATGAGAACAGACAGTGTGATTAAGCACCAAGAAGTAGGCATTGTATGGCAGAAATATGCACTAGAATTGCCTTCACATGTAATGAAAGAAAACATGAATTTTCCCTGACAAATAGCATGAGCCTTCCCATGTATTCATCTGACAGACACTGTAGGTTAATTTCCACAGTGCAATGCAGTCCTGCAAACATGGATATAATAAGCGTCTTTACTTTTACAAATATGAGAAGTTAATTATATAATTACCATCTCATTCATTCAAACATTCTCAGCCATTAAGGGAGAAATTACATGCAGTATATAGCATTACACATTCTGAAACATAACTGCCAAAGGTAACTCTCAAGAGCGATGTACAGTTTGGTTAAGAATGGTCATGATAGGCACTCAATGAATGTTCAGAGCGCACAAAGGTTTTGCCATATGCATTGAGCGTGGTTTACAGTCATAAGCATATGCAAATCATCAAATCAGACAGACAATAGACATGGTAAGAATGTTTCACTGCGGTAGACATGACAGGTTTTGAGCGGCAGTTTTAGAGTCACTGTACCGAAGTCCTGTCTTCTTTTTACATTTTCTCAAGAAAATACTCGGCCATTCGTCTCTCTCTCACTTCATCAGGTTTACACATAACATATTAAATGATTTAGGTACCTGGAGTGCAGATGATCACACCTCCTAAAGAATGCTTTTGGGCAAATTTTACCACTGCATCTTGAACACGTCCTTACGGGATGGAATCAAGGCTTCGACTGGCGGGCTAATTATGTATTAAGGAGCGTTACCAGCCCAAGGGTTACCCAATGAAATTGAGACCCCACCATTCATCTACCCTCTCTCGATCTAGAATCTACGATTCTATTTTTAGTTAGGGTATCACGACGGCTTACTGTGGTTAACTACTAAGTATTGAGAAATGTAAATGGACTGGGGATGCGAACGTCTGAAGACATCATGCCACACCGACCATCTTTACTTTTTAAGATTTTTCATTTATAACCCGTATGATAATACTGTATATACCACTACGACCCTCTAACTAGCACTAACAACCTCTACCCACTCTTTATCAACGAATGACACCAAGCCATACCTACAGCAACCAATGTTACCGGCCATCTTTTCATTTTAATGTTTTCATTTGTAACCGTATGATGGTGGTGTATAGGCCATTACATCCCTCTATAGATCACTAATAACTGGTTTCCACCCCTTATCACCGAGTTTCACTAAGCCATACCCACAGCAATCGCGTTTCACTAAGCCATACCCATTACAACCAATAATACCGGCCATCATTACATTTTAAGGTTTTCATTTGTAACCGTATGATGATAGTGTATAGGCCAATACATCCCTATACAGATCACTAATAGTCGCTACCCACCAGTAGTAGGCAAGGGACTCCAGACCCCACTTTTAGCCTCCATAGTAGTGTTTATGAAGGAAATATGGGTAAAATGGCTCCAGCCTGGAGGCTGAAGGAAATATGGGTAAAATGGCTCCAGCCTGGAGGCTGAAGGAAATATTTTTGGGCGGGTGAAATTTTTTCGGCGTGCCTCGTGGGAACGGGTTTTTTGTGGAGGCTGAAGGAAATATTTTTGGGCGGGTGAAATTTTTTCGGCGTGTCTCGTGGGAACGGGTTTTTTTTTACGCTGCCTGGTGGGGTGTAAAAAGTAATTAAATGTTTAGTTGGTTCTGGAAGAGGGGAAAGTTATTTTGGTTACATTAGTATGCGTAGTGATAGACAAGGGTGTGATGGGTCGTGGTTGTACTCGAAGTAAGAGGTGGTTACTATCATCTGAACAGTGTGATAGTAGTGAAGGGTGGTATATTCACCGATTACAAAGGAAATCTTATAAAGTTATAATGGGTATGGTGGTAAGGGGTATTAGTGATCAAGTAGGAGTGATATAGGGGTGGTCATAAATGTAATAAGAGGTGTTCTCAGTTACACACTGGTCAACCAGTGGTCAAGTGGTCAAGTAAGGGTCAAGTAGTCAAGTAAGGAAATTTTAGGGAAAAGTGATTGTAATGAGATGGTGATGATTAAAGAGTGGTAAATTAGTGGTCAATCAGTGGTCAAGGAGTGGTCAAGTGGTCAAGTAAGGAAAATTTTAGGGGAAAATGGTCGTAGTGACATGATAATGTTTAAATTAGTGGTAAATTAGTGGTCAAGTAGTGGTCAAGCAGTGGTCAAGCGGTGTGTAAGTGAGGAAAATTTTAGGGAAATTTTAGGGAAAAGTGATTGTAATGAGATGGTGATGATTAAAGAGTGGTAAATTAGTGGTCAATCAGTGGTCAAGGAGTGGTCAAGTAAGGAAAATTTTTGGGAAAAGTGATTGTAATGAGATGGTGATGATTAAAGAGTGGTAAATTAGTGGTCAATCAGTGGTCAAGGAGTGGTCAAGTGGTCAAGTAAGGAAAATTTTAGGGGAAAATGGTCGTAGTGACATGGTAATGTTTAAATTAGTGGTAAATTAGTGATCAAGTAGTGGTCAAGTAGTGGTCAAGCAGTGGTCAAGCGGTGTGTAAGTGAGGAAAATTTTATGGAAATTTTAGGGAAAAGTGATTGTAATGAGATGGTGATGATTAAAGGGTGGTAAATTAGTGGTCAAGTAGTGGTCAAGCAGTGGTCAAGTGGTCAAGTGAGGAAATTTTAGGGGAAAAGTGATTGTAGCGACATGGTGATGCTTAAAGGGTGGTAAATTAGTGGTCAAGTAGTGGTCAAGTGGTGGTCAAGTGGTCGAGTGACCACTTAAATTGTAGAGGACGATGTGCCTAAGATTATGGTAGTGATTAAAGTGATCGATGACGTGGTCAAGCAGTGGTCAAGTAGTGGTCAAGTAGTCAAGTAAGGAAATTGTAGGGGAAAGTACGTATAGTGCAATGGTATTGGGTAAAGTGAGGAAGAATCAATAGTAGTGATAATACTACTACGAATATTAGCGACAAGCACAAAGACAACCAAGTACATACTTGATACACACAAATACACACCTACAAACACAAAGACAACCACACACAGACACATTTGTACATACAGACATACACATAAAGACAGACAAGCACAAAGACACATCCATACCATTACTACTGTCATCACAACTATACACACACGTGTACACATATACAAGCACAAAGTCAACCACACACCCATAAACATCCACTCAAGTACAGACACACTCGTACCATTACTACTGTCATCACAACCAGTACAGACACACTCACCCATAATCAATTACACAAATACACACCTACAAACAAAAACACACAAAGACACAGACACACTTGTACATACAGACACAGAAGTACAGACAATCCATACTATTACTACTGTCATCACAACTATACACAGACACACCCATACACACTTGATACACTTATACATACAGACCTACAAGCACAAAGTCAACCACACACAGCCATAAACAAATACACAAAGACGGTCACACTTGTACATACAGACCTACAAGCACAAAGTCAACCACACACAGCCATAAACAAATACACAAAGACGGTCACACTTGTACATACAGACCTACAACATCACAACTATACACAAGTACATACCCATAATCAATTACACAAATACACACCTACAACCACAAAGACACCCAAGTACACACATGTACACACTTGATACACACAAATACAAAGACAGCCAAGTACACACACACACCCATATCATTACTACTGTCATCACAACTATACTCAAGTACAGACACACCCATCGCCTAGCATTACTACTGTCATCACAACTATATACAACTACGTACAGACACGAGTACAACAACAAAGACAGACACAAAACACATACAGACACCCATACACATTTGATACACTTGTACATACAGACACATAAGTACACAAAAAACAAAGAGGGCCACACAAACCAGTACTACTGGTATCACAACCACTACAGATACACTTGTACATACAGACCTACAAGAATATCACATACCCCCTTTGGTAAAGAAACGCGGATATCCGAGACTACGTCATCAACGCCATGTGTAAAAGTCATTAAGTATGAGTCATCGGTTTGTGGGAAGCAGGCGTGAGAATAGCTTGTCTAACTGCCACGTCAGCTACGTCGTGTGCAGAACCAGTGTATAAAATAGAAGGCGTCTCTTGTGAGCTCAGTACCAGTTCACGGGCTGACTTGTCTATCTACAGAGGTGCTTCAGGCTGGTGTGAGCAGTGTAGTAAGCAGATATTGTTCACGTACTGACTTGGCTACATCGGTGAAACAGGTTGGTGTGAGCATTGTTCGTGTAGTAACCACCTATTTTTCACGTAGTGACTTGGGTACAGCAGTGAAACTTGGTGTGAGCCTTATTCGTGTCGTCGGCCTCTGATAAAACAGTGAAACATTGTATACATCAGAACTTTTTGGTGTTGTAAGAAAAAAAAAACAGTTTATCAATATGACCACCAGATCTACTTTCACGTGTTCAGTGTGCGACAAAGCCTATTGTGATAAGTATACCCTTAATCGTCACATTCGGACCATTCACGAGGGGAAAGACCAAGTATAT
Organism: Cepaea hortensis; assembly: GCA_963921405.1. Classification (NCBI taxonomy): domain Eukaryota; kingdom Metazoa; phylum Mollusca; class Gastropoda; order Stylommatophora; family Helicidae; genus Cepaea; species Cepaea hortensis. Next base: position 85,172,570 of record OY992885.1, read on the forward strand.
CCCTGTCAGTTATGTGATAAGGTGTATAATACGAACGATGGCCTACAAAAACACAAACGAATACGTCATCAGCCACGTATGAATACACCAAACACTCCAATACCAGAGACGACAGCACCACTTGTCTATTTACACCATCATCGTAGTCTAACGCAAGTACCAGACTGCCACCACTGTATCTTCAATGATAACCTTACCCGTCATAATAGGAACATTCACAATGATTATCCCTGTCAGTTACGTGACAATGTATACAATTCGAACCTACAACGGTACTTACATCACCAGACATCACGAGAACGAACGACACCCTTAGACACCCTGGCAACAAGTCCACTCATAGTAGCAGAGGATATCCAACCAAATGATAGAGACAGTTTGGCAGCCCTTAAGGCGTACTGCAAGGACCTATCGCTTATGCTACCCAATCAAGTGGTAGTATTAGAAAAAAGTGTCGACCACCGCTATCGGGTGGTTTTGGTATGATAAAAAGAAGTATTCAGATATCTTGTATGATATCTCATACATGTCTTTATTCTGGATCCGAAACAAATAAGGTATGTGTGATGACTTCGACAACAACAGTGTTTTTGATAGTCAACCAGCAGAGCCCAGAAGAATGAAGATCACTAATCCAGAACTTTTTGGTGTTTCACTAATCATCTATGTCATTGATTTTTTCTTATATCTCTAAACTGTTTTTCACTAATCATGTATGTCCTTGATTTTATCTTATATCACTAAAGTGTTTTTCACTAAGCATCTATGTCATTGATTTTTTCTTATATCTTTAAAGTGTTTTTCACTAATCATGTATGTCCTTGATTTTATCTTATATCACTAAAGTGTTTTTCACTAAGCATCTATGTCATTGATTTTTTCTTATATCATTAAACTGTTTTTCACTAATCATCTATGTCATTGATTTTTTCTTATATCACTAAACTGTTTTTCACTAAGCATCTATGTCATTGATTTTTTCTTATATCATTAAACTGTTTTGATGAATAATACATTCTTTGATATATTGAAACCAAGTTTTTTTGTTGATTTTCTTTATTGATTTTGTTTTCATGACGTTGTCTTGTCGGCTCAGAGCTTACATTACCAGACATGAACAATGTCTTAGAAGAAGTTATGGCAAATACAGAACAGTCAAATGTATAAAATCTAGGAAAAAATAACCAAAGGCGAAAAGACCTAAAGAGAGAGATGTCTCGACCAAGCTTATAAATATTACAACTAAAAGGTTGATCAAAATTCAAACATTATAAAAATAACCAAATATGAAAAACATCGTCCAAAGACAGAAATATTTCAACTAAACTTATAAATAAGTCACCAAAAGGGGAAAAGGTCAAGTACAGAAATAGCTATGGAAAAAGTAAGTCCACAAAACTAAGAAAGAAATGTAACTTCTGTAGTCAATTGTGTCTTATCTGAAAAGACGCTATCAATGTCACCCCTTTCCTTGTTTTACTTTACCAAAGACCTTCACCGTATCTGGTACAGAAACCCTTATACAGCACTCATCTCTCCACAGTCTTGGTTGCTTTCTAATACAAAGTGGTTACATCACCAAGAACTTCAAACCTCCAGTGTACACGTGCTCCATTGAAACACCCATGACAGTTAACAACATGTATGGCCATGTAATCTGTGAGTCCATCGGGGATAGTTCATCCGAGTATTCCAAAAGATCCATTTCCCATGGCTGACATCTTCAACTTGCTATAACACAACTTATTCTAATATACACTTTACATGAAATTTCCCAAATTTGGGCTCTATTAAAGATTACGTAATGAGATACACAAAGACACCAAGAACATATCATACAAAACAATTCACAAATTAAAACTTAAACCATATCAGATGAACCACCCAACAAGTACTACACAAACATATAATAAGGAAACACATGACACACAGAGCTTACAGACAAATCACTTGGACTCAAACAAATTTTGCTTCTTGTACTGTAGAATTCTACCAACACTTCTTTCCTATCACCAAAACTAAACATCTACCACACAACCACTGGTCATTTGTCCAACATAATACTCATACCCTCGCCAACGACATTAAGGAAATGCATACTAGTTTATTTCTGGTTATAACTGTTTTAATAGAGCAGAGAGATATACATGCTAATTAGACTACAGCTGCCTTCTTCACTGCTGTCCTTTGTTCGATGACTTTTCTTCTGTGGTTGTCCCTCAAGACTGGGTTCAAAATTTTTTCCAGCTCTAGTATACGGCTTTCAAAATTCTCACGTTCTCTGATTACATGATGCCAGTTACCATTGCGTTCTTCGGTGCCAACAGTATGGACTGTCAAGAAGTGAGGTTCTGGTGCAAAACTAACCTGTGGAGGTAAATAAAACACATTGAAACTTACAAGACGGCCATACCTACTACTTCAGTAAAGAAAAAACAGTAAAAAATTCACAAAGAGAAGTGGTAAAAGGCATAAAAACAGACTGTCGACATTCTATTGGTCACGTCTTGAGAAAAGGTAAAGGTATAGTCACTGATGGTTTGTGGTATAGAGAGATGTACATAGAAAACATGTATAACAAATAGGTTTTCGGTATTGGTCATGTTTACCAAAATACACATGTGAACTATGATCATTACTACCCATACACACCTTATTCGTTGAAGAGGAACACCTTCGGACACCATCAGTAGGATATTTTTCGTTCCACGTCACATTAATTTTCTTGAGAGACTCTGGGGCATGACTACTAGCCAAAAGGTCAATATTTTCATCTGAAGACGAATCATCACCCCAAGCAAAGGTTGTCTCTGGTACATCTAAAGCTGGCTGGGTGCCACGAGTAGGTTTCTGGCAGAACAAAATGTCTAATGATAAAGCTGGTGTGAAGAAGCCAGAATCATCTTCCTCCAAAACACTGTCATCTTCACAACAATTCTCATCTTCTGACCACGATGGCCGTCTATCAATTAAAGCTGTCATTGTACCTGATGAATGGAAGGTGAAAAAAGTGTTACACAAGTAGGTTAAAACGTTTTTAAAACAAGTGTCAACGTTAGGATTACAATGTGATTCTATAGAAGAATCTCTGATCACAGACCCATACTACAGATACGACAGTGTGAGTGTAGATTCTACGAGTCACAATTATGGACTGGTGTAATGGTTTTCACTAACAACTGACAAGAGGGTGTTTTTGTGAAACGGGAACTCGACACCGGTGATATGTTAGTAGTAGGGGCTTTAAATCTAATGTCTGACAATGTATAAGTATGCATTTCCTTAATGTCGTTGGCGAGGGTATGAGTATTATGTTGGACAAATGACCAGTGGTTGTGTGGTAGATGTTTAGTTTTGGTGATAGGAAAGAAGTGTTGGTAGAATTCTACAGTACAAGAAGCAAAATTTGTTTGAGTCCAAGTGATTTGTCTGTAAGCTCTGTGTGTCATGTGTTTCCTTATTATATGTTTGTGTAGTACTTGTTGGGTGGTTCATCTGATATGGTTTAAGTTTTAATTTGTGAATTGTTTTGTATGATATGTTCTTGGTGTCTTTGTGTATCTCATTACGTAATCTTTAATAGAGCCCAAATTTGGGAAATTTCATGTAAAGTGTATATTAGAATAAGTTGTGTTATAGCAAGTTGAAGATGTCAGCCATGGGAAATGGATCTTTTGGAATACTCGGATGAACTATCCCCGATGGACTCACAGATTACATGGCCATACATGTTGTTAACTGTCATGGGTGTTTCAATGGAGCACGTGTACACTGGAGGTTTGAAGTTCTTGGTGATGTAACCACTTTGTATTAGAAAGCAACCAAGACTGTGGAGAGATGAGTGCTGTATAAGGGTTTCTGTACCAGATACGGTGAAGGTCTTTGGTAAAGTAAAACAAGGAAAGGGGTGACATTGATAGCGTCTTTTCAGATAAGACACAATTGACTACAGAAGTTACATTTCTTTCTTAGTTTTGTGGACTTACTTTTTCCATAGCTATTTCTGTACTTGACCTTTTCCCCTTTTGGTGACTTATTTATAAGTTTAGTTGAAATATTTCTGTCTTTGGACGATGTTTTTCATATTTGGTTATTTTTATAATGTTTGAATTTTGATCAACCTTTTAGTTGTAATATTTATAAGCTTGGTCGAGACATTTCTCTCTTTAGGTCTTTTCGCCTTTGGTTATTTTTTCCTAGATTTTATACATTTGACTGTTCTGTATTTGCCATAACTTCTTCTAAGACATTGTTCATGTCTGGTAATGTAAGCTCTGAGCCGACAAGACAACGTCATGAAAACAAAATCAATAAAGAAAATCAACAAAAAAACTTGGTTTCAATATATCAAAGAATGTATTATTCATCAAAACAGTTTAATGATATAAGAAAAAATCAATGACATAGATGCTTAGTGAAAAACAGTTTAGTGATATAAGAAAAAATCAATGACATAGATGATTAGTGAAAAACAGTTTAATGATATAAGAAAAAATCAATGACATAGATGCTTAGTGAAAAACACTTTAGTGATATAAGATAAAATCAAGGACATACATGATTAGTGAAAAACAGTTTAGTGATATAAGAAAAAATCAATGACATAGATGATTAGTGACAAAATTATAAAACAATGTAGTTGGGGGATGACCTAGACATCAAACTATCGGGAACTCGGGCATATGAAAGAGGTAAAAACATATACCAGCTACTGTCTCTTGTGTGTATTTGGTGTCTGTACGTTGTTGCATGGCGTAGGAATGAATGTCATGTTCGTGTACTGTTGTAAGGAAGGCATCAAAGTCATATCTGTTATGTATTAGCACTGGAAATTCTAAAACAGAAGAATTGTTAAATGATGCATGATAGAATCTAAGATCTTGTGTTCCTCTATGTCGTAACACTAGATGAAAGCTAAAGTTGATCTTAAAGCGACTAATTTGAGCATTGAAAATCTTATACAACGTATCTGTCCAGTTGATAGGCTTTTGTATCTCCGGGCTAATAAAGAAGGTGTATGTCGATAAATACTTGTTAATCTTGTGATGTGTCCTGATAGCTTCCCAATTTTCTCTATATATTTGTTGAATATCCGATGGAAGGATGTGTAGTGTCTCTGGTTCTCCGGCTGCTAAGATGCTCACTTCGTCTTCTACCAATTGTTCAAGAATATTCTCGTCTGGTTGTATCTGATTGTTAGTTATATTGGTTTCATTTGGTGGTGTCGTCGAGGTTGTTGTTGGTGTTGTCTCTGATGGTGAAGAGGTAGTTGTCTCTGGTTCTGATGTATCCATAGACCGGTGATGATGTATTCGTCTGTGTCTGTGTAGATTGTCTTTTCTGTTGAAACGTTGTCCACAGATATGACATAAGTATGATTTCGTACCGTGAATGGTCCGAATGTGACGATTAAGATTATTCGCATCACGGAAGGCTTTGTCGCACACTGAACATGTGAAAGTAGATCTGGTGGTCATATTGATAAACTGTTTTTCTTTTTCTTTCTTACAACACCAAAAAATGTTCTGATGTATACAATGTTTCACTGTTTTATCAGAGGCCAACGACACGAATAAGGCTCACACCAAGTTTCACTGCTGTAGCCAAGTCACTACGTGAAAAATAGCTGGTTACTACACGAACACTGCTCACACCAACCTGTTTCACCGATGTAGCCAAGTCAGTACGTGAACAATATCTGGTTACTACACTGCTCACACCAGCCTGAAGCACCTCTGTAGATACCCAAGTCAGCCCGTGAACTGGTACTGTGCTCACAAGAGACGCCTTCTATTTTATACACTGGGTCTGCACACGACCTAGCTGACGTGGCAGTTAGACAAGCTATTCTCACGCCTGCTTCCCACAAACCGATGACTCATACTTAATGACTTTTACACATGGCGTTGATGACGTAGTCTCGGATATCCGCGTTTCTTTACCAAAGGGGGTATGTGATATTCTTGTAGGTCTGTATGTACAAGTGTATCTGTAGTGGTTGTGATACCAGTAGTACTGGTTTGTGTGGCCCTCTTTATTTTTTGTGTACTTATGTGTCTGTATGTACAAGTGTATCAAATGTGTATGGGTGTCTGTATGTGTTTTGTGTCTGTATTTGTTGTTGTACTCGTGTCTGTACGTAGTTGTATATAGTTGTGATGACAGTAGTAATGATAGGCGATGGGTGTGTCTGTACTTGAGTATAGTTGTGATGACAGTAGTAATGATATGTGTGTGTGTGTGTACTTGGCTGTCTTTGTATTTGTGTGTATCAAGTGTGTACATGTGTGTACTTGGGTGTCTTTGTGGTTGTAGGTGTGTATTTGTGTAATTGATTATGGGTATGTACTTGTGTATAGTTGTGATGTTGTAGGTCTGTATGTACAAGTGTGACCGTCTTTGTGTATTTGTTTATGGCTGTGTGTGGTTGACTTTGTGCTTGTATGTCTGTATGTACAAGTGTGACCGTCTTTGTGTATTTGTTTATGGCTGTGTGTGGTTGACTTTGTGCTTGTAGGTCTGTATGTATAAGTGTATCAAGTGTGTATGGGTGTGTCTGTGTATAGTTGTGATGACAGTAGTAATAGTATGGATTGTCTGTACTTCTGTGTCTGTATGTACAAGTGTGTCTGTGTCTTTGTGTGTTTTTGTTTGTAGGTGTGTATTTGTGTAATTGATTATGGGTGAGTGTGTCTGTACTGGTTGTGATGACAGTAGTAATGGTACGAGTGTGTCTGTACTTGAGTGGATGTTTATGGGTGTGTGGTTGACTTTGTGCTTGTATATGTGTACACGTGTGTGTATAGTTGTGATGACAGTAGTAATGGTATGGATGTGTCTTTGTGCTTGTCTGTCTTTATGTGTATGTCTGTATGTACAAATGTGTCTGTGTGTGGTTGTCTTTGTGTTTGTAGGTGTGTATTTGTGTGTATCAAGTATGTACTTGGTTGTCTTTGTGCTTGTCGCTAATATTCGTAGTAGTATTATCACTACTATTGATTCTTCCTCACTTTACCCAATACCATTGCACTATACGTACTTTCCCCTACAATTTCCTTACTTGACTACTTGACCACTACTTGACCACTGCTTGACCACGTCATCGATCACTTTAATCACTACCATAATCTTAGGCACATCGTCCTCTACAATTTAAGTGGTCACTCGACCACTTGACCACCACTTGACCACTACTTGACCACTAATTTACCACCCTTTAAGCATCACCATGTCGCTACAATCACTTTTCCCCTAAAATTTCCTCACTTGACCACTTGACCACTGCTTGACCACTACTTGACCACTAATTTACCACCCTTTAATCATCACCATCTCATTACAATCACTTTTCCCTAAAATTTCCATAAAATTTTCCTCACTTACACACCGCTTGACCACTGCTTGACCACTACTTGACCACTACTTGATCACTAATTTACCACTAATTTAAACATTACCATGTCACTACGACCATTTTCCCCTAAAATTTTCCTTACTTGACCACTTGACCACTCCTTGACCACTGATTGACCACTAATTTACCACTCTTTAATCATCACCATCTCATTACAATCACTTTTCCCTAAAATTTTCCTTACTTGACCACTCCTTGACCACTGATTGACCACTAATTTACCACTCTTTAATCATCACCATCTCATTACAATCACTTTTCCCTAAAATTTACCTATAATTTTCCTCACTTGACCACTGCTTGACCACTGCTTGACCACTACTTGACCACTAATTTACCACTAATTTAAACATTACCATGTCACTACGACCATTTTCCCCTAAAATTTTCCTTACTTGACCACTTGACCACTCCTTGACCACTACTTGACCACTAATTTACCACTCTTTAATCATCACCATCTCATTACAATCACTTTTCCCTAAAATTTCCTTACTTGACTACTTGACCCTTACTTGACCATTGCTTGACCACTGGTTGACCAGTGTGTAATTGCGAACACCTCTTATTATATTTATGACCACCCCTGTATCACTCCTACTTGATCACTAATACCCCTTACCACCATACCCATTATGACTTTATAAGATTTCCTTTGTAATCGGTGAATATACCACCCTTCACTACTATCACACTGTTCAGATGATAGTAACCACCTCTTACTTCGAGTACAACCACGACCCATCACACCCTTGTCTATCACTACGCATACTAATGTAACCAAAATAACTTTCCCCTCTTCCAGAACCAACTAAACATTTAATTACTTTTTACACCCCACCAGGCAGCGTAAAAAAAAAACCCGTTCCCACGAGACACGCCGAAAAAATTTCACCCGCCCAAAAATATTTCCTTCAGCCTCCACAAAAAACCCGTTCCCACGAGGCACGCCGAAAAAATTTCACCCGCCCAAAAATATTTCCTTCAGCCTCCAGGCTGGAGCCATTTTACCCATATTTCCTTCAGCCTCCAGGCTGGAGCCATTTTACCCATATTTCCTTCATAAACACTACTATGGAGGCTAAAAGTGGGGTCTGGAGTCCCTTGCCTACTACTCCCACCCCTTACCAACGAATTTCAAAAAGCCATACCCGAGACAATCAATAATATGGACCATCTTTACTTTTTAATGTTTTCATTAGTAACCCGTATGTTGACAGTGTATTGGTCACTACGACCCCCTACGGATCACTACTAGCCGCTACCCACCCCTTAACAATAAATTTCGCTATGCTATACCCGCTAAAATCATTAATATCGGCCATCTTTACTTTTTAAGGTTTTCATTTGTAACCCGTATGATGATAGTAAAAAAGCCACGGTGACCCTCTACAGACCACTAGTAACCACTACCCACCCCTCACCAACGAATTTCACTAAGCTATACCTGCTAAAATCAATAACATCGACCATCTTTACAATTTAAGGTATTCATTTCTAACCATGTGATGATAGTGTTTAAACCCGAACAGCCTAGCCTCACCCCACGCGCCCACCCCCTCGCCACCACCCCGCACCCCGTCGTTATTTATTTTAAATTTTTATTTATTTTATTTCATTTTTTAATAATTATTTAAAATTTTTATACACCAACTCATTAGTTATCTGCCCTTAGAAACATAAAATCTTAGAATTATCGCCCTTAGCTATGACCTCGATATCACCCCTTACACCACCCAACTACATGACCGTGGAGATGTGTATGGTTAAGCATACGCCTATGTAGTCCCAGCCACTGATCTCGCTTCTGTCGTTAGAAGTGGTACCAAATTACAAAGACCATAGCCGGGTTGATGGATCAACTTCTGTGTCTGTCTGTAGCAACCTGTTACATATGTCACGTATTATGCATTCACTGTCCATCAGCAGGACTCCACAACTGGCAAAGTCTCGGCTAGCATAGCAACCCTGCTCATTAACTTGTTCTCTTGTACATTAACTTGTAAATATGTGAGGATGGGGGATGTGTGTTTCCCTGGGTGGTTGGGGTGTGTGTGGGTGGGAGGGTAGATGAGAGATGCATCTGTTGATGGGTGGGTGGGTGATGTGTCGGTGTGAGTGGTTGATGGATGGGTACGTAAGTGGGTGGATGTGTGTGAGACGTGAGTGTATGGATGGGGGATGTGTGTGTGGGTGGGAAGGCGGATGTGTGTGGGTGAGATATATGTGGGTGGTGGGGTGTGTGTGTGTGTGGTTGGTGTGTGTTTTTGGATGAGGAATGTGTTGATGGGTGAGGATGTGTGTATGGGTGGGGAGATGTGTGTGTGTGTGAGAGTGTATGGGTGGTTAGATGTGTAGTTAAGGGATGTGTGATTGGAGTTTGGAGAACGGGGTGGGATGGTTGGCGAGTGGGTCGGTGGAGGACATATGGGAGGGTTAGCGTGTGTAGGTTGGGGGTGGGAGGGATGTGTGTGTTTGGGTGCGGGATGTGTGGGTGGGGGGATTGTGTGGTGGATGATATGTGTGCAAGTGGGGGATGTGTGGGTAGGTGCGGGTTTTGTGTGTGGGTAAGTGCAGGATATGTGAGTTGGCGGGAATATGTGTGCGTGGGTGTTGGAAATGTGGTTTGGGGATGTGTGTTTGGCTGAGTGTTTGGGGATGTGTGGGTGGGTGGTGGAGGATATGTGGGTGGGTGAGTGTTGGTAGGTTATGGGATGGGTGGAGGACGTGTGGGTGGGGAGATGTATGAAGGTGGGTGGATGTGTGGGTGGGTATGGATGGGTGGTTGCATGCATGTGTGCCTGAGTGTGTGGGTGGGTGGGGGAATGTGTGGTGGGGGGATGTGTGGTGGGTGGGAGATGTGTGTGTGTGGGTAGGGAGATGATGTATGTGGGGGTGTGTTTGGGATGTGTGAGTTGGGGGATTGGTGGATTATGTGCCTGTGGGTATGTGTGTGGCTGGGTGGTGGATGTGTGTGTGGGGGACACGCGGATGGATAGGGGATGGGTGGGCAGGTGGGGGATTTGTCTTATAACATGGTAACATGAATTGTTTATGTTTACAACATTCATTTGACAATGTTTTTTCCCTATGTGATTGCACTATGCACTGATGAACGAAAGATGAGTGATTGGAAGGGCCAAATGTAAGACGTGCCCTATTTGTTACCCTTCGAAAATAAAGTTTGTTCGTTTGTTCGTTCGTTTGTTCGTTCGTTCGTTCGTTCGTTCTTTCGTTCGTTTGTTCGTTCGTTCGTTCGTTTGTACTCTCCCTCTTCATGAATAAAATAATTGGGTTTGATAGAAAAAAATAGCTGTATTTATGTGTCAGATTTTCACTTAGACAAGGCACTCATTAGCTGCACTGCCTAAAACAGGTTACGCTTCACAGATGCCATTTGTGACAGACGGCCTAGATAATCGGTCCAGACCAAAAGGTAAATAAAACCTCGGTCTGTAGCAAACTGTTGGTAGTCAACAGGATCGACATGATGTGCACTGATAACAGAAGAAGAAGATTAAACTAATGTGAAGAGAAAGAGAGGGGGATTAGGAGGAGGTACATTTTGTAGCAACCTCTTACTAATGTACAGTATTGTTGTCATGATTTTGTATGGATTACATTTTGTAACAAATACACATCAGAAGTTCTTTATGATGGTCATGAATAACAATCACTACTAGATGAGTTATACTCATACCAACTGATGAAGATTGGAGGGGAAGTTGGTGCAAGCTATGAGAACCCCAATCAACAGAAGTTAACTCAACACACCACGCAACACAGCACACCACTCAACACCTAAACAACAGCAGGTAATAGGAGATGATTTGTGAGAAGAAGAAAAGTTAAGTAATTTGGAAGGTGCAGAGAAACACTTATACACACTATGCATAACCACAATGAGTTGATGAAGATGTATTTGTATGCCATTTATTAAAATGCATCCTATCCTTGTCATGGTCTAGCCCTATCAGCTTGACTTACAGTGCTCAGTGGAACAACACATCATCACTCCTATCAATGTCTGACTGTACACATCTCAATGAACCCCAGATACACTGAGAACATGCATATAGCAGGAACAGAAGATAGCATATGCATACAGTATGATATTCCTGACATCACAAATTAACACAACACCAGATCAGAGGAGGGGGGAACTAGTTCCTACTTTCTGGGTGTTAGATTTCTTCCGACCTTATCCTTCCTGTTAGGTCCTGTTCCTTCTTACTAGCATTCTAAAACATTACATTGGTAGGATTATACAAACCTACGTGAATTTTACACAGTGATGTTCTTGGTGGCGACCAGAAGAGAGAGAGGCAAAGAAAGAAGATCCCCACACTTGAGATGGAAAGATACCTCAGGCAGTGACCAGAGCAAGGGCAGCCTTCAGATTAGCTTTACTGGCAAGTACTGAAAAGGATCCATCAATCTATGGACCCAGGCTCAACCCAGTCTACCACTCAGAGGTGACATTTCTCTTGCCAACACACCAAATCCCTCAGAGGGAAAAAAGATAGGACAGGACACCCCAAAAACTTATATGGCAATTAAGATTAGAATTTTCTTTCCACAGGAAAAGAACTATATCACACTTATTATTTTATTGATTGGCTGAAAATTAATGGTACTGATGTGCATTTACACATTGATTATATGTCTTGATGAACAAATATGTATCAATATATAAAGTGTGACATGCTTTGTCTAAAGGCCAAAAGAAACAGGCCCAATCAATAAAACTACACAAACAGTAACGGGATCTCATGATTTAATTTCAGTTCAACATGTCTGTTAAAAATCTGTTTTATTTGTGAAACAAGGTGTTATCTGTGTATAAGTAATTTAAATAATCATTAACCAAATTACTAAACTCAACAAATGATAACAGAGGGGAGAGAGAAGACCCATGCTATTCTTCACCTGATTCATGCTGATGAAGTCTTTTCCAGACGTTTCACAGATTATCAAAGGGGGCTCAAGAGCTATAGGATCCTTGGTGAAGGGGCAGAGTCTTATCCGGTATTAACTATTCCCAAAGGGACCACAACCACCTAGACGAAATGAAACCGAGTCTGAAATATTCAAGGGTCATATTCTTGTTTATTAAAAATTAGAAGAGGATGGGGCCCTGTTTCTTTGACCAGAATATGGGTTATGCACACCAGTGATCCCCAGTCCATTCACAATATATGACAGTTGATGGTACGTATATTCTATCTAACCTAGATGATCTGTATTGTGCATGGTTTCTGTGCGTTGTATCGTGACTGTTGGGGTGTTTGTGTCTGAATGCGTCTACTAGGTTATGTGTGTCAATTATGTATTGCAATGTATCGAGTTGATTCATGTCGTCTCGGCCGGCTCTTCTTAACTGCGTTTTCACTTCCCCGCCTATTATGTCAGCCGAAGTTAAACAACAATTAAAATCACCTGCTAAAACAACATGCCTCCCTCTGAATGTCTGTGCTAATAGGTTTTCTATGTGTTCGAAGAATTGTGGTTGGTAGCTGTAATTTACTGGGGCATGTAAGTTGACTAAAGCGTATGTGTGTGTGTGTGTTGTTTCTAACGTGTATGATGGTAATGTCTCTTTAGTCGTCCTTGTGTGTGCCAGTAATTTCCCATTTGTCTGAAGTCTGCAGTATGGCTGTTCCAGAACCCGTACGATGTGTCGACAGGCTGAAGCATGAGTGTCTGAGCCCTAATTGTGTACTGATTTGCTTTGCATGTGTGTATTCGCATATGTTTGTTTCTTGTAGGAGAATGAAATCGGATTTGTATTTGTGTATGAGTGTAACGATGTGGTTTTGTTTTGTGCGTAAATCTGAAATGTTCAGACTAATAATAACAATATCATTAGTCATCATAAATTAATAAAAACAAGCAAATGATATTGTTGACTAACAGTAATAAGAAATCAGATACGAACGAGGTTGTCTAGTTGAGATAGTTATTTTTTCTTGTTGTCTTGGTGCAGACGTGATCTGATTGAAGATGTTAAAACAGTAGGCCATCTTCTTCGGTGTCAGTGTCAGCGTCAGTAGTGTTCTTAGATGTCAATTCTGATTTAGTTATATCATCAAAGGTGTCGTTGCTGATGGTTTCGTCAGTATTTTCGGTTTGTCTTTCCTTCTTTTTTTGGCGTTGATTTGGTTGGTGAGTTTTCTTCTTCTTCCTAGTACTGCTTGTTGAGTTTGGACTTAATCCTCGTAGTTGTCTTTTTCTGGTTTTGAAGTTGTAATCAGTTGTAAAGGGTTCTTCTGTTTGCGTTTCCAGAATGTAGTTTTCTTGATTGTCTATTGGCGTATCCGTTTGTTGTTTTTCTTGTTGTGTGGGCTGTTGTTCAAATTGTTTTCCACGTTGTTCGTTTTGTTGATGTTGTGCTGGTCCTTGCCTTCTCAGAGGTGGGAAATGTATTACATCTTCTTGTGCCACAACAGGCTTGTTTGTATGTTTGGCTGGACATTTGTTGGACCACTGGTCGTCCATATCACACACATGACAAGCAATTCTCCTGCTGGGCAATGTTATCAGAATTTTGTGAGTGTTTTTGGTAACCCCTGTTCTGTTTAGATTTATGTAATGGGGGATGTCCTGGACGGGTTACATAAGGCTCCCCATTTACCTCCAGAGTTTTTTAGTGGAAATACCTCCACATTCGGATCCCCAGTGGCATGTACAGCGATTGCCTCAACACCCTCTATCTTCATTGCCGCTAGGATCCAATGCAAAGTAAGTTTTTGCCTTTCTTTGTCTACATGCTCCAGACAAATATTGATGTCGGAATTCGGTACTTGTAACTGTACCAGGTGTAGCTTATCGTACAGTTTGACATGCATGTCTTCTGTCAAAGTCACGAACCACCGTGTCGGTGACTCATACCTGTGTAGACTGGCTATTGCGCCTAGCGGCACGCCAGCCAGTCCAGCGAGTACGCTCGCTATGGACGTTGGCGGCGGCTCCAGTGCCGGAGAGAGACACAACAATTGTACCTGAGCGGTGGAGCAGGTTGCCGTTGAGCACATCTGACTTCAGTGTTAGAGATGAACTTATCATTTTCTATCAATATCCTTTAGAATAACACACTTGAATAACAAACTTTCTTTCCAATACGTAACTCCGTGTATAATGTATTTCACACAGTATAGGTTTTCGGCACAAAGAAAACCACAATGTTTATTATAAAATTGAAATTAGCAAAAATTGGTACATTAAGCACGTTGTGAAGACTCCCGTGTTGACCCAGATTTCCGAGATTTCTCTTAAAATTGTCTCTCTGGCCGAGGGATTACAACACTTTCTCCGTAATCCCGTTTATCACGCAGAGTCTCGTAGCAGGGCGAGAGCTGGGTAGGTTCGATCCCCGCTGGTGACTTGCGGGATACTGAGCCGGCCGCTCAGAAAGCAATGGCAAACTACTGAGTGTAATCTTGCCATGAAATCAACATACAGCTGAAAGATGCTGATGTTGACAGCGATGTCCTGTAAAGGATATGCAAAAACTCTTAAAATTTATACGAGAGCAATATTTATACGCTGTGAAGAGCGCGGTATAGTGGGCATAATTTTTAAAATAAAGATTGCCGTTCAAGCGGCATTTTGTGGAATTTTTTTAATTTTTTTTTTTTTTTTTGTGTGGCCTTAAGAGGCCAGTAAAATAATGTTGTTTCCCCACAGAGGGGAAGTGTCATCCAGATTTTTTTCAATTCTGAATTTTTTAATTTTTTTTTTTTTTTTTAAACTTTTATTGAGTGTTAAGAAACATTTGCATTTGTAATGTTCGTGTTGTTACAGAGCGTTGCATGTAGAAGTGTAGGTGACATATGCGCAAATTTTTACAACATTTGTTTCAACCTTTTTACATTTGAAGTGGGGGGTAGCGAAAAACGAGTACAAACAACAACAAGACGATAGTATACCATTATTTTCCCTCTGCCACCCCCTCACCTGTCAGCTCCAACCCCACCAATACCATCATCACCACTTGGTAATGAGGAAAACTTTTGGCAGCAAAACTTGTTAGAAATGACCGGTGAAGGCAGCAGCAGCATCAAAAACCAACAGTATCGAAAAGGTGGGGGGGGGGGAAGGGGGGGGGGGGTTGTCAGGGAGTATCCTAGTTTACAATGCAGGAGGGGTAGTTGTTGCATTTGTATTGTTTGTGTTGTTACATGCGTACTGTGTGTTCAGTATTTGTGTGCGTGTTTTTACAGAGCGTTGCATGTGGGCGTGTAGGTGACATATGCGCAAAAATTACAAATATTTTATACATTTAAACATTTCTCAATTGACATTGTTGTAAGGAAATATTTTAAATCAAAAGCGTGATGGTAGCGGGCTGTTATTATTTCCCCTGCCGCCCCGCTCTCTTGTCAGCTCCAAAAACTCCTACCAAGTACTATCACCCTCGGTGATGATAAACATGGCGGTGCAGAACTGAAACAAAACGGTGAGGGTGGCAGCAGAGACAACAATCACAGTATCAAAAGGGTGGGAAAGGGGGGTGTGATAGTATACGCGTTTACAAAGCCATATATATTAATAGTGATTACAATGATAATAATGCAAAGCAACAACCAAATACATAAATAAATATCATAGTGACAAGGAATAACAGTGCTGAGACTAGTGATAGACTCAATGATAATAAATAATAGTTTTAACATGTGATTTTATGTGCTAAATTGATTACCTTAGGAATGGTGTTTACATGAAATACATCTTATAATAATAATGACAAGGAATAAAAAACTACTAAGGGTGATGACAGCGATGCTAATATTTATAAACACAATGGTAGGATTTGTTTTGATAATGATCACATTTTCCAAACATGTGATTCCATTCGCTAAATGATTTTCTTAGGAATGGTGTTAAAACATGGCAGGTACATACAATAACAATTGCATCCTGCACTGTTAAATAATATAGTAGGTGTAAAAAGGAGTTGGTTATCTTTTTTCTCCTTGCTTATTGTTTTTTTTTTTTTTTTTTACATATGCATGCAATGTTCAATAATAGTAGAAGTAAAAGGAGTTGGTTTTCTTTTTCTCCTTGCTTATTATTTTTTCTTTTTTTTTTCTTTCTTATTTGTAAGGGTTCATTCATTTTTTCCCTTCCTCTTTTTTTTTTTTTTTAACTTTATGTAAAAAGTAAACAAGCATCAGTATTTGCACAACATTTTAACAATCTTTACATTTTTGTTTCCCTTGCCATCTTCTCACCAATTTGTTTCACTCCATCAATGCCCTTTTCACCACTATCTGGGCAATGATGGTAAAGGCAGGATAGATATTTGAACCAAACCGGTGTGGGTATCAGCAAAGGCAACAACAAATATGAGCGAGGGGAGGGGGGCACATGGGAAAGGGTTTTTGTTTTATTACTAATGATGACAATAATAATGATGACAAGAAGAGACATACTGAGGGTAATAACAGCCAATATAAAAACCAGCAATGGTAATATATATAATATTATACTTATATTATACAATAATACTTATAACATCAATGATACTAAGGATGATAAGGTAGGTATTGACTACAAGGATAGGGGAAAGTCTTTACATGTTGTTTCCTCGCTACTCTCTCACCAATTGGTTTCACTGCACCAATGTCCCTATGACCACTGTAATGGTGGTACAGGCAGGGCAAATGTTTGAAACAAATTAGTGGGGGTAGTAGCAAAAGCAACAAACCTTAAACAAAAAAAGGGGGGGGGACATAGGGGTTGAAGTTGTAAAATAATAATGGTGATATCATTAATACTTATTAAATAATGATACTAAGGATAAAAAGGGTAGGGTAATGATAGTAAAAAATAATAATGTTAATGATAGTAATAATAATACTAATAATAATAAAATAATTAATAATAATAATAATAATAATAATAATAATAATAATAATAATAATAATAATAATAATAATAATAATATTAGTATAAAGGATATGTGATTTTATTTACTAAAATGATCATCTTAGTTGTGGTGGTAGTTTAGCACAACCAGTTCATTTAAAGCAAAAACATTTCATAAATAGTACATTGGAATGGGAGGAGTTTAATTTTCTTTTCTCCTCTTTTCTTTTCCCCCTTGTGTATAAGGGTGAAACCATTATTGAAACAAATAAAACAAGCATTTATACTTCCACTATTCTTTACATAAGGGATTTTCCGTTGGTCTTTTGACCATATGTGGTCTTTTTAATCATCCTCTCACCATTCATTCACAGTTTCTTCTTTCTTTCTCTCACTCATGTATACCAAAATTACCAAAAAATTTCCAAAATTTCCGGAGTTGGTATACCATTTATACCAACTCTGGAAAGAGTTGTGATATTTTGTGCGTGTACATGAAGGAAACTAAATGTGTGTTATATGTGTGGTGTTTGTATCTGGCAAAATTTCTGCAGGTCCATATAAGTTGTCTGTAGTAAGAAAGTGCTACAAGTAGTTTTGTATGTATGTCCTTAGATGTCATTGGTATAGTATTGAGAAAAATTGCTTTATATATGTCGGTTTGTTTGCCTGTGTGTGTTTGTATGAGGTGTTTGAGTGTTGCGCGTGTGGCAGTAATTGTTGGACACGTATAATAAATGTGTTCCTCTGTCTCTTGTGTGTTGTTTCTACATAATTGACATTGTTTGGATATGTATGCTTCTACCTGTGTTGTGGGGGTCATACTGTATAACAGTCTATATGTGATCTCCCTAGCTTTTGGTGTTATGTGTTTGTTGTGTAGGTTTGAAAAGGTGCATGTGAAGTCAGTCATGAAGTATTTGTGTCCTCTTTTAATCCTAAGTCTTAGTGATGGTGCTTGTTCTCTAACTAAATGTTTGTATATTGTGTGTGTTGTTTGCTGTATTAACTGTTTGTGTCCTTTTATTGCCTGTATGCATGTCTGATAGAATGTTGGCAGTCTTCCCTGGTAGTGTGCAGTTGCATTGTTAAGAGGTGTGAGATGTTTGATGTTGTGGCCTATGTAGTATAGAGCTAGTCTGTTCTGTTCTGGGTGTCTGATGATTTTACCTATGTGACTGATTCTAAGTGACAGTATTTTTGTCTGGATGTCCTGTAGTGAAATCCCGCCTTGTTTCCTGTCTTGTATGAGAGTTTTGTGTTTAATGCTGTGTATCGTGTTGGTGAAGATGAAGCGTCTGATTTGTTTGTTTATGTTTGTGACGGTCTGTTTAGGAGGGTCCAGTACTGTCGCTAAATATATTATTTTGGGTAATATGTATGTGTTGACTATTGTGCTTCTACCAAATATTGTGGATGTCTTGTACCTATACCTGTGTAACATGTCTGTGATCTGTTCGGTCAGTGCGTGCCATGTCTGTCTGTGTGTTTCTGTGGGATCGCATGGAAATGTGATCCCATACAGCTTCATGGTGTCTATGTGTTTCAGATCTGGAGGGAAATCAGCCTTTTGTTTCCACTTTCCCAGGCCCATTATCTGTGATTTATGTACATTAATTTTGGCTCCACTGCCTTTTCCAAAATGGGTAAAGGTGTGGAGTATATTCCTTATTGATGTGTTGCTGGTGGGAAAGAAGGCAGTGTCATCTGCATAGGCGATGAGCTTCTGCTCTCCTATCCCATGCAGGAAGGTTCCTTTAATACTAGTGTCTTGCCTTATCTTCTCTAATAAAGGTTCTAGAGTGAGAACATACAGGAGTGGTGATAAGGGGCATCCTTGTCTTACCGATCTCGTGAGCCTGAAGCTAGCTGTCAGTGAATGGTTCACCAACACTCTGCTCTCAGGATTTTTGTACAAGATCTGTATCCACTGCCTGTAGTACTCTCCTATGTTACAGTGTTCTAGTGTCCTATGTAGGTAAGTGTGGGAAATTCTGTCGAAGGCCTTCTCTTGATCCAAGGATAAGATGGAGGATGGACAGTCTTTTCCATGTGTGTAGTTAATAATGTCTCTAATGAGGTGTGTGTGATTGTGTATATTTCTGTCTTTGACACTGCACTGTTGGTCTGGGTGTATTAGTGTTGGCATGAAAGGTTTAAGTTTGTTGGTGAGTGATTTGGCGAGTATCTTGTAGTCTGTGTTGAGTAAGGAAATTGGTCTGTAGTTCTTCAGTTGTGTTTTGTCAGTTTTATCCTTGCATATGAGTGTAATGTAAGACATGTTGCAGCTCTCCGGAAGATTTTTTTTGTCAAAGGCTTCCTGATAGACTTTGAGGAGAAGATTGCCTAGAATAGGAAATAAGTGTTGGTAGAATTCTACTGTCAAACCGTCTGGTCCTGGAGTTTTGTCTTTGTTTAGTGTGCTTAGTGCCTGTGTTATGTCTGTCAGTGTCAGTTCTGTGTCCAGTGTGTCTTTGTCTGTGTCAGATAATTTCTTTGTGTACTGTAAGAAGTTGTCTTGTATCTGTGTGTCGACTGTCTCTGCTGTGAATAGTTGTGTGTAGTGTTGTTGGAAAGCAGTCTCTATGTGTGGTGTTTCTGTCTGCATGTTTCCTTGCATGTCTGATATTTTGCTTATTTGTCTGTTACGTTGTACATTCTGTTCTATTGCTAAATATTGCCTCGTAGCTGACTCTTGTGTAATTGTGTTGAGTTTTGTTCTTAGAAGAGCACCCAGATATCTGTGTTGTTGGTGTTCTTCTAGTTGTGCTTCTAATGTGTGTAAGTGATGTGCATCTCTGTCTGTTTGTTTTGTTAGTCGTATGGCTGTCTGTGTGATGCGCTCCTGTCTTAGTCTGTCTTTGTGGATCATGGTTGCTAGATGTTGTGTTCTGCTTCGTATGGTGTTTTTCAATAAGTCCCAGTATTGTGTGATGTTCTCAGTCGGTATATTGTCTGTGTACGTGTGTATGAGCTGTTTCATATGTTTTGCATATTCTGAGTGTTCCAATAATAAATTATTGAACTTCCAGTGAGGTGACCTTTTGTTTGGCTGCGTGTTTGTGCTGTTTGTGCTGATGTGTACTAGTATTGCTTTGTGGTCTGTGTAATCTAATGTTTCCCGTAGGTGTTTGGTTTGTATGATGTGATGTGTTGCGGGCGTGTAAATCCGGTCTAATCTAGATGATCTGTTGTGTGTTTTGTTTGTGTATGTCGTTTCTCTACTGTCGAGGTGTGTATGCCTGAATGCGTCTGTGAGGTTGTGTGTATCGATTATATTTCGTAGTGTGTCAAGTTGATGTAAACTGTCCCTGCCGGCTCTCCTCAGCTGTTTTCTCACCTCCCCACCTACCACGTCTAAATCTTCAATAACACAATTGAAATCGCCGGCAAGAACAATATTTTGTCCCCTGTATGTCTGTGTTAGTAAGTCGTCTAAATTTTCATAAAATATAGGTTGATAATTGTAGTTAGGTGGTGCGTGTATGTTCACAATGACAAATGAGTGTGTGTCGTTTTTAACTTGAACTGTGGAAATTCTACCTTGTGCGTCTGTGTGTGTTCTAAAAATAGTCCACGTGTCGGAAATTTGGAGAATGGCTGTCCCTGACCCTACGTTATGTTTCGCCAAACTGAAACACGAGTTTCTTAATCCTAGCCGTGTCACTAATTCTGCTGCTTTTTTAAAATTATTAATTAAAATATATAATCCTGTTTAATTTAATTTTAATTTTTGTATTTTTTGTGTGGCCTTAAGAGGCCAGTAAAATAATGTTGTTTCCCCACAGAGGGGAAGTGTCATCCAGATATTTTTAAAAAAAGAATTTTTTAAGGCGAAAGATTTATACGTTGTGAAGAGAAACCAGAGCAATTCCAAATGGTGTTTAGACAGATGCAGCCTAACAGATACAGAAATAAATAATTTACTAAAAAATATTTATTATACCACAATTTAGTGTCTACAATTTCAAACAGTATTCATAATTGTGTATAGCTTATATTATGGTAACATTCAATTAATACCATACAAGATATGAATAAAATTTTTACAGGAATAAACATATACTTCTCTTGCAATATAGCTGTTAGTACAAATATAGTGAATTCTATAATTGTTCCCCTTGATTGCTTAAGCCGAAATATGACTTCAACCTAGATGCAATTATGACCTAAAGGAATGTGGGACGTGAAGAAAACGAACATTACATGCGAAAAGCAAAAGGAAAACAAAAAAGGTGGAGGTGGAAGTTCTACAAATACTAATATTAAAACATGGCTTACACGCTGAGGAACATTGAATAAAGGCAGTAGGGCATTAATATTAGTGTCTGTAGAACTTCCACCTCCACTTATTTGTTTTCCTTCTGATTTTCGCATGTAATTGTCGTTTTCTTCGCGTCCCACATTCCTTTAGGTCAGTGGTTCCCAACTAGGGGGTGGGGGGGGTGGGGGGGGGGGGGTGGGGGAGGAAATAAAGTTTAGATTTTTATTTTTATTTTGGGGAGATTCAGACCACAGATTGGCAGGCTCAAACTGGTTTCAGGACCACTCAAAACGCGATTATCCCCCTTTCTTGAATTATATATGAGCGTGTGGATATATATATATATATATATATATATATATATATATATATATATATATATATATATATATATAATATATATAAAGGAACTAGTGCAATAAAAAGTCAGTGCCAACTAAACAAGTGAAGTGTGGCTTCCTTAGCCACTTGTGTCGCCTTTAACCACGAGGTATAGACGTCTATGCAGGGTTGTTTCATCAAGAGGAACTTTTGGAAGACACAGTTGGACTTCATGCATTGTGTTGTGTAGATAGGAGTCTCATGTTGTTGCATCTTCTTTTGACCAGACTCTTCCCAAAGAGAGTATTAAATTTGTTATCATTACAGCATTGGTGTGCCAAGAGAGTTATTTGTTTGTTTGTTTGTGTGGTTGTTCGGACTATGGTTATGGTTGCTGGGCGGAGAAACCTCTGAAAGATTGAGTTTTAACTCCTCTTAAATCTATAAGGGGTGGAGCGGGGGGGGGGGGCGTGTTTCACCATGGCCAAGTTGTAAATTAATCTGCCTCGCTTTCTGAAGGTTGTTGGTTCGATTCTGGGCTCCGTCTTTCGGTTTACGAGTGCATATTTCTCGGACTCCTGGGGGTCGTCGCTGGAGTTGCGGGGTTCGTGTTTTGTGCGACGCTTTTGGCAGGCTGCCCGGAGGAAAGAGACCGAACTTTATGGGATAAACCAGGTGGGATTAAGTGGATCCTCTCGCCTACGAGGAAAGAAGAAGAACACGATCACAACCCAGAATCAATGTAAATAATAAAAGGTAGGGGTGTGTAACTTTCCCTGGTTGTAATAAAAGGTAGGCGTGTGTAACGTTCCCTGGTTCCTTATTGTCTTTACCACTGGACGTTGTAATAAAAGGTAGGTGTGTGTAACGTTCCCTGGTTCCTTATTGTCTTTACCACTGGACGTTGTAATAAAGGGTAGGTGTGTGTAACGTTCCCTGGTTCCTTATTGTCTTCACCACTGCACGTTGTAATAAAAAGTAGGGGTGTGTAACTTTCCCTGGTTCCTTATTGTCTTTACCACTGGACGTTGTAATAAAAACTACATTCCACACCAATTACAAATAATCAACTTGGCATATATAGCTGTGAATTCTAGACAGCTGGTAGAGAACCCCTAAAATCTACGGAAATGTATGTTTAACGAAGAATGTTTAAATGCCCTGAACAGCAAAATGAGTAATCTAAATGTTTGATACGAAACCTGGGCACAATGGAACATATTAGGACCATTAGCAGGAGACAGGCAAGATATTTGGCCACATGCTGAGAAGAAAACAACTGAATCATATTGTGACATTTGGAAAAGTTGGTTTGAGAGGACAGGGGTTAGACAGCGAAAGTAGATCCTGGACAACGTGGTATCATGACGTGTAAAGATGTCGGAGCATGAGCTGACACAGTCTTACAGAAAACGATAATTATCGAAACGCACATATGGACAATGGAGGTTGCGGTAGTGCAGTGGCTAGACGGACTGAGGGATCAATGGATCTTATCCCAACGGAGGTGTATTTTTAAATCCCAGATCGATCCAGTATAAAATGAGTATCAGGACATGTGGTTGGGTAGTTATGGCAGCTGGCGTGAATTGACCACATCAACCCGGCAGTGTCCACTGGTCTATAAACATATGGATGAAGCACCATATGACCGAAACGCTGCAAGGTGTTCAAATATGTTCTTGACTATTGTTTAGCAAACGGATAGTAAAGATAAAACAATACATAATGGCGTTGAAAATGTAGTGCCTTAGGGTAATACAAAGAATACCTTTATCTTAAGAAACAGATAAGAACGATGCGATGAGTAATGAAATCAGACATAGATGGTGAGAATTATTTGAGCACGTTATTAGGAGGAATAAATTTGAACACTTAGTAACGATTGGCGCAATTGAGGAGAAAAGTGCATGGGAAAGATAAAGAGACAAATACCTGGATGAAGAAAAAGAAGTAAGTACTGGGATGGCGTGGCCACGTGCCACATTCGGAACAAAACCTTGATCCAAGATTTTGTGACTATGTGAGATGACAAAACCATGACCGACCGGGATTAACGGTATCCCACATGACGATGATGATGATGATGATGATGATGATGATGATGATGATGATAATGGTGATGATGATGATGGTGATGAGGTGATGATGGTGATGGTGATGATGATAATGGTGATGACGATGATGATGGTGGTAAGGATGATGGTGATGGTGGTGATAATAGTCATGATGATGGTGATGATGATGATGACGATGATGATGATGATGATGATGATGATGATGATGATGATGATGATGATGATGATGATGATGATGATGATGATGATGGTCGTGAGGATGAAGGTCGTGATGATGATGATGATGATGATGATGATGATGATGATGATGATGATGTTGATGATGATGATGATGATGATGATGATGATGATGATGATGATGTAACGGTAGTGGTTGTAATATCGCATATCCACAACGTCATATCTCTTTGACTACCAGACATTTTGTAGCATATCATCATCATCATCATCATCATCATCATCATCATCATCATCATCATCATCATCATCATCATCATCATCATCATCATCATCATCATCATCATCATGTGCCATGCTGATTAGTGTGGGCTGTCGTGTTTCGCCATGTCACACGATTACCAGTATCGTGGATAGGCTCTGTGTTTTTGACTCGATTGTGCCATGATATTTATTTCTCTGTCTTCAACTTGTTCTTTTCTCATAAATCTTGCCAGTTGTGACCAAATTCTCTTGTTTATTTATTCTCATAGCGTGCCCACAAATTTTTACTGCCAAGTCTAATGTTTCTAATCAGTTTACGGTTTTTATGTGTTTCTTGTAGGACTTGATCATATGTTTTTCTTTCTGTCCATTGTATTTTTTGCATTGTCTTCAGTAACTACATCCCCCCTGCCATTAGGCGAGTTTCAGCTTGTCGTAGCAAATGTCCAATAGAAAAATAATCACTATGAAAGAAAAAAAATCAGAGACTAAATACACAGTAGAAATAGTCACCGAGGAAGCCATATTTCCTTGATAATCTCTAACCATTAGGAAGCCAGATTTCCTTAGTAATCTTAACCAAACGTTAAATGCAATAGAGCACGTTATGCGATGGTAGGGAGTCAAACGGAAGAATCGCCCCACACATCGCGAGTTGCAGGATAATGAAATATGCGGGGGTTCAGTTCAAAATGTGATATTTCATGAGCTGAAATCTCAGGTAATTTGCTATTGTTCTGCCACGAATAAGACTCAATCGAATATCAACAAACAGGGAAGGTAAAAGTTAGGGACTCTCTATATCCAATATAGTCAGTAAAAATAAGTACTGGACTTCTACACGCCTTAAAGTGCATTGGGCATACGGGACTAGACCTATAATTTTATAAATTAATTGGCACTGGGCGAGAGATGTCATCAATGACGCCGGCCGTCTTTACTTTCCAAGACATTAATTGGTACCCATTTTAGGCTGGATTCACCAAGGAGCTTATGTTACATCGGCCTCCATGCGGATTCGAACCGATAACCACCTGGTCGGCATGCGTCATGCCATTACGCTACCACGGCTCCCAGCTGTATCGTTGTATAAGATGGTTCTGGGCGCACGTTCTCTTGACCAAACGGCACTGAAAGGTTGATGTTTGGTTTCAGCTAAAAAGTAAATTACTCTTTTACAGGGTGTGGCTTATGATGTTTGCCCCATACTCTCACAGACCAACCCGCACTCTATGAGTGATGTGGTTGATAGGGATTTGAACACGTGACAACCGGGCCAGCAGGCAAGAGAGAACACCACGGTACTGCCGAGGCTCACTGTGCTCTTGTAGCTGTTCATTTTAAAGGTATGAGAGTAGTATATAGGGGATTAGAAAGAGTACACTTCCCCACAGACCCCGCGGTGGGGCCGAATCGCCCCCTAAGGGGGTCAAATAAGGGTCCGAACCGATGCGCGCCCCCCTAAGGGTCCGACCCCCCTAAGGGCTCGAACAGAGGGTCCGAACCGACCCCCTAAGGGGTCGAACAGAGGGTCCGAACCGACCCCAGCAAGAGAGGCTCGGTCTGACTCGATACCCAGACATATTATTTTGGAATTAAAGCTGTATGAGATATAGGGGTACGCACCATGAACACGTGTCGGTGGCTACTGTTGGGGACGACGGGCCAGTGTGAGAGGCGGTGTAGGGGGGAATTCTGTCGGAAGCATAACGCGCATCTCAAGAAGGGGGGATTCACAGTCGCCTGTACGAGCTGCGGCATCGGGGTGAAAACCACCCTAGCCTTGTGCCGGCCGTGCGGAGCCAACATTAAATACCACAAACTGCGATACCAACAGGAGGGTCCGTTTCTCTGTGAATGGAGACGCCTGAAAAGAATAAATATTTAAATTCCCGCAAAAGAAATTTTCATTTAGAGAGAAGTGGAGTGTTACCGGTACGAGTCCAGCAGTAATCATGGGCACCGTAAATCAGTTGAAAAATCAAGCTCGCCAGTATGGGATGCCATACAGTCACCGCAGCAAGGTCGTCCTTGCTCGGGAGATAGCTCAGGCGAGAGACGCAGTCCGCGCCACCCGACTCGAGCGGGCCGCCACCACCGGGCGGTATCCAGGTCTTCGGGGGTTAGTCCAGGACGCAGCGCAGCACTCGCGGGAGGCTGCGCGGTTGGAAGACGAGGTCACCGCCGCCCTGCGAGCGCGTAAATACGCCGCCAGGGCCCGAGCGCACCCGTTACAACGCTTCGCTGTGTTGGACGCCAATTCAAAAAGGCGCCACTGGCGCTATCTACACCCGGAGCCACTAGCTCGACTCATCACCCAGCGCGGTCCCCAACTCCTAGAGGAGGTAACCCCCAAGGATAGGGAAGAGCGGGGGAGGCGAACAATCACATGGAAGCTCTTCCGAGGGCTAGACGGTCCGATCGTAGAGAGGCTCCTGCCCCACCTCGAGGCATTGAGGTCAGCCTTCTATCTGCGGTACGCCTACACTTACCGAATCCGAAACATCGAAAACGGAGACGTCATATTGTACCACAAAACCCTACGCGGGTCCCGCGATTTGATGCAAGACACTGCAACAGCCACAGAGTGGTTGGGAGATCGTGATGAGAGCCGCTTTGACACCAGCCAAATCGACCGCCCCAGCACCAAGTGGGTCTTTGTAAGTTGGGTGCAAGTCGAAGTGAAGGCGATCCTCACTCCCCAGGTTCTGTTAGGGGAAGGGCGACTGCCGGACTGGCTGCGGTACAAGCAGGGGCTGTACGCGTTGGACACATACGACGACAACCTCTGTCTGTTCCGATGTCTAGCTGTCCACAACGGCGCGAGGCCACAACGTTGCACCGCCGAAGCCAGGAAGCTGGCGCGAAAGGTGTGTGGCACCGACACCCCAGACAAGCCAGGCCTGGATTCGTTAAAATTGTTTGAGGAGAAGTTAAAATTAGGGATCCGCGTCTACGAGCCAACCGAAGAGGGGGTATGGCGGTTGGTAAGGCGGCCTGCGAACTACGATCGCGTCGGCACCAAGCCGATGACGATCGGGGTTTATGAAAATCACGCCTTCCTGATAACTGACCTGCCAAAGCTAGCGAAGCTCTTTCAGTGCCAGCATTGCAATCAGCGCTTAACCCATCCTGTCATCCCCAGCGCCACGCTGACCACTGCAGCAGAGGGGAAACCAAGATTCTCTGTCCAGGGAAGGAGGTGGAGCGGCCGCAGTCGGCATACGAGAAAGTTTTCTACCCCCAAAGCAACGCCAGCCGCAGCTCCATCCTATGGTTAGAGCACATGGCCGAACAATTAGGGCGCCACATCCACCACGCATACTGCGGGCACGGGGGAGAGCGGTGGATCGTTGACGGTTTGGTGGATGGTTACGACCCCACCACCCACACGGTGTACCAATATCACGGCTGCTACTGGCATGGGTGTCCCACCCACAGTGACGCCCCCAACGCCGACGCGCTGTATCAGAAAACCCTCCGCCGCGGAGAGAAAATACAGGCCTCTGGCTACAATCTGGTGGTAGTGTGGGAGTGTGAGCGACCGCCTCTGTCTCGCGCCCCAATGCCTCAGGTGCAGACGGTGGTCTACCCTCATGCGATCTTTTATGACTTCGAGGCCTGGCACGACAAAGCTCAAGCCCAGCGCCCCACCCCCGACCTCACCTATGAGAGCCATCAGATTGCGATATCTGTTTCGGTGGGGGACACTGTAGAGGAGCAGCCGACCCACCTGAGCAACGCAGACCCAAAAGCCTTGATAGCCGAATTCATGGCAGACCTGCGTCGGCGAGCAACCGCGATACGAGCCGAGATGGAAGCGCGTTACCTCCCGGAAGACCTGGATAAGCTGCAGCCACAACTGCAGAAGAAAATGCGTGAGTGGTGTGGGCAAGTCCCTGTGTTGGGCTTCAACTCAGGTCGGTACGACCTAAACCTAATCAAGGAACACTTCGTAGCGGAGCTAGCAGGCACCTGCCGGAAGATCAATGTGGCCGCCCAAGGGACAAAGACAATGTTCCTCGTCACACCCGAGTTCAAGTTCCTTGATATTCTCAACTACCTGGCCCCCGGCACCACGTACGATGCATGGGTGCGCGCCTATGGCTGCACAGCAACCAAGTCGTGGCTGCCGTATGAATGGCTCGACACACCTGAGAAGCTGAACTACCCAGGTCTGCCCGACTACCCCGCGTGGTTTTCCAGCCTAAAGGGTGGATACGTGCTCACGCTGGAGGAGTGGAGGAGTTGCAAGCCGCTCTTCAGGGAAAAAGGAATGACCACGTTTGCCGACTGGTTGAGGTACTACAACAACCTCGACGTCGGTCCAGGCATCGAGGCCTTAGGGAAGATGAAGGCCTTCTACGGAGAGCGGGGAATCGACATATTCAAAGATGCGTGCAGCCTCCCTGGGGTGTCCCTACAATACCTCCTCAGGGGCACCAAGAGTGGTGAGCTGTATGCCCCAGGAGAGGAGGCCTATCCACTCCTAAAGGCAGCAGTGACGGGAGGGCCGTCGCTAGTCTTCACCCGGTACCATGAAGCGGGGGTCACCAGAATTCGGTCACATCAATACCCAAAGGGGGAGCTGTGCAGGACCACAAAAGGGTACGACGCTAACGCGCTCTACCTCAGCACCATGGCTATGGACATGCCGTGCGGGAAAGAGCGAGTGCTCCACGCAGAAAACCCCCAAGAGGTAGCCCCCAAGGTTGCGCAGCAGGTGTTAAAAGGCCAGCTGTTTGGATTTGTCAAGTGTAAAATCTCAACCCCCAAAGCCTTGTGGCCAAAGTTCGAAGAAATGGCACCCCTCTTTATGAACCAGGCAGTACCGGAGGACTTAGTAGCACCGGAGATGTTGGAATACCTGAAACGCACCGGCCGCCAGCGTACGGGGTGTAAGAAACTGCTGGGCCTCCTTGAGGCCGACGGAATCTTGCTGTACACCCCGCTGTTGAAATGGTATCTAGAACACGGACTCGAGCTGGAGGCGGTCTATACAGTCATCCAGTATGAGCCAAAGAAGCTCTTCACCTGGTTTGTTGAGCAAGTAACCGAAGCGCGCCGCCTCGGGGATGTGGACAAAGCGAAGGCGATGCTGGCCGAGGCTATGAAGCTTCTAGGCAATTCAGCATATGGAAAGCTCATCGAGGCACTCGAGCGCCACACCAACACCAGCTACACCCGAGACGAAAAAACAGTGGATCAGGCACTACGTTCCGCCTGGTTTGACGACCTCACAGAGATAGGCGACGCATACGAGATCAAATCGCGTAAGCCCCGTGTGATCATCAAGCGTCCTTTCCAGGTAGGCATCGCCGTGTATCAACTGGCCAAGCTCCGCATCTTAGAATTCTACCACGACTTCCTTGACCGGTTCGTGGATCGCAGGGACTATGAGGTCATGCAGATGGACACCGACAGCCTGTACATCGCGCTGAGCACCCTCAACCTCGAGGAGGCGGTAAAGCCTGAGATGAAAGAGGAGTTCAACCGTGTGAAGAGGGAGTGGCTTGCCTGGGACAAATGGAGCGGGCGAACACCCGGCATCTTCAAGACCGAGTTTGAGGGGAGTCGAGGCATCGCTCTCTGCAGCAAATGCTACATTTTCGACGGGGACGTGAACACGAAGTTCTCGTGCAAGGGGGTGGGGAAAAGGCAGAACATCATGACCTGGGGGAGATACAAAGCCGCCTTAGAGGGGTCCGTAGATAGAGTGGAGAACCGAGGGATGCGCATGCATAACGGGCAGATGGCCAGCTACCAACAAGGCAAGCTGGGCCTCAGCGCGTATTATGACAAACGGTATGTCTTACCCGACGGTATCCACACGCAGCCCCTCGAGTACCGCAAGGACGCCGCGGAGTGAGCCCTCACTGTTTAATGAGGATCCGATCAGGAGGCATTTGGGTGTCGGGAGGAACAATCATCAACTCTTCGCGAACGAAGCCCCGCGCTGGCCCATCCTCCAGGTAGTACAGCGCAGGCCGCCCATCCTGGCACACAGTTCTACGAATCTCGTGTACTGTTAATGACCACGAAGGATCAGTCGCCCGGCGCCGGCCACCTTCAAGCTCATACTCCCCAGGGGAGCTTGCATACAGATACCGAACTAGCGCATCAGACGGAATCACAGGTTCCTTGAGGCCGATAGTACGGTGAGCTGGAACGGCCGGCGCATGGGATACAGAAGTGTCCTTAATGGCGTCAACCGGCTTCCGACCCGTCAAACGAGTCACCTCACCATTAAGAGCGGCAAGCCACTGGTATAATTGTTCAGTATAATTGTTCATTATAATTGTTTAACTATAATTGTTCACTATATATGTGTGCGTGTGGGAGCGAGAGAGAGAGAGAGAGAGAGAGAGAGAGAGAGAGAGAGAGAGAGAGAAAGTGGGTGTTAGAGAGAGGGAGAGAGTGGATGCGTGTGTGCGCACGTGCATGCGTGTGTGTGGAGAGAGTGATTGAGCGAGAAATGGTGGGGGAATGTGTCAGTGCATGCATTCGTACGTGTATGTGTGAGAGTGAGTGAGGGAATGTAGGCGTGCGTGCGTTCATGTGCATGCGTTCATGTGTATGTGTGAGAGAGTGTGATTGAGAGAGTGAGTGTGTGTGTGTGTGTGTGTGTGTGTGTGTGTGTGTGTGTGAAGGATTGTGTGTTAGAGAGTTAGACAGTGGGAGAGTTGATGTGTTAGTGTGTGTGTGTGTGTGAGCGCGCGCATGCGTGTGAGTGTGTGTATATGAAAGAATACAGAGAGAGAGAGAGAGAGAGAGAGAGAGAGAGAGAGAGAGAGAGAGAGAGAGCTGAGCAGATGCATGTCATGTAACACGCATGTTATGTAACACGCGAATCCATATGTTTGTGTATTCTCATCTGTCATATTATCAGTTAAATACCATTTGATTTTATCATGCATAATATAAACTAATGTTCATTACTGTAGTTTGAGTGAGAGAGTCAGTGAGTGTGAATGAGAGACAGAACGCGTGAGAGTGAATGAGTGAGCGGGAGAGTGAATGAGTGAGCGGGAGAGTGAATGAGTGAACGGGAAAGTGAATGAGTGAGCGGGAAAGTGAATGAGTGAGCGGGAGAGTGAATGAGCGGGAGAGTGAATGAATGAGCGGAAGAGTGAATGTGTGAGCGTGAGAGTGAGTGAGTGTGTGTGTGTGTGTGTGTGTGAGAGAGAGAGAGAGAGAGAGAGAGAGAGAGAGAGAGAGAGAGAGAGAGAGAGAGAGAGAGAGCATCACTATTTTTACGTCACATACATTTTATGTACACATTTTTCTCCATGTTTAACATTTTTATGAGACTGCTCATGACAAGTGTCAGTGTATGTGTGTGAGTAAAGTGTGAGAGTTTCTTCATACTAGTTTCAATACTATCGTGAGACATTTTGTATGTGTCTAGATGTGAGGAAGTGTGAGTGTATGTGGAGGATATGTGTGAGTGTGGGGATATGTGTGGGTGGGGGTGTGTGGGTGGGGGTATGCGTTTGGATGGGTTGGGGTGTGTTGGTTTTGGTGGGTAGTGGTATTTGTGGGTGTTGGTGGGATGTGTGTATGGATGTGTGGGGGTGAAAGTAGGGGTGTTGGAATGGGTGTGGGGGATGTGTGTATGGGTGGAGGATATGTGTATGGGACGGATGCAGGGGATGTGTGTTTATGTGGGTGGAGATGTGTGGACGGTTTGAGGAAGTATGTGTAGGAGGCGGGGTTGTGTGGGTAGGGGATTGTGTTGGGTGGATTGGGGATGCAAGGGTGGGTGGGGAGAAGTGTATGGTGTGTGGGTTTGAGATATTTGTGCGGTGTGTTGGTGGGGGATGTGTGAATGATGTATGGGTGGAGGGTATGTTTGTGGAGGTATGGGTGGAGGATAGTGTGTGGTGTGGGGGATGTGTGTGATGGGTGCGGGGAATGTGCGTATGAATGGGGTATATGTATGGGTGAGTAGGGGATTGTGGTGGTTGGGGGAAGTATGTGGGGGAGTGTTGGTGGGAGATGTGTGTGTTTGGATGGGGAATGTGTGGGTGGGGGTGTGTGAGTGAGTGGCTTAGGGATGTGTAAGTGGGTGAGGGAGTTGTATGTGTCGGGGTGGGATGTGTGAGTGGGTGGAGGATGTGTGTGGGGTAGGGGTATTGTGATCGAGAGATGTTTGGTTGGGGGGGGGGGGTGTGGGTGCGTAGTGGAGAATGTATGCGTGAGTGAGTGTGTGTTGGTGGACGGGTAGGGAATGCGTGTGTGGGTGGGGAGAGGTGTGTGGTGTGTTGGTTGGGGATATTGTGTGGGTGAGGTATGTGTGTGTGGGTGGGGGATTTTTGTGTTTTGTTTTGTTTTTGTGTTGTGTGAGTGGGGGTATGTGGGGTGGATGGGTAAGGGTATGGGTGTGGGTGTGGGTGGGAATATTGTGTGGTATCTGGGTGGGGGATATGTGTGTGGTGTGTAAGTGGGGATGTGTTGGTGAGGGATATGTGTGTGTGTGGTGCGTGGGTTGGGAATAGTGCATGATAGGAGGTGTATGTGATGTGCGGGTGGGGGATTGTGTGGTGGGGGATTAGGTTAAGGCATGTGTGGGTGGGTGGAAGTTGTATGTGTGGGTGGTGGGGTGTGTGTTAGTGGATTGGGGATGTATGGGTGGTTAGAGAGATGTGTTTGTGTGTGTGTGTGGGGTGGGGGTAGGGACATGTCAGTTGGTGGGGATGTGTGTGTATGGTTTGGGAATGTGTGAGTGGATGTGCGATGTGTGGGTTGGTGGGGGATTGTGTGCATGGGTGGGGAATATGTTGTCGATGGAGATGTGGCTGGGGGATGGGTGGTTTGAGGTGTGGGTGGGGAGAGGATGTGTGGGGTAGTATGTGTATGTGGATGGGCGTAGGATGTGTGGGTTGGTGGGGGAATGTTTGTGGGTGGCGAGTGTGTTTTGGTTGGGGGATCAGGTGAGGGCAGTGTGTGTGGGTGGGGGATGTGCGGGAGGGGGATGGATCGGTTGGTGGGGTATGTATGTGTCCCTTGGTGTGCGTGTGTGTCGGTAGGTGGGGGTGTGTATGTATCCCTTGGTGCGCGTGTGTGTGGGTAGGTGGGGGTGTTGTGTGGGTGGGGTGATGTATGGATAGGTGGGAGATGGGCTTCATAACATGGTAATTAGCCTTGTTTATGTTTACAACATTCATTTCACAATGTTTATTTTATCTTCCTATGTAAATGTATAATGCTCTTGATGAACGAAAGACGAGTGATTGGAAGGGCCGAATGTAAGACGGGCCTGCGCGCCCAATTTGTGACCCTAATAAAGTTGATTTGAAGTTGATTTGATTTGATTTGAGCCGCGACCACCTGAGGAAGAGCCTGAACCCATTCAGCGGAACGTTCAGAGGACCCTCGAACCGCCAGTAGTAACTCTTGGGCGTACTGGGCACCGAACAGTCTCTCCGCCAGAGTGCGATTGAACCTCTCGACGATCGCCTGCTGCCGGTGATTCCCAGCTTCTCCACGCCGTATCTGTGTCTTATGCTTTGCTGCCAGCTGGCTCACAGCACCCATAAACTCACGCCCCGGGTCAATCTGCAGAAGCTGTGGCCATTTGAGTGGCCCACGTTTGTAAATTCGCTCTAGGGCCAAAGCCACCCCTTCACTGCTCTTGTCTGTCAAAGCCTCTGCTTCCTTAAACCGTGAGGCAACATCCACAACTGTCAAGGCATACTTAAATGTCTTACGACCAACCCGGTCATGTGGTAGGTAGAGCAAGTCCGCCTGATGGACGGCATTCGGTCTATCTTCATCAATAGATGGCCGCGGAATGTAACGAGGAGCGGGTAAATAGATCTGAAAAATAGCTTGCTTCTTGAGCCAGTCTCGGGCAACATCCTCCGAAACATTAGCTGCAGCAGCTAGCTTCTTAATGGCCGCCAAGCCTTTCCAGTAGCCCTGAGGGCTGTAGTAGATATCCTCCAGATCTTTCATTTTGGTAGCAGCGGTCAATCTCTAAAGCAACTTATAAGCAACAATACCAGTCGCTGCCAGCCCAAGAACGATAAAAGTGATCTCGCGGTCTTTCTGCGGCTCGGATGGCACATAGAAATCCGACAGGCGAGGTTCAGGCTCGAGGGGCTCGACACGTTTGCCAGAGATCAGGCTGTATTCCCGCATGGCCTGGTCGACATCCTGGAAAGAGTGAACGGCGTGGCCTTCACGCTGTAGCTCATCGTTGAGCCAGTCCAGCCGCGCGGTTCTCTTTCTCATCCACTCAGCCTGGGCCGCCTGTAGCCGCTCGACAGCCTCATCGTGCCGCCTCATTTCTTCATGGGCGTCCGCATGCCCTAGCTTGGAAAAGAGGTAGTTGCCCCCCGTAAACGCGAGGGCATTGACAACAGCGCCCCCTATCATCATTGCGACAGAGGCCATAGCTAGCGGGGTTGATACTGTAAGGGTTTATGCAATATATCAGCGGGGATCAAGCCCTCTTTGATAAGCAAATCTCGGAGTGCTAAGGCGATGGACGTGTCTAAAACCATCATCCCAATGTCATACATATCAGCGTCTAGCTTGGGCAAGGTTGCCCCTTTGAAAATCAGCTTGGTCAGTTTTGCGGTGCCTACCGTAAGCGCGGCCACCACAGCGCCGTCGTAAACGGCGTTAACAATAACTTTCCCGTCAACGCCTGCCATTATTCCATATAAAATGGATCTCTATTCTTTAATATGTTAGTCTCCGGCCGCTTGGAGGGCACAGGTGGGGCAGGTGCTTTAGTCCGCCGCATTTTCTGCCTAATTACTCCGACGACAACGACAACGCCAGCCACTCCAATAATCCAGGGAGTCCAGCCACGGTACTCAACTGGCACCATTGGAAACAGCGGTGGTGGGGCCTCCTCATGCTCGGGAGCTAACTTTCGTTTCTTCTCACGAACAGCCTGCTGCAGAGCTAGAGACAGCCTTTCTGCTTCACGACTCTTTCGAGCAGCAGCTCCTCTCTTCCCAGCCGCAACTTTCCTGGGGTCCTTCGTCACTAGTTTCTCCTGTGGAGCAATTTCGGGGGTCTCCTCCTCCATCTTGTTCTTGCTTAGGACAGATATGTCCAAAATGGCAGTGCCTAAAAGTTGCTAGTGCGACAGTTGCAGGTGCTAAGCACATACCGAACTTATGGTAGAGTTCACATGTAACTGTGTTTAGCGCATGCCCTAGAAACGGGTCGGCCTCCAGGTCTGTCACCAAAGCTTGATTATCAGCAATGGGGAGGAACATACTTGCCACTTGTGCGTACATCTGTAGCATAGCTGTGCCTAGGGTCTTTGTTATTGCAGCTCCAAGCCTCGCCTCATGCCTCGCATATAGCTTCTCAATTTCTTGATCAGGCAAGGCCTCAACCTGTTCCATTGTAAGTTTGGAGTACTTACCGCCTATGTGCTGCCCGGCACGTCCCCCAGCCGCAAGTGCTGCCAGCCTTTCACGATGCAACGCATGTCCGGACTGTGGCGTTGTGGTAGGTGGTGATGCATGTCCGGACTGTGGTGTTGTTGTAGGTTCCGGAGCAGACTCTACCGGCTTTGCCTCTTCACGTAACAGCTGGTCGAGTATGGTGTCACAATCCATCACAGCGTTTGCAAATACCCAACTTCTAACTCTAATATAGGAATGCACAGCCCATCCAAGCACACAACATGTGCATATCAGTTGTAATACAACTAAGGCTGTTACAGAGTAACAAAGCACTGCTTCATACATGCTTAGCTGATGCTTAACATATGCTTAGCTGATGCTTAACATATGCTTAGCTGATGCTTAACATATGCTTAGCTGATGCTTAACATATGCTTAGTATCTAACAAACCTCACCAGCTTTGAGCACTTTATAAGAAAATGGGAACTTGGTCCTCAGTACCAGCTTTGAGAACTCATTGGTTTCGAGTTGCTTTCGCACCCCATCACGTTCCTCCCTAGAGTGGATGATGTAGTTCTCATCCAGGCAGTCTTCAAAGCTATCCTTATCCTTGGAATGGAAGAGCGCCACCCATTGTGTCTGCGCTCTGAGGCCTTTCGCAACGGCGTTGTACTTCTGGGTTTGAACCCACAGACTTTGCTGGGCATGTCGCCCGCTAAAAGCTAGATAAGTCAACATAGTCCGCTTCTGCGCAATAGCGTCCTCTGCGCTGCAGTCATCAATGATGTATAACGTTGGTGTCCCCTGAAACATTTTATAGAAGGCCTCTAGCCATTTGAGCAGCCGATCACCGGGGTCAAATATGAAGACCTCGCGATCTGACCACACCCACGGCCGGGCCCGGTATGTTTCATTGTATCGTACCGAAGGGCAAGCAATTACAATATGCTCGAAAACACCCCTGTACGGGCCTTCCAGGAGGTCGAGAATGAATTCTGTTTTACCACACGATGTGGGGCCTGTGATGATGGCCGAGTGTGGCTTAAGTGGGAACTCCATTAATAAACAGCACTAACGAATCTCCCGGTGTCGATGTTCAGCTGTCCGTCCATAACCAAATAAACGTAGCAGTACAGGGGCCCCGCCGGTTCGGCCTCTTTCGTGATCTGGAGAGTGATGCCCTCAGAGCCGTTCTCTACACGCCGGCCGCTGCCGTGAAGATGGTCATCGTCGGAGGTCCGGAAGTCCAGCCACAAGCAGAATTTTGACGTCAAGTACTCGCCTAGACTAACATCGAACAATCCTAGCTCTTTGGCGACTGCGCTTGTCTCAGGGTGCCTTTTGGGGCCACCAGCGAAGAATTTCCTCGCTTCGTCCCAGAGCTGGTGTGGTGCTAAGCCGTGCGCAAATAGCTGATTGGCTTGTCCTTCTACGATGACTTCAACTTTGGTGATCTGTGGGTTGTAAAACCACTCTGGTTGGCGTGCAAAATCCTTTTGGTTGGCGGGGTCTTCCCATAATAGGAGAATGCCTTTCAAAGACTTACAGGGTGTGTTCAGATTGATGTTCCATATCGAGTCCTCCTTTTTCTGAGGGATCCGTCTATGTCGTAGGACCCGCTCGTATAACACCACCATACGGCTCTCATACATGCTCCAAATTAGCCGGACCAACGTGGGTTCAGTAACTACTTCGTACTCGAGACAGATGTTTTCTAGGGAGTATGAGGAGTTGCCGGCATCTTTACCAGTTGCGCGAATCACACGGGAAGCATCGTTAAAGGTCAACTCAATCTCCAGCCGATCACTAAGAGCAGATTGGTAGAAGGGCGCATGCGTTTCAAGCAGCTCAAAGTCTAGTGGTATGTAGTACCTGTTTTTGAAGGCCTTCGCGATGGCCACGTCTCTCGCATTGGCGAGGGGCAGAACAACAGCATCCGCTGCACCAACACGCGCCTTGGTCACATTCATGCCGGTACTTGTATCGATGCCTTGATACACAGCGCTCGCCCGCTCCGATTGGCTCTTCCAAAGATCCAGATAGACGTTGTAGACGTCACTGTCCACAAGAGAGAAGACTTCATTGCCCGATAGCCTGACGGTCAGCTTTTGAACCAGTGCTCGGCCGAGGTTCTGGACCACGGACCGGTTGACATCAGGGGAGCTGAGGTCGACATTGAATGCCAGCCGCACCGACCCAGGCACGATAACATCGTGTGCACCGAGATTGGGAAAACGAACTAGTAACTGCTGCTTCGGACCGATCGTAGAAGGATTGTTGGTCACGATTATCGTTTGCCGCAATCCTTTCACACCGAGCGGCTCCCGGAGACGGCGGTAAGGGTTAAGCTTACGACCATATGCACTTGAAGACATGGCTAGTTGTTTATTATTGCTTTGTAGCAATATCTAATATGGATAGAGTTGAGCTGACTGATTTTGGTGGTGAAGAGGGGAGGCCTGAAACGGGTGAGGAAGAAGAGACAGGCTTCATCGACGATGATTTTGATGTCGATAATCCCCACATTGTTAATACCGAGTGGCCGTCACAGGGGGAGACGTCACAGGGGGAGACGTCACAGGGGGAGCGCAACTTATTCATAGAACTAGAAAACAGCGCTATTAACGACTATTTTAAAAGGGTGGAGAAGATGTGGGGTATCAAACCTATAACTGGTATAGATTATACAAAAATTCGTTTGGGTCGCCGGAATGCTCTCTATGTTAACCACCAAAGGATTACACAGTATGATAATGGCATGCCGTTAGCTGTGAATAACCTCAGAGTGAGTACCAGAGAGGTATTGGGGTTTGTGGACAAAATACCACCAAAGGTTGTCACCATCCTTGAGGAGACTGCTAGTGATCTGGCGGAGGAAGAAGCTGCTCTAAGTGGTGCAGATATTCAGGCTGTCCCACAAATAGCTTCAAATGTTGGCAACATCTTAGAACGGGCTATGTCGAGTCCAGAAGTGCAGCGGGTTTTAGAAACCTCACACGTAGACCAATACCTGGGAGAGAAAGGCTTACCTCCAGTGAGAGAACTCCGGGGGCTCATGGCGCTTGACAAAGCGGTGACAACGATTAAAGGTAAACTCACAAACTATCTGGTTATTCTCGACCAGCAAGATAAAGAGGTCGCCATAAGGCGGCGGAAAATGTTGATAGCACCCAATGAGGAGAGTAGGGACTTTCAAGAGCAAAAGATTGCCGATATTGAAGAAGCTAAGAAGAGGCTTTTAATAGAGGTCGCTGAGTTACACGAAGACTTACGCACCCAATTCAGTCGGATCCGTGAAACCATTCATCGGGTGGTCAATGAAGACACCACACTGGGTGCGAGGCTGCGGACTCTGTTCCGAGAGCAGGGTATCACCATAGCGAGCATTCTCACAGCGATCGGCCTCTTAATTTCCACTATCACCCTAGCCATTACTGGTGGTGGTGGTGGTCCTACCCCACCGCCTGGCCCGCTACCTATCCCACCACCTGGCCCGCCACCTGGCCCTGGGGCTAAGGAATGGATTCGGCAGAAACTGAAAGACCTAGCGAGCCTTCTAGCCAGGCTAGCTGGTAAGGCTGCGGAGGCACTCCCAGGAATCATAGGCGGTATTATCTCCTGGCTTCTTAACTTCTTGAGTAAGGGTGTGGGATGGCTGGCTGGAAATCTCTGGGCATTAGTGGTTGCACTCGGTGGCTTGCTGCTGCTGGCTATCAGAGAGCGGCTAATTGCGGTGAACAAACCATAGGACCACTAGACCGACTGCGACACCCCCAGCAATGAGTGCTATCTTTTCATTTTGATGCTGCAGCCCAGCTGCCTTATCAGCTATGCTAGTGGTCGGCAGCGCTGGCTGAGCAATGCTGGGCAGCTCTACCGTCGGCTGTGCAATGGTGGGCAGCTTAGGGGCATTAATGGTTGTATTCAGGCCACGCTTTAGGCCTGGCTCTGCGATGATGATCATGTTGTTATATCCAGCTATCTGGCCAATGCGGAGCAGCATGTCGCTGGGGGACATATACAACCCCGTTCCAAAGACATAATTAACTTCTGAGCTCGCGTTTTGTAGCACATCCTGATATCTTTTGATGGCCGCCGCGAGATCGACGGGCGCAGAGATGGCGTCTTCTACTAATACCAGGAATTGCTTCTGGGCATCAAACGCCGTTCCGGTTCCCAGAATTCGTGTTCTAGTCTGAGCCTGGGCCCCTAAGATGGCCCACACATAGGTTCGAATGCTGTCATTTATTCGCTCAACATCGGGGCGTGTGAAGCCCTGTGACTTGTTAAGAATGAAAGCCTGCCAGCCAGAATCAGCGTGAATATCGTCTTGCGAGATATAATCTATGTGTAGTATGTCATTTGTGGTTTGTTGTGTGAATGAATGGCGCTTTGGGTCATATACACCATCATGTCCATCAGGCAGGGCGCGATAACCAGTGTTCGTCCAGTAAATGTATACACTCCCCAACCCGTTATTCCTCCCGAGCCGTCTCCAGTTATCATTCTGGGGAATTCCAAATTCCGCGCATATACGCTGATAGGCTCTTACATCGTAGGGATTTTCAAAGGCGTTCCAACCCTGGTCTTGTGGTAGAGCCACACGCATCTCTTTGAGGATTCGACGAATCTGGTAGTAGACATGGAATATGAAGACGGCTCGCGTTAGTGGGTCAGGGCCGGACAGATGCTCCTGCGCGGACACCCCACACCCCACCGTGGCACACCATACTGCGAAGTTGAGTTGGTTTTGCCAGAATTGCATCGGATTGCTGTACCAGGCTTGCACGGTCTGGTCTGACTCCACGTATGGCAACCGGTATTTTTCAAACATGTTGGGGAACTGTGTCGGAAAGGCTCCTTGGAGGTTGACCTGTATGTCCACCTTTGTGAGATCCTTTATTTGTGCAAACGGGTATACCCCACCCGTCGGGTATTTGGCGTCCTTATTGAACTCGTAAGCAGTCATTATTATTAGCTGTGCTAATATGTTTTTCACACTTAGCAACGTCCAACATGGAGAACCCATCCCCCTC
The DNA here is from genome assembly GCA_963921405.1 of Cepaea hortensis. NCBI lineage: Eukaryota > Metazoa > Mollusca > Gastropoda > Stylommatophora > Helicidae > Cepaea > Cepaea hortensis. Next base: position 85,213,367 of record OY992885.1, read on the forward strand.
AACCCGGTCCTAGACAATCGCGATGGTGACCTAGAGGTGGCTATCGTGGAATTGTTGTTCTACCCCGCGTGGGTTAATATTTCCGCGAAGCTGAAAAACAATTGGTTCAAACTTGATGATGAAGTTGTTACTATCCCCGACGGGTATTATGATGTCTGTGCTCTTAACAAACAATTCTTTGAGCCACGGAAGCTCTCTCTTTCTCTCAACCCCGCAACTGGCCTTGTAAGTCTCGGTGGTATAAAATCGGGGGTGGTCTTAGGGTTCGGAGGGCTAGGTGGGGTTCTTGGGTTCGGCATAGACTACAGAAGTGAGCGGTTCAATGAGGTGTTTACATTCTATGCGGCGAAGTTTCCTAACCTTATCATATATAAGGAGTTGTACATTCATCTCGAGGGCCTATCATCATATGAAAACCGTCATAATTCGCTTCCCTCCACACTCCTCCGGGCTGTACCTGTTAAAAAAGAGGAATGTAATCAAGGGAGACATGAGATTTTCTCTGTGCCTCATTATAAAAGGCTAGAAACTGGAACGGTAGGGGGTATAAGACTTTCGGTCCTAGATGAAAAGGGTAACGACGTGCCACTGGCATATCTAAGCTGCGTACTTCACATCAGACATGGTTGCTCCGTCGGGTATTTACCATCCTTATGAACTCGTAAATTATCATTATTAGACGTGCTAAAATGTACATCACATTAACCAACATTCAGCATGGGGAACCCATCCCCCTCAACCCGGTCATAGACAACCGCGATGGTGACCTTGAGGTAGCTATTGTGGAATTATTGTTCTATCCAGCATGGGTTAATATTTCCCAGGAGCTGGCCAATAATAAGTTCCAGGTGGGGGGTAAACAGATTGTTATCCCCAATGGGTACTACGACATATGTACCCTCAACAAGCAATTCTTTGAGCCTCGCAAGTTTTCTCTGACGCTGAACCCCGCAACTGGCCTTCTACATCTCGCTGGTATGTACGATCCCGATATGTTAGAGGGGGTCCTAGCCCATACTCTTGGGCTTTTTGAGTGGAAATATACTAATGACGGGATGGTTGGAAAAGAGTTTCCCAAACTCCTCTTATATAAGGAGTTGTACATTCATCTCGAGGGTCTATCATCATATGAGAACCTACATAATTCGCTTCCCTCCACACTCCTCAGGGCTGTGCCTGTTAAAAATGTGGAATGTAATCAAGGGAAACACGAGGTTTTCTCTGTGCCTCGTTATAAGAAGTTGGAGACAGGAACTCTAAACGATATTAGACTTTCAGTCTGTGATGAAAAAGGCAAAGCCGTGCCGCTGGCATATCTAAGTTGTGAACTCCACATCAGAAAACACAATGGCTGATTCAGAAGGTCCAGGAAGGCATCGCCCAAGAGCATGCTCTACCATAACCTTTGCTGATTTGGCCGACACTATTGGGTGGCGGGAGCCGGGTCATAACTACAAGATCTATGGCCTCCAGCTCACTCCCCAGGGGGTCTATGCTCGTGCCACCATAGACCATCCCGACGACGATGACTGGGATCTGCAGCTTGAGCTTCGCACGGGATATACTCACCTCGAGCCCAATGGGATACTTATCAGGTTAACCAACATGGGCAAGGTGTTTGTGAGTTATCAGGCCTGCAGGACAGTCACACGCCCCAACAAGTCTCCTGTTGTGACCTACCAGTCATTTCTGAAAATGCAGTGCGCCAGGGCTCTCTTCTATGCCGTATCGGTGACTGAGGCTAAAGTCCAGGGGACTAAATATTGTCTGAAGGCTGTTACAGAGTGTAAAGCTGACCTTGATATGCTAGGTAAGCCTCCTAAGGAGTCAACCATCTATCTCGAGTTAGCTATTGGGGCTGTGGTGCAGACTGAGTTTGCCCCAGTCCTTCCTGGGGTCTCTATTAAATGGAGTGCGTCATCACTCCCCAGGCATGTTGCTCTCGTCATTACTTCCGCGGCCGACGGGACGTGGGCGGCCCGGGCAACAGAGACGGACATTATAGTAGAGCTCGGAGAGGTTGCGGTGGATGAGATCATTTTTAATACCGTTACTGCTTTTGTCCGGCTTTTGTTCACTACAGGGTCGATTAGCATCGTTCGCATTGAACATTTAATATCTCAGTTGAAGAAGTAGGTTTGACGCGCAAAGAATAATGTCGCTCTATCCTACAATCGATACTAGTGACGGCGGTGCCTATCGTATTCAAGAGCTTACCCGTCTTAAGAAGTCTCTGGAAGATGAAAGGGACAAACGGGCTGCACTGTATAAAAAATATCGGCGTGCCGTTAATGCATTTGACGCTGTGGACAGCGCGATGCTGGCGGCTAGCCTTGGTATGGGGGTGGGGGGTGTTGGGCTTCTTACCACCATTATCGCTGCCCCTATAGTTGTCGGGCTTGAGATAGCTGCCCTAGCTTGTGGAATCATGTCCGCTGGGAGCAAGCTAGCGTCCCGCAAACTAACATCAAAAGCTAAGAAGCATGATGAAATTTGCACTCTGGCGACGGCTAAGCTTTCTAGTATAGCCGACCTTGTTTCAAAAGCTTTGGATGATGGGAGAATTACAGACGTGGAGTATAAAATAATTACAGCTGAAGAAAATAAATTTCACCAGTTGAAAAAAGATATTCGAAGCAAGGCGCCGGCGGATCTAGACGAAGAGACAAAAAAGTCTCTCATTCTGAAAGGGCGAGACCAGGCACGGGCAGAATTCGTCAAAGCTATAGGATCGAAATAACCTGTATACGCGATCAGGACAGTTTGGAACCACCCCCCTACTCCACTGAATGATCCGCCAGTGGATAATGCGGATATACTCCTCAGATAAACAAGGTGTGTATGAACATTTTTTCTCTCCCACATGACACGGTTGCTCGCAATGGTGGTTGGCCGACGAAATTTGCGCTAAGCCTATAGGCCCTCTGGGCTATATTGAGGATCTAACTTCACCCCTTTATAGAGTAGCAGTTTGATTCCAGTCGTCTTTTCAAACTTCCAAACCATCCTATGAAGCGCGTCTAGTGTGCAACGCTCACACATCTCATATGGTTTCCTAACACCCCTCTCACAGAATATACACTCTTCTATCACCTCGCCCCGCTTTGCCTCATGCCAAGAACAATAAAGGCCGATGGTTGGGCGGCCGCAATGAAGTTATGTGCCGAGCTTCGGCCACTCACATCCATAGGTCTCCATCTGTATGTGCCCAATAAGTCAGCCTCTAATTCGACGCGCCCTAATATTTTTCAGATATAACACCATAACGAAACAAAAGCCGCCTAAACCATCACGCGAATTTAAAAAAAAAAGAATTTAAAAAAAATGCAAAAGTCGGCTTTGTGATTCGTTCCCCCACCCCTCTCAGAGGATGACAACAACCCGGGTTTTTATGCACACAACTTGCCATCCTCCGAGAGATGTGAGGTGTGTTGGTTAAAACCACATGTATAGAGATTAGGCGACCCCCTTGTTGGTTGCTAATCGAAACGAAATACTAGCGAACCTAGAAGGTGCCCGCATCCGCACTACGGCAGCCTAGAATATTGAATGGAAACCCGGGTTTGAGCATGCAAACCATTCAATTTCTAGACCTGCTGAGTGTGATGTGGTTTAACCAACTTGACCACGCCACCGACCGAGGTAACACCAACATTTTGTGGTTATATATCACTATTAAAATATGTAGTATACATTTGTATATAATTTTGTACATACATTTGTATATAATTTTTTTGTACATACAATGTTTATTTTTTTCAATGTATGTTATAAAAAAGCAAAGAAATTAATAAAAGCTTATAAAAACAAGATTTTGTATATCACTGGCTCAGCGCGCATTGATTAACTTCCACGTCACTTGTTGGCGGGGGAAATAAGCGTGCTGTGTGTAGCACATTCTGTTAACGAACGTGTGGTGGTAAAAAAAATAGCCCGCCGTTTTTTTTGGAGCTTTGTGGCTGCAGGCGTAAAATATATCACACCGGCTTGTGTTGGGAGATATGACAGCTTTTCCAAAATATGTCTGAGTAATATATCGTGGCGGGCGGCTCGGTCGCCATGCGTGCGCTCGGGATACAGAGGACGGCCCGGTCGGGCGGTCGCGCCCCGGGGCCCTGGGGGGTGGGGCCCCGGGGGGTTGGGTCCCTAGGGGGCTTTCTTTTGGCGCTCCTGTAGTGCCCCGACCCTTTTGGCCCTAGGGGGCTTTCTTTTGGCGCTCCTGTAGTGCCCCCTAATATTTCTGGGAGGGGGTCTTGGCTGTTGCAATTTGTGTTGGTGGTGCTCGATGAGAGAGCGTGCCCGCTCGCCGAGTGCTCCCGTGCGTATTCGCGTAGCGGTGCCCATCGTGATATGGCTGGTTGGTAAGGCTCTAATTGTGTAACGCAGTATAGTCACCCTCTATAACAAAATATGGTTGCCCTCTGTTGCCCTGCCGAAAATTACGCTATAGTCAGACGACCTCTTGCTGGGGTCGGTTCGGACCCTCTGTTCGAGCCCTTAGGGGGGTCGGACCCTTAGGGGGGCGCGCATCGGTTCGGACCCTTATTTGACCCCCTTAGGGGGCGATTCGGCCCCACCGCGAGGTCTGTGGGGAAGTGTACTCTTTCTAATCCCCTATATACTACTATGAGGATTGTCTTCACCTGATTATACCCCATGTCTCTCGGGTTCATTCCCAAATCTCTCGGGTTTTATCCCATATCTCTCGGTTCTATCCCAATATATCTCGGGTTCTATTCCATTTATCTCGGGTTCTATCCAATATATATCGGGTTCTATTTCATATATCTATGGTTCTATCCCATATTTCTAGGGTTCTATCCCATATCTATCGGGTTCTGTCCCATATATATAACGTTCTATCCCATACATCTAATGTTCTATACCACCATATTTCTCGGGTTCTGTCCCATATATCTAATGTTTTATCCCATACATCTAATGTTCTATACCATATACCTCGAGTTCTATCCCGTATATCTCGGGTGCTATCCCATATATCTCGAGTTCTATCCTGTATATCTCGGATGCTATCCCATATACCTCGAGTTCTATCCCGTATATCTCGGGTGCTATCCCATATATCTCGGATGCTATCCCATATATCTCAGGTGCTATCCCATATATCTCGGGTGCTATCCCACATATCTCAGGTGCTATCCCATATATCTCAGGTGCTATCCCATATATCTCGGGTTCTATTCCATATATCTCTGGCTCTATCACTTATATCTCTGGCTCTATCCCATATATCTCTGGCTCTATCCCATATATCTCTGGCACTATCCCTTATATCTCTGGCTCTATCCCATATATCTATGGCTCTATCCCATATATCTATGGCTCTATCCCATATATCTCTGGCTCTATCCCATATATCTATGGCTCTATCCCATATATCTCTGGCTCTATCCCATATATCTATGGCTCTATCCCATATATCTCTGGCTCTATCCCATATATCTCTGGCTCTATCCCATATATCTCTGACTCTATCCCATATATCTCTGACTCTATCCCATATATCTCTGGCTCTATCACATATATCTCTGACTCTATCCCATATATCTCTGGCTCTATCCCATATATCTATGGCTCTATCCCATATATCTCTGGCTCTATCCCATATATCTGTGGCTCTATCCTATATATCTCTGGCTCTATCCCATATATCTCTGGCTATATCCCATATATCTATGGCTCTATCCTATATATCTCTGGCTCTATCCCATATATCTCTGGCTCTATCCCATATATCTCTGGCTCTATCCCATATATCTCTGGCTCTATCCCATATATCTATGGCTCTATCCCATATATCTCTGACTCTATCACATATATCTATGGCTCTATCCTATATATCTCTGGCTCTATCCCATATATCTATGGCTCTATCCCATATATCTATGGCTCTATCCCATATATCTATGGCTCTATCCCATATATCTCTGGCTCTATCCCATATATCTCTGGCTCTATCCCATATATCTCTGGCTCTATCCCATATATCTCTGGCTCTATCCCATATATCTATGGCTCTATCCCATATATCTATGGCTCTATCCCATATATCTATGGCTCTATCTTATATATCTATGGCTCTATCCCATATATCTATGGCTCTATCCTATATATCTATGGCTCTATCCTATATATCTATGGCTATATCCTATATATCTATGGCTCTATCCCATATATCTATGGCTCTATCCTATATATCTATGGCTCTATCCTATATATCTATGGCTCTATCCTATATATCTATGGCTCTATCCTATGTATCTATGGCTCTATCCTATATATCTCTGGCTCTATCCCATATATCTATGGCTCTATCCTATATATCTATGGCTCTATCCTATATATCTATGGCTCTATCCTATATATCTCTGGCTCTATCCCATATATCTATGGCTCTATCCTATATATCTATGGCTCTATCCTATATATCTATGGCTCTATCCTATATATCTCTGGCTCTATCCCATATATCTATGGCTCTATCCCATATATCTATGGCTCTATCCCATATATCTATGGCTCTATCCCATATATCTATGGCTCTATCCCATATATCTATGGCTCTATCCCATATATCTATGGCTCTATCCTATATATCTCTGGCTCTATCCCATATATCTCTGGCTCTATCCCATATATCTATGGCTCTATCTGTGGACAAACAAGAGTAGGAACTACTAAAAGTAGTAATAGCACACGTGTGAACTACGCCTGAGTTCCAAGCGAGCGAAGGAAAACATAAATACACTAGTGAACGAGAGAAATGTTCAGACAGAGAGATAGTTATGCATATTAGAATATCTTCTTCTTCTTCAGCGTTCCGAGCCATTGAGGTTCTTTGCTGCAGATACAATCCGTCTCCATTCAGAATATGATATCCATAATTTTTAGTCAAATTAAGAGACGTAAGGGTCTGGTGACAACTGGGACAATAAATGGTGTTATAAAATTAGGTGACAGACACAAGGTGACACTGCCAGGTCTGGTTTGCAGAATGCCACGAAAGACGACATGTTATCGAACTTATCAAGAAAATAAATGGTTGTGCAGAAAGACGATAATCTGCACTACCCGGAAAACCCCGATAATGTTGGTAGCTATATGGTTTCAAGTCAATATAGAAGATGCAATGAATAATTAATTTTTTTCGAAGCAGTTTACTTTTATGGTTCTGTCATGTGATAGGACCATAACGCTTTGTAGGTCTGAATGCACGGTAGAATAGGTGACGAGTCTTCACCTCACTTAGCTGGACGATGAACTAAGGCGTCGAACTCTCGCCCAACAGCGCCCACATTGCTAACGCCTTACCCTATCAACTGCGCTACTGGACCACCTATACGGGGCCCTGCTGTTGTGTACACATTTTGTAATAATGCAGATTTAAACCCAGGACTACAGTCCCTTCAGCGTTTGCTTGCCTTAAGACAAACGCACGTTCCAATCATGCATATAGACGACCCCGATCTATACAACAAATATCGTGCACAAAAATAAAGCAAAAACAAAGCTAATTCTGGCAGTGATTTCACATAGAACAAACGAGTTACCAGCTGAAACATTGGCCCCGGTTTGCTCAGTGGGAATAGTTCAAACGTGGGACAATCTCTCCTTGTGATCAAATATTAATGAATGTTTTTATTGTTGCACAGTCCCGGGGCTTAAGTGGCGGTAGTTGTAGGCTTGATAATATTGACACCGAGAACCTGGTGTAATGGAAAAGGTGTCGGTGTTACACGCGTGTGGAGTGATGATGACGTGGCTATGAATAACATAGATTCCTGTTTTTTTGAGACATTAGGGCAAAGGCAACTACTGACCATATTAAGAAATAATGAACCTAATGTAGCTATAGCGGTGTAATCGGTAGTTGCGTTTGCTATCGTTGGCAATACAGCGTTGCCGGTTCAGATGTTATCTTTGCCAAGTCAGCGTTGTATATTCAACCATTGTCGAGACAGCGTCTAAATATTTATCTTTGCCAAAACAGGGTCGGAGATGTTATCTATGCAGATTTTATCTTTGCCAAGACAGCGTTGCAGATTTTATCATTGCGAGACAGCGTTGCAGATTGCATCTTTGCCAAGACAGCGTTGCTGGTTCAAACTCCATGGTAGGTATGAGTAATCTTTCCGATAATCCCACTCTGCAGCGACTCATCTTCATAAAATGGGCCATTATAGTCATACTGCGCCATACCGATAAGCGTTGGCGGTCATGAATTGTTATTTCCAACGATAAGCGGAGTGTCGGATGAGGTCTGTGTTCTCGTCTCGATTATGCTATCTTTCCAAGCTGTCATAGTATTTATCGCTTTGCCACCCCTTTGCTCTTTCCCCACAAATTGTGCCAGTTGTCACCAAGTTTGCTAGTTCATGTCTCCTCATAACGTGCCCCAAAATATCGATTATGTCTAATTTTTCTAATCAGTTTAAAGTTTTCATTGGTTATAACATGGAAACTGGGTAATTTTCATAAACTTCATGAAATTTAAACTGGGTAATTTGAGAACGTTCATGAAATGTTCTGGGAAGTATAAGCGGCGAGGAAAGGACCTGGCTAATTCACTTTATTGTTCCGTGGCCTTGAATATGTTTAGGCTCCGTAATTCATACACCAAAGAAGTATCTGCTTTCATTTCATTGTTATGAAATATCTATAAATTCAACCTGGGGTTGGGATTGATTGTGACGTCCTGCAAAGAGGAATTGTGTGTTCAGTTGAGTTAAGCTGAGTCGAGTTGAGTTGAGTTGTGTTGAGTTGAGTTGAGCTAAGAATTTACTTCACTGCACTCAGTACATCCCATACGCACTCAGTCCCCTCTTCAGCATCCAGCGAAGAGTCACACTACTAATCGTTCCCACCGTTATCTGACAGAACGTTCTCCTGGTCTTCCCCTCTCAGTTTTGAGATTCTACCAGAACCCCTGCCAGTCCCCCGCAATCTCATCATTTCCACATACGGGTTCTCAATCTGTTCCTCCACCTTCTCCATCTGGTCTCACAGGCACACGACTACCTCTCCCTTGTCCACAGATAATCTACCACCAAGAGGTGCATTTCCTGCCAGCCTGCTCATTCCCCCGCACTCCATACCATACAGTTCTCACAAACTGCGACCTCTGAAGCGAAGTGAGCCATTCCACATGAAACATTCCTTTCTCCACCTCACTAAGCATACTCTTTGAGTCCCTGATGAAGACTGCGTGTGTTGCAGTAGTCTCCTCTAACTACCTTCATTCTCAAGCTTCTACCTCCATTCTCATTAGTCTTCGCAATGAAACCCCAACCACACCGCCTGTTTCTCACCACTGACCCATCAGTATAGATCACTATGTCACCTTAATGTGTATTACTCTGGATCAGTTGTTGCACTCTAAAATATGTGCTGCCCACTGCCCATTCTCTGCACTCACGACCCAGTGTTACTATTATATTGTGCCAGTCCGTCCTGTCTGCCGGTATTTCAACCCACTCTTTTTCACGATTGATGGTCTCTAGATCACACACTTGACATATAGGTATTTCTGCCTGTGCCATCCAGGACCTGCCTCGTCTTTGTCTATGACCCTGACCATATCCATGGCTTCATGCACGGAGTGATCCCTGTCTGCAGCAGCTCTCAGGTACCATTTGGATTGAAGGACCCAATTCTTTTCCGCCATTGTTGGTAGCGCCAGGATATGCCTCATGCATATAATTGATGTGTTCTTTGTGTACCCCAGGATCATCCGCATGGCTGCAATTTGTATGCGCTCCAACCTTTCAAGCTGGCACTTTGATACTGCCAGGAGCCCCAAACCATATTCAATGACAGAAATTATTAACAGCTGAAAAAACCTGTAAAGCATCCTCTTCTCTACCCCAATTGCAGCCATCGCCCTCAGTGCATTAAGACCCCTACCAGCCTTCACCACCAAAGCCTCTACATGATCTTTAAAAGACAAGCACCTGTCTAAAGTGATACCCAAGTACTTCAGTTTACTCTCTCTACTAAGAAGACATCTATTCAATATAATACATGTGACATCTGCCTTTACAATCCGGTTATCCAAGGAGTACCACACAACCGATGCCTTGTCTGGGTTTATAACGGCCCCAGCAAAGAGGATAATTAAACAAAATGTAGATAAATAGTAAACTATCGATTGTGTAAGAAACTACTATAGGACGGAAGTATTTGAGTATAGATATATGATAAAGTCAGAGTAAAAATAGCATGCGTGTTTCCTGCAGTAACATAGCATATGGTTGTAAAACATGGACACATAAACAATCAGCTGTAAAGCACGTATTAGCCTTAGAATAAAAATGTTTCAGAATAGTAGTATAAATGCAAATGGACGACAAAGACAACAAACAGATCTACTCAACAAGAACTCTTCAATAAAGAAGATTGACTATCAAGACAAATTAAATTGAGGAAACTAACATATTTTTGGCATGTAAAATGACATGCATGTCTTCAAAAGATAACTGTCCAAGGAGTGTAACGGGAAAGTGAAGAAGACAAAGACCACAGCGTAGGTGGGTTTAGGATGTGATAGATAATTTACAGATTATAATAGCAGAAACTGGACATGTATGTGACTTGAGATACATGGTGATTTCTTGAGAATATAGTGGGGAAACGTTCTGTACATGATAAACTATTGAAAGCTTAAAATTGAAAGCCAGTTAATCAACTCTCTGGGATGCACCCACCCAGCGGGAATCAATAATGTTGAGGATGCCAGTGTGTAACTCTGCTGACTTCCCTCTATATTTCAATATCTGACTGTTTGCACACATTCGGCTTCACAATCTGGGACCGTTCACAACTGAACTTCTGCGCAACCTCCCTAGAAACGAAGTATGTGCAATACCATAGCAATGTTTCATGCCTATATTTTTTTCTTATTACGGTTTAATGTTTAATAAAATTGTGTAATTTCATGGTTTTCTTTAGGTCTGTTTGTGCTGTTCCTGATATAGATTACTATGATCGAAACGTCGATTCGTTGTGTCGCGATATAACTTATTATATGTTTTCTTTTTCTTTTTCTTTTTTTAATCATTTATATTTTCACCCAGTGATTTACGTGTGCCGGATGTGAGTTCCATGTAAGGTATGTACACTGTACACGTTTATTATCTGCCACTTTATAACAGGAGTCACACATTTCTGGCTGTGTTTATACTGTATTGAATGCGGAATGATAGAGAAGTACTGAAAAGTGGAATACATGTCATTTCTAGTAACATAACTTGCTACAGAAAGATGATGAGAATGCCTTGGACGAAAACATATGTGCAGGGAAAGAATCTTGCATGAGTCATTTGTGAAGAGGCAAGACCCGAAAGGCAGGTTGTATTCTGATGACGCGGATAATCATGATAATGATACCGATGACGATAGTGACACTAAAGATTTTGAAGGTATGATGATGATAATGATGATGAAAATAAAAGTCGCTTAAAAGTCAGCAGGGTCGACTTCATTGCACCGCGTTTTATCCTATATGGCTCAGTCTTTTTCCGCAGCGCGGAAAGCGTCGCACAAAGCACGAACTCCGTAGCTCCAGCGACGACCCACAGGAGCCTCGGAAAAAATGCACTCGTGAATCGAAGGATGCGGCCCGGAATCGAACCCATAACCTTCAAAGCCCGAGTCAGACGGCTTGACCACTTGGCCATGGAGACTCCCGATGATGATGATAATAAAATGATGATAATTATGATAATGATGCTAATGTTGATAATGGTAACGATGATACTAATGATGATGAAGGCATTTATGATGATCATGGTGATTATGATAATGCTAATTATCTTAGTGACAAACATTATGATGATAATTATGATAACATAACGATGACGATAATGATGATGATAATGATGATGAGAATAATGACGATGATGGTGATGGTGATAAGGATGCTATTGGAACTCTTTGTGTTCTGCACTGCTTCTCTGTAATACATAACTCACCCGATGTTATCACCAAGGCACACGGATACAATAACAGTGAGAATGCATCACAGAGATAACGAACAGATCAACACAAGCAAACAATGGAGTTTTAAAATATCATGAACATGCATTGCAGTAAAGCTATAGCATTGGAGAGAAAGAGAATTCCTGTATTTTACATGCAACCAGTTTTAACATATGGGTTCGAATCATGGAGCATTTGTAAACAGGCAAATATTATGCCAAGAGATCTCGGAAATGCGGTGTTTGCAGAAGAATCGTGGAAATACCTTTGCGAGCCAAAATGAGTAATCTTTATGTATTGAAAGAGGTTAGAAACAAAGAGGCGTTATCACAAACATCAGAAGGTCACTTTATGAGATATTAAAAACATGACCACGCTGTGACAACTATTTGTGGAAAGACAGATCGTCGAAGACAAGTATTTGAAAAAAAAATAGATATTGGAAGGCAATGAGAGAAGGTTCTCGACAGCCTTTTGTCATGGCACGGAAAGCTGTCAGCACAAGAATTGATAATGCCATTAAAAATCTGGAGATGTGGAGTAGAAAGATCGCCAACGCCAGTTGGCAAAGCATTTAATGATGATGATGATGCTAGTGAAACTACTGCTCCAAAGACTGTCTCTGATACAGCCTTGATGAGAGTTCTAGTAATGGCAGCTCTAGCGATGATAGTTCCGATGTCCTTAACAAATTAAGACATATTAGCATGATTGAGAGATATTGAACCACCAAATAAAAACCAGATGAATGGGGACATGCACTGAGACGGACAAATACTGATGGGATAATGAAATGCTGCAGAGATAAAGAAAGAGAAAAATAAGGTGCCAACAAAACTAAGAACATGCAGGAAAATGTGATTGATGTATTTTTTGTCCACAGCCTGTTTACTATAACAAACGTGCAGGGCATCGATCTTTGCGCAGTGTCTGTTAGTTCGAATGTCTGTCGTTTGACGCAACACATGGACATAATTTCCTAGATCTGCGTATATTATCATGTACAGACAGTAATAAATATTTATCTGTTCATTTATTGTGAATTAGAATAAATATTGCTCTTCTTAGAAACATGTGTTTGTGATTTGCAGGTTCACACGGGCCGATATAAAGTGATAATGGGCTGTATTCTATCAATATTCGGATATTTATGAAGATAGAAAAAAAAAAGAAGTAAGTAGGAGAAATAGCAGAAGAGGAATGTCACGACAAAGCATAATAAGAAGACAGATACAGGGGAGAGGAGGAGAAGAATAAGGAGGAGAAGGAAGTAGAAGAGGAGAAGTTGGTGATTGTGGTAACAGAGAAAGAGGAGGAGGTAGAAAGGAGAAGACGATGAGGATAAGACGATGGAGGAGGAGGAGGAGAAGAATAAGTAGAAGAAGAAGAAGAAGAAGAAGAAGAAGAAGAAGAAGAAGAAGAAGAAGAAGAAGAAGAAGAAGAAGAAGAAGAAGAAGAAGAAGAAGAAGAAGAAGAAGAAGAAGAAGAAGAAGAAAGAAAGAAAGAAAGAAAGAAAGAAAGAAAGAAAGAAAGAAAGAAAGAAAGAAAGAAAGAAAGAAAGAAAGAAAGAAAGCACATGGAATAAAGCTGTTAAACAGTAACAAAGACGTATCTATTTACTATAAGATAGTTTCTCTAACATCTGTAAACAGTGAATTAGATATGTGACCCTCTTCCACGCCCTGAGACGTAGTAGGTATGTGGTGCTGGTCCCACATTTATATAGGTCAATCAACTCTCGATCTGTGATGTTGTCAACATTACACCGTCTCCTTTATTTCTCGGGACATTTTGTTCTGTCTATTTTAAGCTGGGTCGATCTGGAAGCACAGGTTAAAGGAAGTTGTTTGTCCATCAAGAATGATGATGACCATTCGTTTAATCCAGAGGGGATGAGTGTTTGGAGCCTTGAGTTCTAAGATGTCTCGAGATGTTCCTTAACAATGTGGGCAAAGTTTGCTTGGCGTGCCAGGAGGAGGATCTACTGTAATGTTTTTTTTTCCCAGCCTTTTTTCACAGCTCATGAAGTCCTGTTTGCTTCACAAGTGATTCCACCCTTGCGTAATGCTGTACGCCCCGAATTTGGTCTTTGGCAGCAGTCTTCCAAGTGTCGTGATGAATTACAAAAGCTTTTGCCGATATCTTCAGTGTCTTTAAAACGTTTCCTCTGACCGCCTTGGAGGAATTTACCAATCCGCAGCTCTCGGTAAAAAATTCGTTTAGGGAGCCTGTAATGTGGCATACGAGTCAAATGAATATGACTCTTCGTTAGTAGAGTGTGGATACTGGGCATGGACGCCCTTTCTAAGACTTTAGTGTCTGTGATCTTTTCTTGTCATTTGACAATAAAGAAGTTTGAAGAGAAAGATATAAGTGAACATTGTTTTATGTCTAGTTAGTTTAGCACAGCCGGCGCTGTGGCAAAGCAGTTACGAACGCAAATCGTAATCCCGCATACCGCGTTGGAAACAGTTATGGGCGATTTGGAAGAAGACCGCCTTGTATTCATTTTCATACAATGGTATGAGTGCCGGTCGTTCAGAAAGCAATGCAAACTACTGGACGTAAACTTGCCAAGAAATTACAAACAGCAAAAAAAAAAAAATGCCGGGGTTGACTGCGACGTCATGTAAAGATATGCAACTTTTGTTAAGCATGGAAGAACTCTGGTTCATGGAGCTCTCAGATGGTATCATTAGCAGTTGTGTCCAGGCATGTCTACAATGATGGAGGCCGGCATAGGCTAATGCATAACAGCGATCGCTCTCATACTTCCGGTGTGCTGACGCTGACGTAAAAGGCTCAACCCCCACATCGGTCACTTGAATTAAAATGTTGACTTCTCGTCCTTGATTTGGGGACGTAAATTTACCTCAGAGTTTGGAGTGGGTTCGCCTGATGGAGAGGAACACTGGTAATAGGGGCAGATACTCTATACGAAAAAAAAAAATCAGTCCAGTACATTAGAAGTGGTAGAACGTGCATGGTCTTTGCTTGCGTTCAAAGCTTGCGAACGCAAAATAAATGTGTACCATTGCATTTTAAACATTATTTTACCCAGTTTGTCGCTTGATATGCGACGTTCGCACTAGCTGAGACTCCGTTTATGGCAGTTATTATTGTATGTGACTCTCAAACAGTGCTTCCTCCCGCGATGTGTCTCCACCTTGCCGTGGTGGGGGAGCTTGCGTGTCCCATTGACCCAATGTGCTATGTCGATGGATGAAAACTACATATCGAACAGCTTATGGGATAGGGGCCAGACTAAGCGAGACACAACCTGCTGCTCTGCAGGTATACTGAGGATAGCAGTCAAAAGTTTAAAAATCAGGTTCACGAAGGCAGAAGTTCTTGGTCCGGATACATACTCTAAGGCTCTCTGTCGAGGGTTGTGGCTGAACGCCTCTAAGCCATAAACCCTCGGATGTGAGAGCCGGGCCGATACCCATCTACAGAAAAATGGAGGTGAGATTCCTGACCATCGCTACATGCCCACATCAGATACTTGTCCGAAGGCTCTCATCTGGGGGATATGAGGGATCCCCGGATGAGAGGGCCTGGCCGTTTCTCGCTCACTTCTGCACAGAGGTAAGGTGCTGAGCCGGCAGCACATGTAGTCTACCTCGTGAGCGAGTACTAAAAGGTAAAAGAAGTTCCCCAGTCGAATGAAATGGTTACGAAAACTGTCTATATCTAATTCATAGGAAGTCTAGACAAAGGTGGGAAAACGTCGCAATAACACGAAATGGAACGCACGGCTAGCGAATCCATTGCGTGGTCCGAAGTCCAAAGCGAAAGCTTACCTAATGGATGCCGCCCGCATACTGACCGTTCCTGGTTTGTGCTTGAGCGACCAGTGGCAATCGAAATGCCCAACACATGGAAGTGAAGAATTAAAGCAGCCAAGAGCAGGACGTGGCAACTCCTCGGGTGAGCCCCGTCTCAGAGCAATATGTGCCGGCTCTGCAATTATGGAAGCCTCCTTGGATAGCGGGGGTATGCTGATGGTCTGCTCCTGGCTTCCCTTGAGGGTGACCGTGATGTCGTTGACCGTTCTACTTTGACCAGCTGAGATGTGGGTGACACCACAGCACTAACAGTCTAACGTCTCTCCAAACCCTGGGAAAGCAAACCCGTAAAAATGCCTGCTGAAGTCGGATGTGCTGGCCTACGGGTGCAAATAAATAAGGCACAACGCAAGAAACGTCCGAGTGAAATGTCTTTCGTGCTAGGAACAGCTCTGACTAACTAGTTTTCCCAAATAGCTCGTGTCCGGAAAAGCTCCGACTAGCTAGTTTCCGAATGTTCGTTGTGCCCGGAACAGCTCTGACGGGCACATCGACAAGCATATATCCGAATCGAAAACTCGCTGAGTGGATACCGTCTGCAGACCGGCCTAGTCAGTGCGGGAAAGGCCCGTGGTGAACGATATGCCCAATATATCGAAGTGAGGAATTAAAGCAGCCATGAGCAGGACGTGACGATTCCCTCGTGAGCCCAGGATCAGGGCGCTATGTGTCGGCTCTGCAACTATGGAAGCCACCCTGGATGGCGGAAAATATCATGGACTGTCCCTGCCTTAACTTGAGGGCTGATCGTAAAGCATTCGACCGTTCCAGCTTGACAAGCTGTGATGTGGACGGCACAACAAAAGTGAGTGTCTCCCAGGAATGCAACCTGGTCAAAAATGCACGCTACAGCCGGATGTGTTGGCCTACAGGTTTGGGCCCAAGGGCGCATAACTTAGACACACCGCAATCACATCTGAAAAAACAACTCCGGATGAATGCAAAGAAGAAGAAAACTGCTTCAGAGGGTCGATCATGGACGGTTATTGAAGAAATGAATAAGTTATTTTGAAATCACATAATCTATGCGTAAAATGGATCTTCTAGCGAGAGTACAAACGAACGAACGAACGAACGAACGAAAGAACGAACGAACGAACGAACGAACAAAGGAACGAACAAACGAACAAACTTTATTTTCGAAGGGTAACAAATTGGGCACGTCTTACATTTGGCCCTTCCAATCACTCATCTTTTGTTCATCAGTGCATAGTGCATTCACATAGGGAAAAAACATTGTCAAATGAATGTTGTAAACATAAACAATTCATGTTACCATGTTATAAGACTTATGGAACATTCTATCACCGCACCTATAATACATTCTACCACCGCACATTACTGTACTCTATTCCTAATCATACTCATAGATATGATTAATAGAATACCATCTGCCTATTCCGGTTGATGATTGAGACTATGCAATCACAGACTGGATCTATGTCCGCCGATATATTATCAACACTTTGACACTATAGTCTCTTTCAATTAACACAACTCGGAATACTGCGCCGATCTTTAACACTTCAGAATATTTGGCCGACTCACTCCAACTTGTTTACCGCAACTGGTTTTATATCAGGGCTTGGGTGACGTCACCAAATTGTCTAGACGCAGAGGCGTCGAGAAGTTGTTTTTCTCTTTATTTTTCCCAACTCAATGTGAACATCCGGCTGGTGTCCCCTTTCATCTGGGAAATTGTCTCCTGTCTGTGATCTAGAGAACCTTCTCCACATCACAAGACTCCATCCGACGTCTGGCCAGACATTCCGTATATCACTTCAAAGGCTGACTCCCGCCTTGTAGACGGAATTCGCCATTGTTCGTCTCGAGCAACAACTTGTTAACAAAATGCCGACGGGTGTAGACATTTGACGCGACTTATTTTGTTCATCAGTCTATACAACATCAAAGGGTTTGCCGGAGTTTGTGCAGACGAATGTCTCTTTTTTTCATCGATCGAACTATCAAGTTTATTTTTTCGTGACACCCGGTCTCTCATAAATTCAACTGCCTCCTGTGTGATCCACGGGGGCTTAGTGTGATGTTTAACACGAACTTCCTTAAATGGAACATGCTTATCGAATATACCTAGAAAGGTCTTCAGCCAGTGGTCTAGAGCATCGTCTCGGTCAGGAAGCTGGTAAACATAGTCCAGAGATGAGTTTAGCAAGTCTTGTAAGAAGACGTCTCGATTTAAATTTTTGTAATTTCTATATTTTATACTTATATGTTTTTGCTTCGGAGATTTGGTACCTCTTTTCGACCACGTGCAACACATTGGGTAGTGATCGCTCATTGCGTTAATAGGTACAGTAAATTCTGTGATGTTGTCAGCACACGTAGTATAAATATGATCTATAAGTGTTGCAGATGATTTTGTTATTCTAGTGGCTTGTTTGACTAACTGTTGGAAGATATATGACTCTATTATGTTTTCCCATGTTTTATTTGATTTGTTAGTGTCTATGTTGAAGTCACCTAGCAGTATTATTTCTCTCGCATTACTAAATACTACATCCATCATTGTCAGGATCTTAAACCTGGCTCGTTGGACGTAACATTTGTGAGACAAGTAGAAGTACACAAGGATTGGACTTGACACACAATGACACTAAGTTCAATGGATTTATTTACAATTCACATGCAATACGATCTAGTTTGGCATGTGATGATCATTACTATACATATACAATACATCAGTACACTTACAGACAAAACCCACAGCTTCACAGTCTATCTCACAAGATATATAAGCACTCGACTTTCGGGCACAGAACTACACGAAGCCTTTCTCAACCCACACGTCTTGTCATGTCCGAGTTCCCCAGCCGTCTGCCGGTTTCCCCGCACAGCGCTTGCCCTGTGGATTGGCTTCACGAGGACTGCGTGCGTCTTGCTTTGTCCTTGCCTGACCGCTGACTATCACGTCAGCCAGCAACCTGCGGGCAGGTAACTGGTACTCGCCTGGCGGGCGTAACGATGTTACTGCATCCCGGTTGGCAACTATTCGCCTGGCGGCCGTAACGATGTTACTGCATCTCGGTTGGGGACATTAGAGATTCTGACACGCTCCCCCGGGACTTATTCATGAAAGATTTTATATTTCATGCATACTCTACATAGATAAAGGGTTAATCTTTTAATCATGTCAGAATCGACCTTTCTGTTGTCATGTACATTGGCATAGAAAAACATACGAAATGCAAGTTGTATGTTAAGTCATGTGGTGTTCGATCTTTACCACTTTCCAAGTTTCATCCTCTCGATGGATGATCACCTGAGTTGCAATATTGACCCAGTCAGATCGGTAGCACCAGCATCCAATGCAACTACCTCGCAACCTCTTAAAAAACGAAATAATATGTTTTTTGCCACAAAAAACATCAGGTAAGACTGTAATACGTCTTTTTATAAGCCGCATTCAACGCTCGAGCTCCGACCTCATTTGGCCGGGAGCTCTTCCGTTGGTCTACAACGTCGGTAACCCTATACCATGCCTAGCTGATGACCTCTTGGAGTGTTGACAATCTGGCAACACAATGGCTATTTTTATACAACACATATTCGAATACATTTCAATTTAATGCCCTTAGTGTAATATTGTAACAACAAGTAAATGAAAGGGACATAATTTTAAAAGATCTCAAATCTAATCTATTACAATTATTATTCTATTTCTCAGCGTCATAGCTTGATGCTTTTCCATACTAGCGAAAAAATGTCGATAGTGTGAATAAGTTACTCAAGATATGATTCTAAGATTACACTAGTCGAAAAATACTAATACACAATTCGTGTATTCGAAATTGGTGTTTCATAATTATTTTAGAAGCGTCATAAATTTTTAAGGTTTTTGTTTATCGTCTGCTACTTTTGGTCTAAATTTCAAATTCTCCGGAAGTACACACGAACAGCTGATGTCGTTAAAAATTCTATCACACACTTGTTCCTCTCTGGTGTAGCAATTCGGAATGTGAAATTGTTCTGATAGTTAATGTGTTCGTTGTTTCGCTGGAAAACTTCTGGATTGCGATTGACTGCAGTGGTGTAAATGTCACAGTTCAGTTCACTCTTTCGTTCACGGATTAAAATATCACTGGATATGTTCCAATCGCAGATACCACTGATAACTTGAATAGTTCGCTTAAGGTAAGTTATGAGCGCATGTGACACTGTTCTTGTTTCATAATATATACAATTAATATTGTTCGCTTTCTAACACACCCTACGGAATTATTCAAGACGATTACTACACTAATAATAAAATGAGAAAAAATATTTGCAGTGGGAATGAAACCTATCACATCGTATATTAGATGTACACAGCTTTCATGAAAAAAAAAACTTCACTGATGGCTGTGATGGTCTGAGTGATTTCTAACACACTGCACTCAGACATAAGTGCTTACTGGGTCGTTCGGACAACGGGACAAAAGATCAGCAATCGTGTTGGTTCTGCCAGCGATATGTCGCACTTCAAAGCTGTAATCTTGCAGCAAAAGTGACCATCGCGCTATCATCTGGTTTGTCGGCACCCCTGAAGTAATAAATTTTAATGGACTATTGTCGGACTCTACAATAAAATGCCGTCCCAGGAGTAATCTGGACAATTTAGTTATACCCACCACTAGAGCAAGGGCTTCTAATTGTGGTGTCGACCAAGCGCGTTCTCTTGGTTTCAATTTTCTAGAGACGTAGTATACAGGGTGTAGAATGTTGTCATGTTCCTGTAACAGAACTGCCCCAATCGCCACGGAGCTCGCGTCTGTGCGTAATCTGAAAGGAATATGTAAATTTGGCAATTTGAGGATGGGATTCATTAAACTATTCTCAGAAAAATACGATAACACTTTCTGGAATGCAAATTTTAGGCATTCATTGTTTACAATCTTTTCAGGCTGGTTTTTCGTTAGTAGGTTAGTAAATTTTTCTGTCAGTTCAGCAAAATCTGGTATGAACTGCCTATAATAATTTAATAGTCCTAACACACTTCTGACTTGTTTCTTGGTAGCCGGAAGTGAGAGTTTCGGTATTTTAGACACGATGTTATCGTCTGTCGTGACAAAGCCATTAGATATTTTATACCCTAAAAAGGAGATTTCTTGATAGGCTATGTCAACTTTTGTAGGCTTCACAGTCAGTCCGTGCTGTCTGATCCGTTCAAATGTCTGATGTAATGTCTTTATGTGGTCTGTCATCGTCTTTGTGTGAACACAAATGTCGTCCATGTAACAAATAATGTTTGTTATGTCAACAAGTAAGAGTCGTGTCATGCGTACGAATGTCGCTGGGGCATTGACTAGCCCAAATGGCAATTTGCACCATTCGTACAGTCCCCAAGGTGTGGCAAAGGCTGTTAGATGTCTGCTCTGCTCGTGTACCGTTATCTGCCAATAACCTTTAGTCATATCTAACTTCGTAAAGTACCTAGAGTCTGTCAGCTCTGTCAGTAGATCTTCGCAGTTGGTCATTGGTTCCAGATCTAAAAGTGTTATTTTATTTAATTTTCGATAATCTACACAGAGTCTTATCGTGTTGTCCTTTTTGCGTACCATGACCATTGGAGACGAAAAAATGTGATTGGGATCGTCTAATGATGTTGTTTTTCTCTAAGCTAATGATCTCTTGATGTAAGTTTTCTTTGTAATGTAATGGAATGGTGTAAGGTCTGCATTTTATTGGTGTGTTTGAAGTGAGCGTGATGTGATGTTGTACTAATTCTGTTTGTCCCGGGTTGTTGGAGAAGATGGTGTTGTACTGTTGTATGAGATGTTTGCAACTGTCTGTTTCTGCTTGTGTCAAATTTGGGTTTATTTTGATTTCCTTCAAGCAGTTTATCGTGTCTAATGCCGGTGTTGGAATTTCGTCACTATCTTCGTCATCTTCATGGTCTATTATAACTGTAGAAGCTGTTGTATCGTCTTGTTCGTTGTCTCTGTTGTAGTATGGTCTTAGCATATTGATGTGGAATATTTTATGTTTGTCTTTTATTTGAATCTCATAGTCTACCGTTGAAATCTATCTTATTACTTTAAATGGTCCTTGCCAAGAGTCAGTCAATAAGTGTCGGTCACTAGGTAAGAGAAGAAGTACGTCCTGTCTAGGTGTCAACGTTATTGTCCTGTTACCTTTGTCTGCATATTGTCTATATGTAGCACCAGATAGTTTTAGTGCTTCTTTTGCAATAGTACAAGATTTGATGATTCATTCACGCAATGATGTTACATATACGTATGATGATATGGGTTTAAGTAAAGGGGTGGCTTCAGTTAACATTGAATGGTAGATACTCAATGGGCCACATGGTTTGGCACCATAGATAAGTTCGAAAGGAGAGAACCCAGTACTAGAATGTGGGACTTCGCGATACGCAAAATGTATAGCAGGCAAATATACGTCCCAGTTTTTGGGATATTTTTGCGTGACTTTAGCAAGCATATGCTTCAAATCCCCATTAAACTTTTCTATGATTCCCGTTGAGTGAGGATGGTATGGTGAATTGAAACATTGTTTCACCCCTAACATTTTGGTGAAAGTTTGAGTAGATGATGCAATGAATTGGCTTCCCCGATCTGATAGGATAGTGTCTGTGTCAGAGTCTAATGTATTGCCAGCAGAGATGCAGGGACATCGTTACGCCCGCCAGGCGAATAGTCCCTAGCGGGGATGCTGTAACATTGTTACGCCCGCCAGGCGAGTATTAAATACCTGCCTGCGAGGTTGCCGGCTGACGAGACAGCCAGCGGTCAGGCAAGGACAAAGCAGAAGGCACGCATGCCTCGTGAAGCCACTTCAGGTGGGCAGGCGCGTTGCGAGAAATAGCCAGACAGCTCTGGGACTCGGACTCGACTGGACGTATGATGGGAGAAAGGCTTGTGTAGTTCTGTGGCCCGAAAGTCGAGTGCTTGTACATCTTGTGAGACTGATTGTAAGCTGTGGGTTGCCTGTAAGTGTATTGTTATAACTTATGTATTGTGATGATCATCTCTAGATCGTGATCTGTAAATAAATCCATCGAAACTTCGTGTCGTTGAGTCTCAAGTCAAATCACGTTATATTTGTACTGTCTCACATGTGTTAGGTTAACGAGCCAGGTTTAAGACCCTGACATGTGTGGACGTGGTGGCATTCGTCCGGCTTTAAAATGAACGTGGTTTAAGTAATTAACATTTAAAACCTAGATTTCTGAACTTAGAAATTTTTGTCCAACTTTAGAGTGCATTTAAATGTGATTGTGAAGGCTCATTTTGATATATATTATTACATTGTTTAAACATGGAAACTAAATGTGAACGTAGAGTACATACATATTGTTTGATCTTGTAAACGTGTAAAACATTTGTGATTGTGAAACTTGTCACCGCTTGACCTTGTCGACATTGTGAAGTTGCCGCCATTGTGACCTTGTCGCCATCTTGTAAAATTGATGTCTATGTCCTTACTGAATGTCATCTTAATGTAAGTGATGTGTCATCAATGTTGTAGAGTGTTCAGATATAGTAGATTGTCTTTGTAAAGTGAATTGTGGAAAGCAGAAAGTTTCGGAAAAAAAGTGACTTGTGGTTTTGAAAAAAATTGTTGACTGACAACATTACGACCTACAATTACACTCAACGCCATACAAACCTAATCAAAACTTAGTGACAAGCATACACGCCACATCAAATAGACGCTAATTTATTTCCTCCAAAAACAAAGCAGGTTTTCTGTGCCATCTGAAACCCTTGCCCGTAGAGGTCATTTGTGTTTTGAAGTAGCGACCCTACAGTTCCTAGTCCGAATTTCAACCGTTCTTCACCGCATCCAGGACACTTGAGTATATTTTTCTTTTTATATACTTTCGGATGCAAATTTAGGCACATATTGTAAGTAGAACACTATTGTAAATTGTTCACTTTACTAACAACTTGTAACAAATTGTGTGGCTATTTCATTTGCATTTTCCATCATGTCTTCATTAAATGATTTCATCGATATGGGATTGAAGTTAAAGTTAACAGGTGATGAGCTAACGAAGTGGAGTGAGAAGAAATACTCTGAATACCTCGAGCGTGAAGAAAGAGCAGCTGAAAGAGCTGCCAAACAAGCAACCGCAGCAAAGCAAGCTGAGTTAGATATTGAACTGAAGAAAGCTGAGATAGCAGCTCAGAGTAAACGGGAAGAGCTGGAAGTGAAACTA
Source organism: Cepaea hortensis (assembly GCA_963921405.1). Classification (NCBI taxonomy): domain Eukaryota; kingdom Metazoa; phylum Mollusca; class Gastropoda; order Stylommatophora; family Helicidae; genus Cepaea; species Cepaea hortensis. The sequence goes on from OY992885.1 coordinate 85,237,394, forward strand.
AAAATCAAACAACTTGATACTGAGACTGCCATAAACAAAGAGTCTAAGAAATCAGAGAGACTGGAGAAAGAAAACCAGTACAAGAAATATCAAGGTATCGTAAGAAATTATACATCGGGTGACTGCATTGCAGCCTTCACCCAAAATTTTGAGACTTTAATGGACCATTACCAGGTCCCATTGTCTGAATGGAATATAATTTATATGAGAAGTTTATCAGGGGAGCCTCTGAAAGTCATAGAGACTATCCCCAAAGACCTCAGAAAAGATTACCATTATCTAAAATCAAAGATTATGGCACATTTTATGTTAGATGGGGCAGGTTACAGAGAACAATTCAGCAAGTTGAGCCCCAAACCGACTCAAACGTTCTCTGACTACCTCTGCTTAGTCCGAGATATATTTACCAAATGGACTTCAGCAGCTAAAATTGATAAGAACTATCAAAAGTTAGAAGATCTTATCATCAGAGATAAAGTCATTTCATCTATTCCATCAGCATTTTCAAAGTTTTTGCAAGAGAATGAATGTACGAGTGTAGAGCAGATTGAGAGGCGTGGTTCGGCTTATTACACAGCCAACAAACATTGTTTTGCCAGTGAAGCTACTGAAACCAATTTTGTAGCATCGGCTAACTATGACAAATCCTATAGTAGGCAAAAACCTTATAAGCCTACATCTGAGAAGTACAACCATTGTAAATATTGTAGAATTTCACATCATCAAGGTGAGATGTGCGACAAAAACCCCGCATATCTTACATATTTACAGAACATCGTAAACAGACAAGATAAATAGCGTAAATCCTTTAGAAATTTGCGTAAATGTTTCCTCTGTAAGGCGTATGGACATTATCGCCATGATTGTAAAGGTAGGCAAATGACCAAGAAAGCCAATGCCGCCTTTTTTGATAGTTCATCATCAGATGAAGAACAATCAGAGAAACACCCTGTGAACTCAGCACAGGCTTTTGATATGTTTAACGCAAATAAATGTACTGTTTGTAATACCTTTTATGAAGATGGTATTTTAACATGCGGCCACTCCATCCCTATTGCCAATGAAGAAGCTAATTTGGTAGTAGATTCCAAAGGCAGAATAAACATCCATCAAGGATATGTGAATGGCAAGTCTGCTACAGTCCTTCGGGACACGGGAAGTTCACTGATTGGACTGAAGAGAACGTTCATAATGCCTACAGACTATACAGGCAGGCACGTAACATGCAGAACATTCTCTGGCAATATTGAAAAGTACCCACTAGCATGGGCATATATTCAAACACCTTTCCTCACTGGGAAAGTAAAATGCGCTGCATTAACAAACCCGGTGTGTGATATTATAATTGGAAATTTACCAGAGGTAAATGATATGCCTCATGACATAACATCTCTTTGCATTAATGAGATCACAACATCACCATCAAATGTCATCATTGATAATGTTGTACCACCTAATGAATGTATGGTAGCTAATATAGCACTAGGATCTCATGACATCATTGATAACACTGTTTCATCACCATCTGATATCATTGAATGTGTGAACGCAGTAACCAGATCTACTGCTAGAATGCAAGAGGAAATTAATCAAACTGAGGCTATAGAAATGCTTAGCCCAGTATTACTACCTCCTAAAACTATGAAGGAGACTTTTTTAACAGCCCAAAAGGCTGATCCTTCATTGTCAAAATATTTTAATCTGATCGGCCAAAAGCCAAAGTTAACCAAAAATGCAAGATGGCATTTTGCTTTGAAAAATTGTATCCTCACCAGGTATTATACCAGAGGTGACACCACAACAGAGCAAACTGTTTTGCCAATTGAGTATCGTAAGCAAGCCTTACATCTTGCCCATGATATACCTATTGCAGGGCATATGGCATACGCTAAGACCAGATCTAGATTGTTATTACAGTTTTATTGGCCCAAATTCTGCAATGATATTAAGCAATATTGCAGGAGTTTTGACATCTGCCAAAAACTGGTAAAGAAAGGTAAACACCCACAGGCAAAGTTACAAATCACTGACTTAGCCAGTCGACCTTTTGAGAAAATATCTGTCGACATAGTGGGCCCTCTGAATCAGATTACAACAAGAGGGAATAGATATATATTAACTATTATTGATCAATGTAGCCGCTGGCCTGAAGCGGTTCCGCTAAAGAACATAACTGCCAATGACATAATGGAAGTTTTCTTCCATATATTTTCACGGATAGGATTTCCAGACACTATCCAATCAGATAGGGGAACTCAGTTTATCGCCGCATCTACTCAAGCTTTCACCAAAATGCTACGATGGAAGCAATGTTTCAATTCCCCGTACCATCCTCACTCGAGCGGAATTATAGAAAAATTTAACGGTGATTTAAAGCATATGCTTGCTAAAGTCACGCAAGAGCACCCCAATAACTGGGACGTATATTTACCTGCTATTCTCTTTGCTTATCGCGAGGTGCCACATGCTAGTACAGGTTTCTCTCCTTTTGAACTTATCTATGGTGCCAAACCACGTGGCCCATTAAGCATCTATCACCAAATGTTAACTGAATCAACTCCTTTACTCAAACCCATATCATCATACGTATACGTTACATCATTGCGTGAAAGAATCATCAAATCTTGTATAATTGCAAAGGATGCACTAAAATTATCTGGTGCTACATATAGACAGTATGCTGACAAAGGTAACAGGACAATAACGTTGACACCTGGACAGGACGTTCTTCTTCTCCTACCTAGTGACAGACATTTATTGACTGATTCTTGGCAAGGACCATTTAAAGTGACGAGACAGATTGCACCTGTAGACTATGAGATCCAAATAAAAGACAAACACAAAATATTCCACGTCAATATGCTAAGACCTTATTACAACAGAGACAACGAACAAGACGACACAACAGCATGTACAGTGATAATAGACCATGAAGATGACGAGGCTAGTGACGAAATTCCAACACCTGCATTAGACACGACAAACTGCTTGAAGGAAATTAAAATCAATCCAAAGTTAACTCAAGCAGAAACAGACAGTTGCAAACAGCTCATACAACAGTACAACACCATCTTCTCCAACAACCCAGGACAAACAGAATTAGTACAACATCACATCACACTCACGTCAAATACACCCATAAAATGCAGACCATACACCATTCCATTGCATTACAAAGAACACTTACATCAAGAGATCATCAGCTTAGAGAAAAACAACATCATTAGACGATCACAATCAAATTTCTCATCTCCAATGGTCATAGTACGCAAAAAGGACAACACAATAAGACTCTGTGTCGACTATAGGAAACTAAATAAGATAACTCTTTTAGATTTAGAGCCAATGGCAAACTCTGAAGACCTATTGACAGAACTGACAGACGCTAGGTTCTTTACGAAGGTAGACATGACAAAAGGTTACTGGCAAATAGCAGTAGACGAACAGAGCAGACATCTGACAGCTTTTGCCACACCTTGGGGACTGTACGAATGGTGCAAACTTCCATTTGGGCTTGTCAATGCCCCAGCAACATTCATTACGTATGACACGACTTCTACTAGTAGACATACCGAATATTATCTGTTACATAGACGACATTTGTGTTCACACAAAGACGATGACAGACCACATAAAGACATTAGAACAGACATTTGAACGCATTAGACAGCACGGACTGAAGGTGAAGCCTGCAAAAGTAGGCATAGCCTATCAGGAAATATCCTTCTTGGGGTACAAAATATCTAATGGCTTTGTCACGACAGACGATAACATTGTTTCCAAGATACTAAAACTCTCACTTCCGACTACGAAAAAGCAAGTCAGAAGTTTGTTGGGACTGATAAATTATTATAGGCAGTTCATACCAGATTTTGCTGAACTGACCGAAGTATTTACTAACTTACTAACAAAAGATCAACCGGAGAAAATTGTAAGCAATGAATGCCTAAAATTTGCATTCCAGAAAGTATTATCTTATTTTTCTGATAATAGCGTATACAATCCCATTCTAAAATTGCCCAATTTACAAATCGATTTCAGATTACGCACAGACGCTAGCTCCGTGGCGATTGGAGCAGTCTTGTTACAAGAGCACAATAACATCCTACATCCTGTGTACTTCGTCTCCCGAAAATTAAAACCGAGAGAACGTGCTTGGTCAACACCTCAGTTGGAAGCCCTAGCTCTAGTGGTGGGTATAACTAAATTGTCCAGATTCCTCCTAGGACGTCATTTTATTGTGGAATCTGACAGTAGTCCATTGAGATTTATCAATTCAGGTGTACCTTCCAACCAAATGATAGCTCGCTGGTCTCTTAAGCTTCAAGATTACAGCTTTGAAGTTCGACACATCGAGGGCAGAACCAACACGATTGCCGATCTTTTGTCCCGTTGTCCGACCGACCCAGTAAGCACCAATGTCTGAATGCAGTGTGTAAAATACACTCAGACCAACACAGCCATGCATCAGTGAAGTTTTTTTTCACGAAAGCTGTGTATGTCTATATGATGTGATAGGGTGTATTCCCAATATATATAGGTTTCTTATTTTATTATTAATGTAGTGATTGTCGTGAATAATTGTGTAGTATGTGATAGAAAGAGAACTTTATTAATTGTATATATTACGAAACAAGAACAGTACCACATTCGCTCTCAACTTACCGCAAGCGAACTGTCAATTTATCCGTGGTATCTGCTTTTGGAACTTATCCAGTGATATTTTACCTCCGTGTGTGAAAGTGTGACCTGAACATTGACATCTACACCACTTCAGTCAATCGAAATCCAGAAGTTTTTCCAGTGAAACAACCAACACATGAACGATCAGAACATTGCACATTCCGTTTTACTACATCAGACCGGAACAAGTGTGTTCTACACATTTTCAACATCAGCTGTTCGTGTGTACTTCCGGATGATTTAGAAATTTAGTTCAAAATTAGCAGACGACAAATAAAAGCTTAAAAAGTTATAACACTTCTAAACTATTGACGATTCAATAATTTCGAATACACGAATTGTGTATTAATATTTTTCATTAAATGTAATCTTAGAATCATGTCTTGATTAATTTATTCATACTACCGACATTTTTTCGCTAGTATGGAAAAACATCAAGCTATGACGCTGAGAAATAGAAGAATTATTGTAAGATATTATAGTTCTGAATTTTTGAAGTTATGTCCCTTTCATTTAATTGTTATTACATTATTACACCAAGGGCGTTAATTGAAATGTATACGATGATGTATTGTATATAAATAACCATGTTGTTGCCAGATTGTTAACACGCCAAGAAGCCATCTACTGGGCACGGTAGAGTGTTACCGACATTGCAGACCGACACAAGAACTCCTGGCCAAATGAGGTCAGAGTTTGAGCGTTGAATGCGACTTATGAAAAGCCGTATTACGGTCTTGCCAGGTGTTTTTTGTCTCAAAAAGCATATTATTAATTTTTTTTGAAAGGCTGCGAGGTAGTTGCTTGGGAAGCTGTACTACCGATCTGACTGGGTCAATAATGCAATTAAGGTAATCAGCCATCGAGAGGATGAAGCTTGACGAGTGTTAAAGGTTGAACACCACATGTCTTTAGATACAATGTCCATTTCTTATGTTTTTCTATGCCTAGATGTGTGTGTTTATGTATTTCTACACCAAAGTAAATGTATATAACAGAAAGGTTGACTCTGACAGGTTTAAAATATTAACCCAGTATTGTATATAGAGGATACATGAAAGATGACATCTTTCATGAAGAAGCCCCGGGGGAGCATGTCAGAGTCTAATGTATTGCCAGCAGAGATGCAGGGACATCGTTACGCCCGCCAGGCGAATAGTTCCTAGCGGGGATGCTGTAAAATCGTTACGCCCGCCAGGCGAGTATTAGTTACCTGTCTGCGAGGTTGCCGGCTGACGAGACAGCCAGCGGTCAGGCAAGGACAAAGCAGGACGCACGCAGGCCTCGTGAAGCCACTTCAGGTGGGCAGGCGCGTTGCGAGAAATAGCCAGACAGCTCTGGACTCGGACTCGACTGGACGTATGATGGGAGAAAGGCTTGTGTAGTTCTGTGGCCCGAAAGTCGAGTGCTTGTACATCTTGTGAGACTGATTGTAAGCTGTGGGTTGCCTGTAAGTGTATTGTTATAACTTATGTATTGTGATGATCATCTCTAGATCGTGATCTGTAAATAAATCCATCGAAACTTCGTGTCGTTGAGTCTCAAGTCAAATCACGTTATATTTGTACTGTCTCACATGTGTTAGGTTAACGAGCCAGGTTTAAGACCCTGACAGTCTGGAAACCCTATTCGTGAGATTATATGGAAGAAAACTTCCATAATATCATTGGCAGTTATGTTCTTTACAGGAACCGCTTCAGACCAGCGGCTACATAAATCAATGATGGTAATGATAAATCTATTCCCTCTGGATGTTACTTGATTCAGAGGGCCCACTATGTCGACAGATATTTTCTCAAAATGTCGACTGGCCAAGTCGGTAATTTGTAATTTGGCCTGGGGGTGTTTACCTTTCTTTACTAGTTTTTGGCAGATATCACAACTTCTACAATATTGCTTAATCTCATTGCAGAATCTTGGCCAATAAAACTGTGTTAGTAATCTTGATCGGGTCTTGGAATATGCCATATGCCCTGCAAGAGGTATATCATGGGCAAGATGTAAGGCTTGCTTACGGTATTCAATTGGCAAAACAGTTTGCTCTGTGGTGCTGTTACCTCTGGTATAGTACCTGGTGAGGATGCAATTTTTCAGAGCAAAATGCCATCTTGCATTTATAGTTACATTTGGCTTTTGGCCGATCAGATTAAAATATTTAGATAATGAAGGATCAGCCTTTTGGGCTGTTACAAAATTTTCCTTCATGGTTTTAGGAGGCAGTATCACTGGGCTAAGCATTTCTATAGCCTCAGTTTGATTAATTTCATCTTGTACTCTGGCAGTAGATCTGGTTACTGCGTTCACACATTCAATGATATCAGATGGTGATGAAACGTTTTGGTCAATGATTTCATGAGATGTTAGTGCTCCATTAGCTACCATACATTCATTTGGTGATACCATACTTTCAATGATGACATGTGATGGTGATGATGTTATATTATCATCAATGCAAACAGATGTAATATCATGAGGCATATCATTCACCTCTGGTAAGTTCCCAATGATAATATCACACACAGGGTTAGTTAATGCAGCGCATTTTACTTTCCCAGTGAGGAATGGTGTCTGAATATATGCCCATGCTAATGGGTACTTTTCGATATTTCCAGACAATGTTCTGCATGTTACGTGCCTGCCTGTATAGTCTGTAGGTATTATGAACTTTCTCTTTAATCCTATAAGAGAACTTCCGGTGTCACGAAGGAATGTAGCAGGCTTGCCATTCACATATCCCTGGTGGATGTTTATTCTGCCTTTGGAATCTATTACTAAATTAGCTTCCTCATTGGCAATTGGAATGGAGTGGCCGTATGTTAGAATGCCGTCTTCATAAAAGGTATTACAAATAGTACATTTATGTGAATTAAACATGTCAAAAGCCTGTGTTGAGTTCACAGGATGATTTTCTGAATGTTCTTCATCTGATGATGAACTGTCAAATAAGGCGGCATTTGCTTTCTTGGTCATTTGCCTTCCTTTACACGCATGACGCCAGTGGCCGTACGCTTTACAGAGGAAGCATTTTCGTGCCTTTTTAAATGTTTTACGTTCCTTATCCTGACTATTTATGAAGTTCTGTAGGTATGTAAGATATGCCGGATTCTTGTCACACATTTCACCTTGGTGGTGTGAAATGTTACAAAATCTACAATGATTGTATTTTTCAGAAGTAGGCTTATATGTTCTTTGCCTATTGTAGGGTTCTGATCTAGGTTTTTCATAGTTAGCAACTGCTACGAAGTTTGTATCAGTAGCCTCACTAGCAAAACAATGTTTATTGGCTGAATAGTAAGCCGAACCACGTCTCTCAATCTGTTCTACACTCGTGCATTCATTCTCTAGCAAAAATTTTGAAAATGATGATGGAAGGGATGTGATAATTTTATCCCTGATGATGAGGTCTTCTAACTTATGAAAGTCTTTATTTACTTTGGCTGCTGAAAGCCATTTTGTAAATACGTCTCGGACTACGGAGACATAATCAGAGAACGTTTGAGTTGGTTTTGGACTCAATTTGCTAAACTGTTCTCTGTAACCTGCCTCATCTAGCATAAAATGTGCCATAATTTTTAACTTTAGATAGTGGTAATCTTTTCTGAGGTCTTTGGGGATAGTCTCTATGACTTTCAGAGGATCCCCTGACAAACTCCTCATATAAATAATGTTTCATTCAGAAACTGGGACATGATAGTGGTCCATTAAGGTTTCAAAATTCTGGGTGAACGCTGCAATGCAGTTACCTGAGGTATAATTTCTCACAATACCTTAATACTTTTTGTACTGGTTTTCTTTTTCCAGTCTTTCAGATTTCTTAGACTCTTTGTCTATGGCAGTATCGGTTTTAAGCTGTTTAATTTTGAGTTGTAATTCAAGCTCCTCTCGTTTACTTTGAGCTGAGATCTCTGCCTTCCTCACTTCGGTATTTAACTCTGCCTGTTTTAATGCTCTTTCAGCCGCTCTTTCCTCGCGTTCGTGGTATTCAGAATATGTTGTTTCACTCCACTTTGTTATCTCGTCGCCAGTTAACTTTAGCTTTAAACCCATCTCGATGAGGTCGTTTAACGAAGACATGATGGAATGTTTCTATGAAAATGAGTAATCAGACACACAGTTTGTTACAAGGTGTTAGTAACGTAACAAATTTACAATCTTGTTGAACTTACAATTTATGCCCAAATTTGCATCCGAAAGTATATACAAAAAATATACTCAAGTGTACTGGATGCGGTGGAGAACGGTTCAAAACAGGGCTAGGAACTGTAGGGTCGATACTTCAAGGACAAATGACCTCTACGGGCAACGGTTTCAGATGGCAAAGAAAACCTGCTTTCTTTTGGGAAGAAATAAGTTAAAATCTCCCTTTATGTGATGTGTATGCTTGTCACTAAGTTTTGATTAGGTTTGTATGGCGTTGAGTGTAATTGTAGGTCGTAATGTCGTCGGTTAACAAATTTCTTTTTCAAATCACAAGTCACGTTCTTTCCTCAAACTTTCTGCTTTCCACAACTAACTTTACAAATACAATCTATATATATTTCAACAATCTACAACTATGATGGTACATCACTTACATCACGATGACATTCAGTAAGGACATAGACATCATGTTTACAAGATGGCGACAAGGTCAAAATGGCGTCAAGTTCAAAATGGCGACCAGTTACACAATCACCGATGTTTTACACGTTTACAAGTTCAAACAATCTAAGAGGATGAGCTCAACACGTTCAAACAATCTAAGAGGACGAGCCTTCCACGTTCACACATGTCAGGATCTTAAACCTGGCTCGTTGGACCTAACATATGTGAGACAAGTACAAGTACACAAGGATTGGACTTGACACACAATGACACTAAGTTCAATGGATTTATTTACAATTCACATGCAATACGATCTAGTTTGGCATGTGATGATCATTACTATACATATACAATACATCAGTACACTTACAGACAAAACCCACAGCTTCACAGTCTATCTCACAAGATATACAAGCACCCGACTTTCGGGCACAGAACTACACGAAGCCTTTCTCAACCCACACGTCTTGTCATGTCCGAGTTCCCCAGCCGTCTGCCGGTTTCCCAGCACAGCGCTTGCCCTGTGGATTGGCTTCACGAGGACTGCGTGCGTCTTGCTTTGTCCTTGCCTGACCGCTGACTATCACGTCAGCCAGCAACCTGCGGGCATGTAACTGGTACTCGCCTGGCGGGAGTAACGATGTTACTGCATCCCGGTTGGCAACTATTCGCCTGGCGGGCGTAACGATGTTACTGCATCTCGGTTGGAGACATTAGAGATTCTGACAATCATAGTGGTGACTTTTTCATACCAGATATTTCCTGCACTGGGATTTCGATAAAGATAGCCAACTACTAGGGGTATGCGATTTTGAAGTTTAATCTCAAGCCATACACACCCAATCTCGCAGGTTTCAAAATCTAGCCTGCGGTGGGCGTTAAGCGAGTTAGAAATATAAACTTCAATACCCGTATCTTGTTTCTGATAGGGATCTCTTCTATTGGTTTTACAATCTCTGATAGCGATGTCTTCATCTGAGATGTTACCATTTAATCGACTTTCGCTAACACCGAACATGTGAAAATTTTGATTAAGCATAAGTGATAGTTCTGGCAGCTTCCCTAATAAATGGCAGATGTTTAAATGCCCAATTCTGAGCCCATTATTACTGAGCCAGTGATCGTACTTATTAGACATTTCGACAATGCGTAATCATAAGTTTAAAAACAAAACAAAAATTTAAAAAGCACACGCACACAAAGTGAATACAACTTACGTCCCTTGTTACAATACACACTCAAAAGTACAGAGAAACAGTAATATCTCTGGATATATATATATAAAAAATACGTACACGGATCCGTGAGGCAGAGCCGTGAAGATCCCCTTTCTCACAGTAAAAACACAATTAACAGTATTATAAAAGATATACAGCAAAAGTATTGAAAGGTATACGGATAAATACTATCAATTAATATAAAGTCGCAACAAGCCAATGTTTGTAGTTGCATATAACCTAATACGTTACTAGATCAAGTAGTACCCAAATATGCAGTTAATCATTTCAGGAGAGGCTCTTTCTTGTACCGAGATCTGGTGTAGCTTTGTGCTAAGTTGCTAGTAAATACCAGATTGTGTTGATTGTTGGTATAGAGACATTATAAGTGCTTGACGAAGTGTAGCTGGGATATAACGTGTGAGGTGCAACCATTCTGGGTTTACAATAGAATGGGTACTGCTGATGTCTCATGGGTATGTAATGACTACCAACTACAGCCACTGGTTGGTGGCTAACAGGAGGTTGTGGTGGCACGTCGTTGTTGCTGAGAGTTGGTTCCTTTCTGGGGAGAATAGGAAACATATCTTCAAAATTATTACCCCCCCCCCCCCCTGTGTGAAAGACGACGTATTGTACGGACTTGGTGTGGTGGTAGTGTCCAGTCTGGCTTGGATTTCAGGTGCAGTGTTTATGAGTGGTCTGCACACTTCTGGCCCATTGGTACTTGATAGAACGGGAGTATGTCGTCTGGCTTGAGTTTCAGGTGGAGTAGCTAAAAGTGTCCGACGAGATCCTGTATTGGATGTATGGTGTGTCCGTTCTGGATATTTAATATTTTTAGCGAGTAAGCTGGTGCCCAATGTAGACAAATGTAATTGATCCTTATAAAGACTCTTTTTGGTGCACCAGCCTATGAAGTGAATAATGGCGTGTTGGTGATGAAATGTATCTTGTTTTGAGAACAGAACTTCTGCAAAATGTTGTTATTTATGTCAGCTAGACGGCGCTGGAGTCCATTACTCGGTGTTATGATGGAGGAGAAGAAAATGGACGAGTTAGGAAAAGTGTGGCACAATCCGTACAAGAGAGCCAGCAGTTGAGACCCTGTGATTTGTTGGTTGTTCATGGTGTCATTAATACCAAAATGTACGCTTGATTTTTTAACGTTATGATTTACAGCCAACCTGCTAATCTTGTCTGTTAGCCGGTCAACACTAGCCCCAGGCATTGGGATTATGGAAACAATGTCTTTGTCTGAAGTAACCATCCGGTCGCTGTATAAACCTTTCATTAAAGAATCGCCTAGTATAATGTGTGTACACTCAGGTCGTGCTGTCTGTACATGTTGGTTATCAGCACGTCTCGCCCATTGTTTCATCAATTTTCGATTATCAGCAGTCTGTATGTCTCCATGTGGTTCTCCCGATGTATCTTATAGACATGTGTTGCCTGTTGGCGGCATGTTAAAGAACTGTACGTTTTCTGGTGATTTTTTAAGCACTTCGAACCTATTGCTTATTTTGACGTCAAGGGGGTAGACTACTTGTTGTTGTTTATCTTCCTTTGCGCATTGAGGTGTTTGTTGTTGTTTATCTTCTTCTGCGCGTTGAGGTGTTTTCATAGTGGTTATCTGTTCTGGGTGGGGCTGAGCTTCCCCAAGATTTCCCAAGGATGAAGCGGTTGCTTGGGAATTACATGCTTTTTCTGTTGGGTCGGTAGAGGACACATTCTGTTGGGTCTGAACTGTTTTTCTCAGCAGAAAATTTTCCTAACGCAGGAGCGCGACTTCTGTCTAGAGAACATTGCAATCACTGCTTATCTTGCTGTTTGCTTCGATGTTAGTTGAAACAGTGATAGTGAGAGCCTTTAGTGATTGTTCTAGTTCGTCAATGCGCTGTTTACAGTCGCACGAATGTCCATTAATAGTTAACATGCTATTGCTATGTGAGGCAGGTACTTCAACAATGTCCACGTTGGGTTCAATGTTGTTTTGGATGCGCTCAATTGGGTATTCAATGGCCAAGAGCACTGGTGCGTTGGCAGGAGTCGTGTTGATGGTGTCATGTACACTCATCGTCTGAGTTAATTGACGAACATTGTTAGCTGGTGTGTTGTCTACAGCTGAAGTTGCGGGCTGTGTAGATTCGGTGAATGTCTGTATCGAGTTTTCAAGTTCAACAAAATCTACTTTTAGCCAAGAATTAATGTTTTCAATACTGCCTTGTGTCATGAGTTTATTCTTACTGTGGTACAAGTGTATCGTAATCACTGGCGTTGTAATCAGATCCTCGACGTGGGCCCCGCGCTTATCTTGCCTGTGTTCAATTAGTTCAAGCCTGTAGTATTTGAGTAGGCAAGTTCGGAATGCCTCATAATGCAGTGTGTTGTTGAAGGAAACAGTAAAACACTGTCCTGAGTTGGTGTGTTTGACGACTAGGCCGGTGGGATTCATACACTTGGATAGCTTATTTTTCACGGCCCTCTCTTTGTTTAGTGTGTAAGTTTTACTGACAGCGGATCGTAAACCGGAACGAGTCCTTTCACAATTCACGTCCAGTACAGAGCCATCTCCTTCCCCTGACATTATTGCATAATCTTACGAGTAACTAAACTTGAAGAATGCAGCAATCGCATTGTTATCTAGCCACGCCGTGGGCAATTTGAGGTCCCGTGAAGTGGTTGGTTGTTTCTGACACGCCTCGTGCACTTAATTGGTTAAAAATTAATAGTGTTCAACTATCATTCGAAAAGAATATTATATATAACACGCATTTTTCCGATAATCAACACACTAAAAACTATTTAACCACATCCACAGAATCACATCGAGCACATTGATATAAAAATCCATGATAGGTGAATCCAGCTTGCAGTAATAATAATCCGAGAAGTAAGAGATACGAAAACACGTCTTCACTCTCCGAGACAGCACGCCAGACAAACAGACAGACAGACAGACAGACAGACAGACAGACAGACAGACAGACAGACAGACAGACAGACAGATAGATAGATAGATAGATAGATAGAGAGGGAGGGAGGGAGGGAGAGAGGGAGGGAGAGACGGACGGACGGACAGACAGATAGATAGATAGGTAGATAGATCCCCGCCAGGTTCTGGGCGAAGCCGGGCCGGTTCCTCTAGTCAATGTATATTTACAAGGTGTAATGTGTGTTTCTTGGTTGTATATATCACAGAGCGTTGCCGTTTGTTAGTTCCCCGTTCAAGACGCCATTACCCAAGACGCCGTTTCTCTAGACGCCCTTGCAGTACAACCACAGGGAAAACAAAGGACTTCGAACATAATTTTTTTTTAAACGTTTATTTCATACAAAGCAATGTATGTTTACAAGGTGTAATGTGTGTTTCTTTTGTTTGTGTATATTACAGAGCGTTGCCGTTTGTTAGTGTTAGGTGTCACATGTGTGAATAAAACAAATACATACATATATACAGTTATGATAATATGACATTTATGGCATAATGCATGTAAACACACACGCCTTGCATATGCTTCATATCCACTTCCACAAGCGGAATGTATGTAACATCTGTCCATCTCTCCTCTCTCTCTCTCTCTCTCTCTCTCTCTCTCTCTCTCTCTCTCTCTCTCTCTCTCACACACACACACACACACACACACACACACATTTTATCTTGATCTATCTCATGCTATTTTGGAGACAGCAGTATACTGAATGCCGTGAGCTTGGGCAATAAACTTTAAATTACCATAAAATGTGGTTTCTTTGTAATTTCTGGGTCACTTAGCTACCGAGGTGAAGGTCCACATTGTTGGTGTTGTTGGCATGATGTCAAATTACAGGATGACGCTCTAGTGTCTTGTAATTTTTTTAAATAATAAAAACTATACATTTATCCACGAATGACTAGGGGTCATATGTAAATCAACACAAAAGAAATCTTTTTTTTCCCCACGTTTATTTCATACAAAGCAATGTATATTTACAAGGTGTGTTTATTTGTTTGTGTATATCACAGAGCGTTGCCGTTTGTTAGTGTTATGTGTCACATGCGTTAATAAAACGAATACATGCATATAAAGTTATGATAATATAACACTTATGGCATAGTGCATGTAAACACACATTCCTCGTTTCATTTCCATCTCCACAAGTGGAATGTAAGTTACACCTGTCCATCTCTCTCTCTCTCTTTCTCTCTCTCTCTCTCTCTCTCACACACACACACACACACACACACACACACACACACACACACACACACACACACACACACACACATTCAGTCTTGATCTATCTCTTGCTTTCTGTAGATAATAGTACATGGATTTCCATGATCTTGGGCAATAACCTTTACATTTTCATTCTATTTAAATTGTGGCTTCCCTATTTGTTTGTATATTTTTTTTTATTTTTTTTTTTTTTTTTTTTGGGGGGGGGGGGGGATTTCCATATGCATATATTCATATAAATAACTTTATATCAACACAAAGCCATAATTATATTTATATAAATACCTACACGAATTCATCCATACATGTTAGCCTTTTGTATTCTACAACAATGTTTATATTCGTGTTGGGGATTGGTGTTGAATTTAGGCAAAGGGCAAACCGCTTATCGCAAAAATTTTCTAGTGACCACTAGACGGTCTTACAGCATACACGCAGCCAATTTTCACAAAGCCTGTGTGTGCCTAGGCCAGAGGAGCTATATATCTCTTTTTAAAGTTGTTTGGGGGAGGGTTGGATATGTGATTCAAAGCACGCTGGAGAAGAATTGCGGCGTGTACTATCTGCGCTCTCCAATGCTTGCTACCACCTAGTGAGAAGTGTTCCCAAGTATTAACAAAATAAGCCACACACAGGGCTCGCGAGACGCACACACGTTCTAAAATTTTTCACAGCAGTGGTTGTAGATTTTGTGCCCTGCAGCAGAAACCAAATATCGTCTGTCAAGACCATGGGTGTTAAACATCTTATATGTTTGTGATATTATTAATTTTTTTTTTTTAAATTACCAATAATGGCATTTTTTCTAATTGCAAGAGTAAATGAAATTAAGAAAATTTACACATTTCAGTCAGGAAAAATAGTAGCTAGTTTGTATTTGAACATTAGTAAACATAAGTTTCTGTTGTATGTAAGGGAGTTGAACCTTGCCTTGATTCTGCAAGTCCAAGCTAATTTTCTGTATTCCGCTAGTGTTTGAAGTAGTTTTGTGTGTGTGTCTTCGGATGTTTTAGGAAGAGTGTTAAGAAAGATTGCCTTGTAAATATCTGTTTGTTTGCCTATCTGTGTTTGTATTATTTGTTGTAGAGTTTCCACTGCAACTGTGACAGTTTGACATGTGAAAAATATGTGTTCTTCTGTCTCTTTTGTGTTGTTCCTGCATAATTGGCATTTTCCTATTTGTCTGGATCTAAATGCTAATTTGGGTATTATGGGAGTTATATTAAAAACCAGTCTGTAAGTTACTTCTTTCGTCTTAGATGTGATGTGTTTGTTGTGTAAGTTGGAAGAGGGGGATGAGTAGTCTGACATGAAATATTTTTGACCTCTTTTGATTTTCAGTTTAAGCGGTGGTGCTTGTTTACTAACTAATTGTTTGTATATTTCTCGTGTTGTTTCATTTATTAAACGTTCGTGTCCTTGTATTGTCTGTATACATGTGTGATAGAAAGATGGTAGTATGCCCTGATAATGTGCTGCTGCATTGTTTAGTTTTGTGAGATGTTTTATTTTGTGTGCTATATAATATAATGCTAATCTATGTTGTTCTGGATGTCTGATAATATTACCTATGTGGCTGATTCTAAGTGCTTGTATTTTTGTTTGCATGTCCTGAAGTGCTATTCCTCCCTTTTTCTTATCCTGAATGAGAGTTTTATGCTGTATGCTGTGTATTGTCTTACTAAATATGAAATGTCTTATCTGTTTATTTATGTCTGTGATTGTCTGTTTTGGAGGGTTTAACACTGTCACTAAGTATATTATTTTTGGTATGATGTATGTGTTAACTATTATGCTTCTACCAAATATTGTTGATGTTTTGTATTTATACCTATGTAGCATGTCTGTGATTTGGTGTGTTAGTTGTAGCCATGTTTCTCTGTGTGTTGTTCTGTGGTCACATGGAAATGTGATCCCATACAGTTTCATATTGTGTGTATGTGTTAGGTCTGGAGGGAAATCAGACTTTTGTTTCCACTTTCCCAGGCCCATAATTTGTGATGTTTGTATATTAATTTTGGCTCCACTGCCTTTCCCAAAGTGGGAGAAGGTGTGCAGTATGTTTCTGATGGATGTGTTGCTTTTAGGGAAGAATGCAGTATCGTCTGCATAAGCAATGACCTTTTGCTCTCCTATTCCCTGTATGAAAGGGCCTTTAATGCTGGTATCTTGTCTGATCTTTTTCTAATAATGGCTCTAGTGTCTGTATATACAGAAGCGGTGATAGTGGGCACCCTTGTCTTACAGATCTATTCAGCCTGAAGCGAGCAGTCAGTGAATGGTTCACTAAGACTTTGCTTTCAGGGTTGTTATACAAAATCTGTATCCACTTTCTGTAGTACTGTCCTATATTGCAGTGTTCTAGGGTTTTGTGCAAATAGGAGTGTGCGATTCTGTCAAAGGCCTTCTCTTGGTCCAAAGACAAGAGGGAGGATTGACAGTCTTTCTGGTGTGTGTGCGTTATAATGTCTCTAATGAGGTGTGTGTGGTTTTGTATATTCCTGTGCTGTACACTACATTGCTGGTTTGGGTGTACTAGTTTTGGTAGGAATTGTGTGATTTTGTGTGCTAGTGATTTGGCCAGAATTTTGTAATCTGTGTTAAGAAGTGAAATTGGTCTGTAATTTTTCAGTTGTGTCTTGTCTGTCTTTGCTTTATGTATAAGTGTAAGATATGTTGCAACTATCAGGGAGTTCTTGTTTGTCAAAGGCTTCTTGATAGACTTTTAGAAGAAGGTTACCTATGATAGGAAAGAATTGTTGATAGAATTCTACTGTTAATCCGTCTGGTCCTGGTGTCTTGTCTTTGTTCATTTTACTAAGTGCATGTGTTATGTTTTATAATGTCAATTGTGTGTCCAAAATCTCTTTGTCTGTGTCTGATATCTTTTTTGTATATTGTAAGAAGCTATCTTGTATTTGTGTGTTTACTGTCTCTGCTGTAAATAAGTGTGTATAGTATTACTGGAATGCTTCTGTTATACGTGTGGTTTCTGTTTGTGTGATTCCTTGCATGCCTATTATTGTGTTTATCTGTTTGCTACGCTGTATGTTTTGTTCTATTGCCACGTATTGTTTGCTGGGTGTCTCTTGTGTAATGGTGTTGAGTTTTGTTCTAATTAGTGCACCCAGGTATCTGTGCTGTTGGTGTTGTTCCAGTTGCGTTTCTAATGCATGCAAGTATGGTGAGTTTCTGTCGGTTTGCTTTGTTAAATGTATTGCTGTTTGTATGATCTGTTCTTGTTGTAGTCTACGCTTGTGTATGATGGATGCTAGTTTTTGTGTCCTGCTCCGTATTGTTTTTCAGTAAGTTCCAGTATTGTCTAATGTTGTCAGTTGGTATACTATCAGTGTATGTATGTATCAGGTTTGTCATATATTGTATATATTCTGTGTTTTGGAGTAATGTGTTGTTAAATGTCCAGTGTGGTGATCGTTTGAAAGGCTGTTTCGGTGTGTTATATATAGTGATGTGTGCTAGTATTGCTTTGTGGTCTGTATACTGGAGAATTTCTTGTAGGTGTTTAGTTTGTGTTATGTGGTGTGTTGATGGTACGTATATTCTATCTAACCTAGATGATCTGTTATGTGCATAGTTTCTGTGCGTTGTATCGTGACTGTTGGGGTGTTTGTGTCTGAATGCGTCTACTAGTTTATGTGTGTCAATTATGTATTGCAATGTATCGAGTTGATTCATGTCGTCTCGGCCAGCTCTTCTTAACTGCCGTTTAACTTCCCCGCCTATTATGTCAACAGAAGCTAAACAACAAATAAAATCACCTGCTAAACAACAAGCCTCCCTCTGAATGTCTGTGCTAATAGGTTTAAGTGTTCGAAGAATTATGGTTGGTAGCTGTAATTTGCTGGGGCATGTATGTTGACTAAAGCGTATGTGTGTGTGTGTGTGTTGTTTCTAATGTGTATGATGGTAATGTCACTTTAGTCGTCCTTGTGTGTGCCAGTAATTTCCCATTTGTGTGAAGTCTGCAGTATAGCGGTTCTAGAACCCGTACGATGTGTCGACAGGCTGAAGCATGAGTGGCTGAGCCCTAATTGTGTCGTGATTTGCTTTGCGTGTGTGCATTCGCATATGTTTCTTTCTTGTAGGAGAATGAAATCGGGTTTGTATTTGTGTATGAGTGTAACGATGTTTTGTTTTGTTTTGTGTGTAACCTGAAATGTTCAGACTAATAATAAAAATATCATTAGTAATCATAAATTAATCAAAACAAGCAAATGATATTGTTTACTAACAGTAATAAGAAATCAGATACGAACGAGGTTCTCTAGTTGAGAAGGTTATTTTTTCTTGTTGTCTTGGTGCAGACGTGATCTGATTGTAGATGTTAAAACAGTAGGCCATCTTCTTCGGTGTCAGTGTCAGTGTCAGTGTCAGTAGTGTTCTTAGATGTCAATTCTGATTTAGTTATATCATCAAAGGTGTCGTTGCTGATGGTTTCTTCAGTATTTTCGGTTTATTTTCCTTCTCTTTTGGCGTTGATTTGGTTGGTGAGGTTTCTTCTTCTTCGTCCTTAGTACTGCTTGTTGAGTTTGGACTTAATCCTCGTAGTTGTCTTTTTCTGGTTTTGGAGTGGTAAACAGTTGTAAAAGGTTCTTCTGTTTGCGTTTCCAGAATGTAGTTTTCTTGATTGTCTATTGGTGTATCCGTTTGTTGTTTTTCTTGTTGTGTGGGCTGTTGTTTAAATTGTTTTCCGCGTTGTTCGTTTTGTTGATGTTGTGCTGGTCCTTGCCTTCTCAGAGGTGGAAAATGTATTACATCTTCTTGTGCCACAACAGGCTTGTTTGTATGTTTGGCTGGACATTTGTTGGACCACTGGTCGTCCATACCACACACATGACAAGCAGTTCTCCTGCTGAGCAATGTTATCAGAATTTTGTGAGTGTTTTTGGTAACCCCTGTTATGTTTAGATTTATGTAATGGGAGATGTCCTGGACGGGGTTAGATAAGGCTCCCCATTTACTATCAGAGCTTTTTAGTGAAAATACCTCCACATTCGCCGGTCTCTCTGGCTGTGGGGTTACAACACTTTCTCTCTGTAATCCCGTTTATCACGCAGAGTCTCGCAGCGGAGCGAGAACTGAGGTGGTTCGACCCCCGCTCGTGACTTGCGGATACTGAGCCGGCCGCTCAGAAAGCAATGGCAAACTACTGAGCGTAATCTTGCCAAGAGATCAACAGACAGCTGAAAGATGCTGCTGTTGACAGCTAAGTCCTGTAAAAGGATACGCAAAACAACCTCCACATTCGAGTCCCCAGTGGCATGTAAATACCCTCTATCTTCATTGCCGCTGGGATCCAATGCAAAGTAAGTTTTTGCCTTTCTTTGTCTACATGCTCCAGATTGATGTCCAAATATTGATGTCCGAATTCGGTACTTGTAACTGTACCCGGTGTAGCCTATCGTACAGTTTGACATACATGTCTTCTGTTAAAGTCACGAACCACCGTGTCGGTGACTCATACCTGTGTAGACTGGCTATTTCGCCTAGCGGCACGCCAGCCAGTCCAGCGAGTGCGCTCGCTATGAACGTTGGCGGCGGCTCCAGGGCCGGAGAGAGACACAACAATTGTACCTGAGCGGTGGAGCAGGTTGTCGTTGAGCACATCTGACGTCAGTGTTAGAGATGAACTTGTTATTTTCTATCAATATCCTTTAGAATAACACACTTGAATAACAAACTTTCTTTCCAATACGTAACTCCGTGCATAATGAATTTCACACAGTATAGGTTTTCGGCCCAACAAAACCACAATGTTTATTATAAAATTGAAATTAGCAAAATGTTGGTACATTAAGCACGTTGTGAAGACTCCCGTGTTGACCGAGATTTCTCATAAAATGTATACGAGAGCAATGTTTATACGCTGTGAAGATCGCGGTATAGTTGGCATAATTTTTAAAATAAAGATTGCTGTACCTACTGGACCGGTCCCAATTGAATTTTTAAGGCGAAAGATTTATACGTTGTGAAGAGAAACCAGAGCAATCCAATTGTTGTTTAGACAGACGCAGCCTAGCAGATACATAAATAAATAATTTACTAAACAATATTTATTATACCACAATTTAGTGTCTACAATTTCAAACAGTATTCACAATTGTGTATAGCTTTTATTATGGTAACATTCAATTAATACCATACAAGATATGAATAAAATTGTTACAGGAATAAACATATACTTCTCTTGCAATATAGCTGTTAGTACAAATATAGTGAATTCTATAATTGTTCCCCTTGATTGCTTAAGCCGAAATATGACATCAACCTAGATGCAATTATGACCTAAAGGAATGTGGGACGTGAAGAAAACAAACATTACATGCGAAAAGCAAAAGGAAAACAAAAAGGTGGAGGTGGAAGTTCTACAAATACTAATATTAAAACATGGCTTACACGCTGAGGAACATTGAATAAAGGCAGTAGGGCATTAATATTAGTGTTTGTAGAACTTCCACCTCCACCTTATTTGTTTTCCTTCTGATTTTCGCATGTAATTGTCGTTTTCTTCACGTCCCACCTTCCTTTAGGTCAGTGGTTCCCAACTAGGGGGGGGGGGGGGGGGGGAAATCAAGTTTAGATTAGTTTTTTTTTTTTTGGGGGGGGGTGGAGGTGGGGGAGATTCAGACCACAGATTGGCAGGCTCAAACTGGTTTCAGGACCACTCAAAACGCGATTATCCCCCTTTCTTGAATTATATATGAGCGTGTGGATATATATATATAAAGGAACTAATGCAATAAAAAGTCAGTGCCAACTAAACAAGTGAAATATGGCTTCTTTAGCCACTTGTGTCGCCTTTAACCACGAGGTATAGACGTCTATGCAGGGTTGTTTCATCAAGAGGAACTTTTGGAAGACACAGTTGGACTTCATGCATTGTGTTGTGTAGATAGGAGTCTCATGTTGTTGCATCTTCTTTTGACCAGACTCTTCCCAAAGAGAGTATTAAATTTGTTATCATTACAGCATTGGTGTGCCAAGAGAGTTATTTGTTTGTTTGTTTGTGTGTTTGTTCGGACTATGGTTATGGTTGCTGGGCGGAGAAACCTCTGAAAGATTGAGTTTTAACTCTTTTTACAATCTATAAAGGGTGGAGCGGGTGGGGGGGGGGGGGTGTTTCACCATGGCCAAGTTGTAAATTAATCTGCCTCCCTTTCTGAAGGTTGTGGTTCGATTCTGGGCTCCATCTTTCGGTTCACGAGTGCATATTTCTCGGACTCCTGGGGGTCGTCGCTGGAGTTGCGGGGTTCGTGTTCTGTGCGACGCTTTTGGCAGGCTGCCCGGAGGAAAGAGACCGAACTTTATTGGATAAACCAGTTGGGATTAAGTGGATCCTCTCGCCTACGAGGAACGAATAAGAACACGATCACAACCCAGAATCAATGTAAATAATAAAAGGTAGGTGTGTAACGTTCCCTGGTTCCTTATTGTCTTTACCACAGGACGTTGCAATAAAAACTAAACACCAGTTACAAATAATCAACTTTGGCATATGGCTGTGAATTCTAGACAGCTGGTAGACAACCCCTAAAAGCCACGGAAATGTATGTTTAACGAAGAATGTTTAAATGCCCTGGACAGCAAAATGAGTAATCTAAATGTTTGATAAGAAACCTGGGCACAATGGAACATATTAAGACCATTAGCAGGAGACAGGCAAGATATTTGGCCACATGCTGAGAAGAAAACAACTGAATCATATTGTGACTTTTGGAAAAGTTGATATGAGAGACAGGGGTTAGACAGCGAAAGTAGATCCTGGACAACGTGGCATCATGACGTGTAAAGATGTCGGAGCATGAGCTGACACAGTCTTACAGAAAACGATAATTACGGAAACGCACATATGGACAATGGAGGTTGCGGTAGTGCAGTGGCTAGACGGACTGAGGGATCAATGGATCTTATCCCAACGGAGGTGGATTTTTAAATCCCAGATCGATCCAGTATAAAATGAGTATCAGGACATGTGGTTGGGTAGTTAAGGCAGCTGGCGTGATTTGACCACATCAACTCTGCAGTGTCCACTGGTCTATAAACATATGGATGAAGCACCATATGACCGAAACGCTGTAAGGTGTTCAAATATGTTCTTGACTATTGTTTAGCAAACGGATAGTAAAGATAAAACAATATATAATGGCGTTGAAAATGTAGTGCCTGAGGGTAATACAAAGAATACCTTGTATCTTAAGAAACAGATAAGAACGATGCGATGAGTACAGAAATCAGACATAGATGGTGAAAATTATTTGAGCAAGTTATTAGGAGGAATAAATTTGAACACTTAGTAACGATTGGCGCAATTGAGGAGAAAAGTGCATGGGAAAGATAAAGAGACAAATACCTGGATGAAGAAAAAGAAGTAAGTGCTGGGATGGCTTGGCCACGTGCCACATTCGAGACAAAAACCTGATCCAAGATTGTGTGACTATGTGAGATGACAAAACCATGACCGACCGGGATTAACGGTATCCCACATGACGATAATGATGATGATGATGATGATGATGATGATGATGATGATGATAATGGTGATGATGATGTTGATGGTGATGATGGTGATGGTGATGATGATGATGGTGATGATGATGATGATGATGGTGGTGAGGATGATGGTGATGGTGGTGATAATAGTGATGATGATGGTGATGACGATGATGACGATGATGATGATGATGATGATGGTGATGATGATGATGATGATGATGATGATGATGATGATGATGATGATGATGATGATGATGATTGTCACAGAAAAAACTGCAGTTTAATGATTCCTTGATAACTTACATATTAAAATACAAGGAAGGAGAAGGGTTAACAATCGTGTACTTCATTCTGAGAGGAGGACGAATAAAAGAGCATTGACCGACACAGATATGAAAATAGGATACAGGTGTTCGTAAAGTTCATTGCTTGACGATCTGACGGACACGGAGAAACGGGACGATCGGCCGACGGGAAAATGAACGGAGAATGCTTTGAAGTGCAAACAAGCGATGGACAGAGGACCAGCGCAACAGCGGAGAACGGAGCGCCAGGACGTATACGTGATTTCACTGAACTTTTGATGTTACGGGTACGGCTAATTTGATTGTATATCAAACAATCAACGGGGAATGGGACACGCAATATAAAAAGCTGAACATGGAGTTTCTGTTTAGTGTGTGATACCAAACTGGACGGAAAGATAGACTTATGTGTCCTGTAATGAATAGAAATATCCTCCCTTATAATGGGATAGAGTGCTTGGCTGCGGATAAATTTCGATTCGGGGATTTACATTAATTCTAAAGAGGCATATATAAGGTATTAATACATTAGTGTAATAGTAGCATAGGGATATAGGTGTTTGTTATTAATGTGTGAAATTGCATTCATTTATCTAGTCGTGTAAACTTTAGTGCACTCAGAAATCGTATGTCCGTATGTTTTTCGGAGGCTTTTCAGTATGGCTAGAAAGGGACTATCACAAAAGAAAATTATATGAAGCAGACGCATATCACCAGATTACCTATCTTCTCCACAGGTTCAAATCTCCTATTGAAATCATAGAAGAGATGAAGGTTACTACCCTTGAGCAAATAAAGTACCTACTTAGAAACAACAAGAACATAGACATGTTTTAATATGAAGAAGTGATAACTTAACGTCAAATACAGAACACTGTATGCTCAAACAAATATACAACTAAAACCCTTAAAAGGAAAAGACGTTAACCTGTGGCAAGCAGGGATACTTGAAACTGCATGCAATGGCACTGTGCCGAAACATTAAACTTTGTTAACCATAGACATGGTGTAGAACAGTCATAGTAACTCTAGACAATGTTGGATAGTGGCGGTGTGTATTCAGAGGTGGATTATAATACCGTCCAAACCGGGAAATATATGAACTTCAGTGACTTACCCAATCGGATTATTTTCTGGTGATAAGACATTGAACAGTTGTTTTCTTCAAGAATTGGATTAATTCCCGACTCAAGCAGGAGGAGATCATTCATGGTGAGATCACTCCATTTCTGTGTGTGCAGTCCTGTGTATTGGCTGACAGAAAAGACGAGAAGAACTAATGCACATACGAGATCAACCGTCCTATCTTGCATTCACACTAGCAGACAATACCAACTCCATATACACAGTCCATACATACACCAGACATAGTTTTTCTTAATAAATCTTTTATTTATTGTTGAATGGAACTGTTGTCTGAGTATGTGTTGAGAGAATAACAGAGAGAGTGAAAGAAATAGATATATGGAAGGGAAGACAGAAGGGAGGGGTGTAGACAAAAGTCAGTCAATAATCCCAACAGATAATAAGTTTGAAGATGTGCTTGTTGATTCCAACTCTCTCCCGGGAAAACAAGCGACAATGATGATGATGATGATGATGATGATGATGATGATGATGATGATGATGTAACGGTAGTGGTTGTAATATCGCATATCCACAACGTCATAACTCTTTGACTACCAGAAATTTTGTAGCAAATCATCATCATCGTCATCATCATCATCATCATCATCATCATCATCATCATCATCATCATCATCATCATCATCATCATCATTATGTGCCATGCTGATTAGTGTGGGCTGTCGGGTTTCGCCATGTCACACGATTACCAGTGTCGTGGATAGGCTCTGTGTTTTTGTCTCGATTGTGCCATGATATTTATTTCTCTGTCTTCAACTTGTTCTTTTCCCCTAAATCTTGCCAGTTGTGACCAAATTCTCTAGTTTATTTATTCTCATAACGTGCCCACAAATCTTGACTGCCAAGTCTAATGTCTCTAATCATTTTACGGTTTTTGTGTGTTTCTTGTAGGACTTGATCATATGTTTTTCTGTCTGTCCATTGTATTCTTTGCATTGTCTTCAGTAACTACATTCCCCTTGCCATTAGGTGAGTTTCAGCTTGTCGTAGCAAATGTCCAATAGAAAAATAATCACTATGGAAAAAAAAATCAGAGACTAAATACACAGTAGAAATAGTCACCGAGGAAGCCATATTTCCTTGATAATCTCTAACCATTAGGAAGCCAGATTTCCTTAGTAATCTCTAACCAAACGTTAAATGCAATAGAGCACATTATGCGATGGTAGGGAGTCAAGCGGAAGAATCGCCCCACACATCGCGAGTTGCAGGGTAATGAAATATGCGGGGGTTCAGTTCAAAATGTGTTATTTCATGAGCTGAAATCTCAGGTAATTTGCTATTGTTCTGCCACGAATAAGACTCAATCGAATATCAACAAACAGGGAAGGTAAAAGTTAGGGACTCTCTATATCCAATATAGTCAGTAAAAATAAGTACTGGACTTCTACACGCCTTAAAGTGCATTGGGCATACGGGACTAGACCTATAATTTTATAAATTAATTGGCACTGGGCGAGAGATGTCATCAATGACGCCAGCCGTCTTTACTTTCCAAGACATTAATTGGTACCCATTTTAGGCTGGATTCACCAAGGAGCTTATGTTACATCGGCCTCCATGCGGATTCGAACCGATAACCACCTGGTCGGTAGGCATGCGTCATGACACTACGATACCACGGCCCCCAGCACTATCGTTGTATGATAAGATGGTTCTGGGCGCACGTTCTCTTGACCAAACGGCACTGAAAGGTTGATGTTTGGTTTCAGCTAAAATGTAAATTACTCTTTTACAGGGTGTGGCTTATGATGCTTGCCCCATACTCTCACAGACCAACCCGCACTCTATGAGTGATGTGGTTGATAGGGATTTGAACACGTGACAACCGGGCCAGCAGGCAAGAGAGAACACCACGGTACTGCCGAGGCTCACTGTGCTCTTGTAGCTGTTCATTTTAAAGGTATGAGGATTGTCTTCACCTGATTATACCCCATGTCTCTCGGGTTCATTCCCATATCTCTCGGGTTTTATCCCATATCTCTCGGTTCTATCCCAATATATCTCGGGTTCTATTCCATTTATCTCGGGTTCTATCCAATATATATCGGGTTCTATTTCATATATCTAGGGTTCTATCCCATATTTCTAGGGTTCTATCCCATATCTATCGGGTTCTGTCCCATATATCTAATGTTTTATCCCATACATCTAATGTTCTATACCATATACCTCGAGTTCTATCCCGTATATCTCGGGTGCTATCCCATATATCTCGAGTTCTATCCCGTATATCTCGGGTGCTATCCCATATACCTCGAGTTCTATCCCGTATATCTCGGGTGCTATCCCATATATCTCGAGTTCTATCCCATATATCTCAGGTGTTATCCCATATATCTCGGGTTCTATCCCATATATCTCTGGCTCTATCCCATATATCTCTGGCTCTATCCCATATATCTCTGGCTCTATCCCATATATCTCTGACTCTATCTCATATATCTATGGCTATATCCCATATATCTCTGGCTCTATCCCATATATCTATGACTCTATCCTATATATCTCTGGCTCTATCCCATATATCTCTGACTCTATCTCATATATCTCTGACTCTATCCCATATATCTCTGACTCTATCCCATATATCTCTGACTCTATCTCATATATCTCTGGCTCTATCCCATATATCTCTGGCTCTATCCCATATATCTCTGGCTCTATCTCATATATCTCTGGCTCTATCCCATATATCTCTGACTCTATCCCATATATCTCTGACTCTATCTCATATATCTCTGGCTCTATCCCATATATCTCTGAGTCTATCCCATATATCTCTGGCTCTATCCCATATATCTCTGGCTCTATCCCATATATCTCTGGCTCTATCCCATATATCTCTGGCTCTATCTATGGACAAGAGTAGGAACTACTAATAGTAGTAATAGCACACGTGTGAACTACGCCTGAGTTCAAAGCGAGTGAAGGAAAACATAAATACACTAGTGAACGAGAGAAATGTTCAGAGAGAGATAGTTATGCAAATTAGAATATCTTCTTCTTCTTCTTCAGCGTTCCGAGCCATTGAGGTTCTTTGCTGCAGATACAATCCGTCTCCATTCAGAATATGATATTCATAATTTTTAGTCAAATTAAGAGACGAAAGGGTCTGGTGACAACTGGGACAATAAATGGTGTTATAAAATTAGGTGACAGACACAAGGTGACACTGCCAGGTCTGGTTTGCAGAATGCCACGAAAGACGACGTGTTATCGAACTTATCAAGAAAATAAATGGTTGTGCAGAAAGACGATAATCTGCACTACCCGGAAAAACCCGATAATGTTGGTAGCTATATGGTTTCAAGTCAATATAGAAGATGCAATGAATAATTAATTTTTTTCGAAGCAGTTTACTTTTATGGTTCTGTCATGTGATAGGACCATAACGCTTTGTAGGTAT
This sequence comes from Cepaea hortensis, assembly GCA_963921405.1. NCBI lineage: Eukaryota > Metazoa > Mollusca > Gastropoda > Stylommatophora > Helicidae > Cepaea > Cepaea hortensis. Next base: position 85,265,472 of record OY992885.1, read on the forward strand.
GAATGCACGGTAGAATAGGTGACGAGTCTTCACCTCACTTAGCTGGACGATGAACCAGAGCGTCGAACTCTCGCCCAACAGCGCCCACATTGCTAACGCCTTACCCTATCAACTGCGCTACTGGACCACCTATACGGGGCCCTGCTGTTGTGTACACATTTCGTAATAATGCGGATTTAAACCCAGGACTACAGGTCCCTTATGCGTTTGCTTGCCTTAAGACAAACGCAAGTTCCAATCATGCATATGGACGACCCCGATCTATAAAACAAATATCGTGCACAAAAAGAAAGCAAAAACAAAGCAAATTCTGGCAGTGATTTCACATAGAACAAACGAGTTACCAGCTGAAACATTGGCCCCGGTTTGCTAAGTGGGAATAGTTCAAACGTGGGACAATCTCTCCTTGTGTTCAAATATTAATGAATGTTTTTATTGTTGCACAGTCCCGGGGTTTAAGTGGCGGTAGTTGTAGGCTTGATAATATTGACACCGAGAATCTGGTGTAATGGAAAAGGTGTCGGTGTTACATGCGTGTGGAATGATGATGACGTGGCTATGAATAACATAGATTCTTGTTTTTTGAGACACATTAGGGCAAAGGCAACAACTGACCATATTAAGAAATAATGAACCTAATGTAGCTATAGCGATGTAATCGGTAGTGCGTCTGCTATCGTTGGCAATACAGCGTTGTCGGTTCAGATTTTATCTTTGCCAAGACAGTGTTGTATATTTAACCATTGTCGAGACAGCGTCTAAATATTTATCTTTGCCAAAACAGGGTCGGAGATGTTATCTATGCAGATTTTATCTTTGCCAAGACAGCGTTGCAGATTTTATCATTGCGAGACAGCGTTGCAGATTGCATCTTTGCCAAGATAGCGTTGCTGGTTCAAACTTCATCGTAGGTATGAGTAATCTTTCCGATGATCCCACGCAGCGACCCATCTTCATAAAATGGGCCATTATAGTCATACTGCGCCATACCGATAAGCGTTGGCGGTCATGAATTGTTATTTCCCACGATAAACGGAGTGTCGGATGAGGTCTGTGTTCTCGTCTCGATTATGCTATCTGTCCAAGCTGTCATAGTATTTATCGCTTTGCCACCCCTTTGCTCTTTCCCCACAAATTGTGCCAGTTGTCACCAAGTTTGCTAGTTCATGTCTCCTCATAACGTGCCCCAAAATATCGATTATGTCTAATTTTTCTAATCAGTTTAAAGTTTTCATTGGTTATAACATGGAAACTGGATAATTTTCAGAAACTTCACGAAATAGAAACTGGGTAATTTGAGAACGTTCATGAAATGTTCTGGGAAGTATAAGCGGCGAGGAAAGGACCTGGCTAATTCACTTTAATGCTCCGTGGCCTTGAATATGTTTAGGCTCCGTAATTCATACACCAAAGAAGTATCTGCTATGGGGCCATTGTTATGAAATATCTATAAATTCAACCTGGGGTTGGGATTGATTGTGACGTCCTGCAATGAGGAATTGTGTGTTGAGTTGAGTTGAGTTAAGCTGAGTTGAGTTGAGTTGAGTTGTGTTGAGTTGAGTTGAGCTAAGAACTGACTTCACTGCACTCAGGACATTCGATACGCGCTCAGTCCCCTCGTTCAGCATCCAGCGAAGAGTCACACTACTAATCGTTCCCAACGCTATCTGACAGAACCTTCTCCTGGTCTTCCCCTCTCAGTTTTGAGATTCTACCAGAACCCCTGCCAGTCCCCCGCAATCTCATCATTTCCACATACGGGTTCTCAATCTCTTCCTCCACCTTCTCCACCTGGGCCCACAGGCACACTACCACCTCTCCCTTGTCCATAGATAATCTACCACCAAGAGGTGCATTTCCTGCCAGCTTGTTCATTCCCCCGCACTCCATACCATACAATTCTCACAAAGTGCGACCTCTGAAGCGAGGTGAGCCATGTCACACTAAACATTCTTTTCTCCACCTCACTAAGCAGACTCTTTGAGTCCGTGATGAAGACGGCATGTGTTGCAGTAGTCTCCTCTAACCACCTCCATTCTCATGCTTTCACCTCCATTCTCATGCTGAAGGTCGAAGCTTCATATGCCAGACTCTCCTTTTTTAAGAATCGTTAATTAGCCTTCGCAATGAAACCCCAACCACACCGTCTGTTTCTCACCACTGACCCATCAGTATAGATTACTATGTCACCTTGATGTGCATTACTCTGGATTAGTTGTTGCACTCCAAAATATGTGCTGCTCACTGTCCATTCTCTGCACTTACGACCCAGTGTTACTATTACATTGTGCCAGTCCGTCCTGTCTGCCGGTACTTCAACCCACTCTTTTTCAGGATTCATGGTCTCTTGATCACACACCTGACGTATAGGTATTTCTGCCTGTGCCATCCAGGACCTGCCTCGTCTTTGTCTATGACCCTTGACCATATCTATTGCTGCATGCAGCGGGTGATCCCTGTCTGCAGCAGCTCTCAGGTACCATTTGGATTGAAGGACCCAATTCTTTTCCGCCATTGTTGGTAGCGCCAGGATATGCCTCATGCATATAATTGATGTGTTCTTTGTGTACCCCAGGATCATCCGCATGGCTGCAATTTGTATGCGCTCCAACCTTTCAAGCTGGCACTTTGATACTGCCAGGAGCCCCAAACCATATTCAATGACAGAAATTATTAACAGCTGAAAAAACCTGTAAAGCATCCTCTTCTCTACCCCAATTGCAGCCATCGCCCTCAGTGCATTAAGACCCCTACCAGCCTTCACCACCAAAGCCTCTACATGATCTTTAAAAGACAAGCACCTGTCTAAAGTGATACCCAAGTACTTCAGTTTACTCTCTCTACTAAGAAGACATCTATTCAATATAATACATGTGACATCTGCCTTTACAATCCGGTTATCCAAGGAGTACCACACAACCGATGCCTTGTCTGGGTTTATAACGGCCCCAGCAAAGAGGATAATTAAACAAAATGTAGATAAATAGTAAACTATCGATTGTGTAAGAAACTACTATAGGACGGAAGTATTTGAGTATAGATATATGATAAAGTCAGAGTAAAAATAGCATGCGTGTTTCCTGCAGTAACATAGCATATGGTTGTAAAACATGGACACATAAACAATCAGCTGTAAAGCACGTATTAGCCTTAGAATAAAAATGTTTCAGAATAGTAGTATAAATGCAAATGGACGACAAAGACAACAAACAGATCTACTCAACAAGAACTCTTCAATAAAGAAGATTGACTATCAAGACAAATGACACTGAGGAAACTAACATATTTTTGGCATGTAAAATGGCATGCATGTCTTCAAAAGATAACTATCCAAGGAGTGTAACGGGAAAGTGAAGAAGACAAAGACCACAGCGTAGGTGGGTTTAGGATGATATAGATAATTTACAGATGATAAACTATTGAAAGCTTAAAATTGAAAGCCAGTTAATCAACTCTCTGGGATGCACCCACCCAGCGGGAATCAATACTGTTGAGGATGCCAATGTATAACTCTGCTGACTTCCCTCTATATTTCCATATCTGACTGTTTGCACACATTCAGCACACATTTCGACTGTTTGTACACATTCACAATCTGGGACCTTTCACAACTGAACTTCTGCGCAACCTTCCTAAAAACGAAGTATGTGCAATACCAAGGCAATGTTTCATGTTGAATGCGGGATGATAGAGAAATACTGAAATGTGGAATACATGTCATTTCTAGTAAATATTGTATGTATTACACATACTGGACATAACTTGCTTCAGAAAGATGATGAGAATGCCTTTGAACGAAAACATATTCTTGTGGACAGAAAGAATCTTGCATGAGTCAACCGTGAAGACGCAAGACCCGAAAGGCAGGTTGTATTATGATGACGCGGTTGATCATGATAATGATACCGATGACGATAGTGATGCTAAAGATTTTGAAGGTATGATGATGACAATGATGATGAAAATAAAAGTCGCTTAAAAGTCAGCAGGGTCGACTCCATTGCACCGGGTTTTATCCTATATGGCTCAGTCTTTTTCCGCAGCGCGGAAAGCGTCGCACAAAGCACGAACGCCGTAGCTTCAGCGACGACCCACAGGAGTCTCGGAAAAAATGCACTCGTGAACCGATGGATGCGGCCCGGAATCGAACCCATAACCTTCAAAGCCCGAGTCAGACGGCTTGACCACTTGGCCACGGAGCATCCCGATGATGATGATAATCAAATTATGATAATTATGGTAATGATGCTAATGTTGATAATGGTAGCGATGATACTGATGATGATGATGATGGCATTTATGATGATAATGGTAATGATAATAATGCTAATTATCTTAGTGATAATGATTATGATGATAATTATGATAACATAACGATGACGATAATGATGATGATAATGATGATGAGAATAATGACAATGGTGGTGATGGTGATAAGGATGCTATTGGAACTCTTTGTGTTCTGCACTGCTTCTTTGTAATACATAACTCACCCGATGTTAGCATCAAGGCACATGGATACAATATTAGTGAGAATGCATCACAGAGATAACGAACAGATCAACACATGCAAACAATCGAGTTTTAAAATATCATGAACATGCATTGCAGTAAAGCTATGGCATTGGCGAGAAAGAGAATTCCTGTATTTTACATGCAACCAGTTTTAACATATGGGTTCGAATCATGGAGCATTTGTAAGCAGGCAAATATTATCCTAAGAGACCTAAGAAATGCGGTGTTTGCAGAAGAATCGTGGAAATACCTTTGCGAGCCAAAATGAGTAATCTTTATGTATTGAAAGAGGTTAGCAACAAAGAGGCGTTATCACAAACATCAGAAGGTCACTTTATGAGATATTAAAAACATGACCACGCTGTGACAACTATTTGTGGAAAGACAGATCGTCGAAGACAAGTATTTGAAAAAAAAATAGATATTGGAAGGCAATGAGAGAAGGTTCTCGACAGCCTTTTGTCATGGCACGGAAAGCTGTCAGCACAAGAATTGATAATGCCATTAAAAATCTGGAGATGTGAAGTAGAAAGATCGCCAACGCCAGTTGGCAAAGCATTTAATGATGATGATGATGCTAGTGAAACTACTGCTCCAAAGACTGTCTCTAATACAGCCTTGATGAGAGTTCTAGTAATGGCAGCTCTAGCGATGATAGTTCCGATGTCCTTAACAAATTAAGACATATTAGCATGATTGAGAGATATTGAACCACCAAATAAAAACCAGATGAATGGGGACATGCACTGAGACGGACAAATACTGATGGGGTAATGAAATGCTGCAGAGATAAAGAAAGAGAAAAATAAGGTGCCAACAAAACTAAGAACATGCAGGAAAATGTGATTGATGTATTTTTTGTCCACAGCCTGTTTACTATAACAAACGTGCAGGGCATCGATCTTTGCGCAGTGTCTGTTAGTTTGAATGTCTGTCGTTTGACGCAACACATGGACATAATTTCCTAGATCTGCGTATATTATCATGTACAGACAGTAATAAATATGTATCTGTTCATTTATTGTGAATTAGAATAAATATTGCTCTTCTTAGAAACATGTGTTTGTGATTTGCAGGTTCACACGGGCCGATATAAAGTGATAATGGGCTGTATTCTATCAATATTCGGATATTTATGAAGATAGAAAAAAAAAAGAAGTAAGTAGGAGAAATAGCAGAAGAGGAATGTCACGACAAAGCATAATAAGAAGACAGATACAGGGGAGAGGAGGAGAAGAATAAGGAGGAGAAGGAAGTAGAAGAGGAGAAGTTGGTGATTGTGGTAACAGAGAAAGAATAGGAGGTAGAAAGGAGAAGACGATGAGGATAAGACGATGGGGGAGGAGGAGGAGAAGAATAAGTAGAAGAAGAAGAAGAAGAAGAAGAAGAAGAAGAAGAAGAAGAAGAAGAAGAAGAAGAAGAAGAAGAAGAAGAAGAAGAAGAAGAAGAAGAAGAAGAAAGAAAGAAAGAAAGGAAGAAAGAAAGAAAGAAAGCACATGGAATAAAGCTGTTAAACAGTAACAAAGACGTATCTATTTACTATAAGATAGTTTCTCTAACATCTGTAAACAGTGAATTAGATATGTGACCCTCTTCCACGCCCTGAGACGTAGTAGGTATGTGGTGCTGATCCCACATTTATATAGGTCAATCAACTCTCGATCTGTGATGTTGTCAACATTACACCGTCTCCTTTATTTCTCGGGACATTTTGTTCTGTCTATTTTAAGCTGGGTCGATCATGAAGCACAGGTTAAAGGAAGGTGTTTGTCCATCAAGAATGATGATGACCATTCGTTTAATCCAATGGGGATGAATGTTTGGAGCCTTGAGTTCTAAGATGGCTCGAGATGTTCCTTAACAATGTGGGCAAAGATTGCTTGGCGTGCCAGGAGGAGGATCTACTGTAGTGTTTCCCCCCCCCCCCCCAGCCTTTTTTCACAGCTCATGAAGTCCTGTTTGCTTCACAAGTGATTCCACCCTTGCGTAATGCTGTACGCCCCGAATTTGGTCTTTGGCAGCAGTCTTCCAAGTGTCGTGATGAATTACAAAAGCTTTTGCTGATATCTTCAGTGTCTTTAAAACGTTTCCTCTGACCGCCTTGGAGGAATTTACCAATCCGCAGCTCTCGGTAAAAAATTCGTTTAGGGAGCCTGTAATGTGGCATACGAGTCAAATGAATATGACTCTTCGTTAGTAAAGTGTGGATACTGGGCATGGACGCCCTTTCTAAGACTTTAGTGTCTGTGATCTTTTCTTGTCATTTGACAATAAAGAAGTTTGAAGAGAAAGATATCAGTGAACATTGTTTTATGTCTAGTTAGTTTAGCACAGCCGGCGCTGTGGCAAAGCAGTTACGAACGCAAATCGTAATCCCGCATACCACGTTGGAAACAGTTATGGGCGATTTGGAAGCAGACCGCCTTGTATTCATTTTCATACAATGGTATGATGCCGGTCGTTCAGAAAGCAATGCAAACTACTGGACGTAAACTTGCCAAGAAATTACAAACAGCAAAAAAAAAAAAATGCCGGGGTTGACTGCGACGTCATGTAAAGATATGCAACTGTTGTTAAGCATGGAAGAACTCTGGTTCCCGATGGTATCATTGGCAGTTGTGTCCAGGCATGTCTACAATGATGGAGGCCAGCATAGGCGAATGCATAACAGCGCTCGCTCTTATACTTCCGGTGTGCTGACGCTGAGGTAAAAGGCTCAACCCCCACATCGGTCACTTGAATTAAAATGTTGACTTCTCGTCCTTGACTTGGGGACGTAAATTTACCTCAGAGTTTGGAGTGGGTTCGCCTGATGGAGAGGAACACTGGTAATAGGGACAGATACTCCATACGAAAAAAAAATCAGTCCAGTACATTAGAAGTGTTAGAACGTGTATGGTCTTTGCTTGCGTTCAAAGCCTGCGAACGCAAAATAAATGTGTACCATTGCATTTTAAACATGATTTTGCCCAGTTTGTCGCTTGATATGCGACGTTCGCACTAGCTGAGACTCCGTTTATGGCAGTTATAATTGTATGTGACTCTCAAACAGTGCTTCCTCCCCCGATGTGTCTCCACCTTGCCGTGGTGGGGGAACTTGCGTGTCCCATTGACCCAATGTGCTATGTCGATGGATGAAAACTACATATCGAACAGCTTATGGGATAAGGGCAGACTAAGCGAGACACAACCTGCTGCTCTGCAGGTATACTGAGGATAGCAGTCAAAAGTTTAAAAATCAGGCTCACGAAGGCAGAAGTTCTTGGTCCGGATACATACTCTAAGGCTCTCTGTCGAGGGTTGTGGCTGAACGCCTCTAAGCCATAAACCCTCGGATGTGAGAGCCGGGCCGATACCCATCTACAGAAAAATGGAGGTGAGATTCCTGACCATCGCTACATGCCCAGTTCAGATACTTGTCCGAAGGCTCTCATCTGGGGGATATGAGGGATCCCCGGATGAGAGGGCCTGGCCGTTTCTCGCTCACTTCTGCACGGAGGTAAGGTGCTGAGCCGGCAGCACATGTAGCCTACCTCGTGAGCGAGTACTAAAAGGTAAAAGAAGTTCCCCAGTCGAATGAAATGGTTACGAAAACTGTCTATATCTAATTCATAGAAAGTCTAGACAAAGGTGGGAAAACGTCGCAATAACACGAAATGGAACGCACGGCTAGCGAATCCATTGCGTGGTTCGAAGTCCAAAGCGAAAGCTTACCTAATGGATGCCGCCCGCATACTGACCGTTCCTGGTTTGTGCTTGAGCGACCAGTGGCAATCGAAATGCCCATCACATGGAAGTGAAGAATTAAAGCAGCCAAGAGCAGGACGTGGCAACTCCTCGGGTGAGCCCCGTCTCAGAGCAATATGTGCCGGCTCTGCAATTATGGAAGCCTCCTTGGATAGCGGGGGAATGCTGATGGTCTGCCCCTGCCTTCCCTTGATGGTGACCGTGATGTCGTTGACCGTTCTACTTTGACCAGCTTTAGATGTGGATGACACCACAGCACTAACAGTCTAACGTCTCTCGAAACTCTGGGAAAGCAAACCCGTAAAAATGCCTGCTGAAGTCGGATGTGCTGGCCTACGGGTGCAAATAAATAAGGCACAACGCAAAAAACGTCCGAGTGAAATGTATTTCGTGCTAGGAACAGCTCTGACTAACTAGTTTTCCGAATATCTCGTGTCCGGAAAAGCTCCGACTAGCTAGTTTCCGAATGTTCGTTGTGCCCGGAACAGCTCTGACGGGCACATCGACAAGCATAAATCCGAATCGAAAACTCGCTGAGTGGATACCGTCTGCAGACCGGTCTAGTCAGTGCGGGAAAGGCCCGTGGTCAACGATATGCCCAATATATCGAAGTGAGGAATTAAAGCAGCCATAAGCAGAACGTGACGATTCCCTCGTGAGCCCAGGACCAGGGCGCTATGTGTCGGCTCTGCAACTATGGAAGCCACCCTGGATGGCGGAAAATATCATGGACTGTCCCTGCCTTACCTTGAGGGATGATCGTAAAGCATTCGACCGTTCCAACTTGACAAGCTGTGATGTGGACGGCACCACAAAAGTGAGTGTCTCCCAGGAATGCAACCTGGTCAAAAATGCACGCTACAGCCGGATGTGTTGGCCTACAGGTTTGGGCCCAAGGGCGCATAACTTAGACACACCGTAATCACACCTGAAAAAACACTCCGGATGAATGCAAAGAAGAAGAAAACAGCTTCAGAGGGTCGATCATGGACGGTTATTGAAGAAATGAATAAGTAATTTTGAAATCACATAATCTATGCGTAAAATGGATCTTCTAGCGAGAGTACAAACGAACGAACGAAAGAACGAAAGAACGAACGAACGAACGAACGAACGAACAAACGAACGAACAAACGAACAAACTTTATTTTCGAAGGGTAACAAATTGGGCACGTCTTACATTTGGCCCTTCCAATCACTCATCTTTCGTTCATCAGTGCATAGTGCATTCACATAGGGAAAAAACATTGTCAAATGAATGTTGTAAACATAAACAATTCATGTTACCATGTTATAAGACAAATCCCCCACCTGCCCACCCATCCCCTATCCATCCGCGTGTCCCCCACACACACATCCACCACCCAGCCACACACATACCCACAGGCACATAATGACCCCATCCATCCACCAATCCCCCAACTCACACATCCCAAACACACCCCCACATACATCATCTCCCTACCCACACACACATATCTCCCACCCACCACACATCCCCCGTCCACACATCCCCCACCCACCCACACACCCAGGCACACATGCATGAACCACCCATCCATACCCACCCACACATCCACCCACCTTCATACATCTCCCCACCCACACGCACACGTCCTCCACCCATCCCATAACCTACCAACACTCACCCACCCACATATCCTCCACCACCCACCCACACATCCCCAAACACTCAGCCAAACACACATCCCCAAACCACATTTCCAACACCCACGCACACATATTCCCGCCAACTCACATATCCTGCACTTACCCACACACAAAACCCGCACCTACCCACACATCCCCCACTTGCACACATATCATCCACCACACAATCCCCCCACCCACACATCCCGCACCCAAACCCACACATCCCTCCCACCCCCAACCCACACACACTAACCCTCCCATATGTCCTCCACCGACCCACTAGCCAACCATCCCACCCCGTTCTCCAAACTCCAATCACACATCCCTTAACTACACATCTAACCACCCATACACTCTCTCACACACACATCTCCCCACCCATACACACATCCTCACCCATCAACACATTCCTCATCCAAAAACACACACCAACCACCCACACACCCCCACCACCCACATATATCTCACCCACACACATCCGCCTTTCCACCCACACACACATCCCCCACTCATACACTCACGTCTCACACACATCCACCCACTCACGTACCCATCCATCAACCACTCACACCGACACATCACCCACCCACCCATCAACAGATGCATCTCTCATCTACCCTCCCACCCACACACACCCCAACCACCCAGGGAAACACACATCCCCCATCCTCACATATTTACAAGTTAATGTACAAGAGTACAAGTTAATGAGCAGGGTTGCTATGCTAGCCGAGACTTTGCCAGTTGTGGAGTCCTGCTGATGGACAGTGAATGCATAATACGTGACATATGTAACAGGTTGCTACAGACAGACACAGAAGTTGATCCATCAACCCGGCTATGGTCTTTGTAATTTGGTACCACTTCTAACGACAGAAGCGAGATCAGTGGCTGGAACTACATAGGCGTATGCTTATCCATACACATCTCCACGCTCCGACGTCTGCTGAGAGAGACACAGCACATATGATGGCGTCCCGAGTGTTATTGTGTCAGGCCTGATTAAATCAGTAAATCAACAGTCTACACAGGCCCTAAAGTCACTAGGATCTAATTACACTCTTCTTCTGCCAATTCTCTTCCTCCTCCTTTTTCTCCTTCTCGTTCACCTCCTGCTTCTTCTTCTTCCTTCGACATTCTACTCTATTCTTCTCCATTCTCCTTCATTCTCCTCCATTCTTGTCCATTCTTCCGCTCCGTCTCCGTTTTCTTCTTCTTTGATTTTTTCTCTATCATTTTTCACTGTGTGAGTGAGAGAGTGGGTGAGAGAGTGAATGAGAAAGAGTGTGAGTGAGAGAGTGAGTATGAGACAGAGAAAGCGAGAGAGTATGTATGCGCGTGTGCCTGCGAGTGTGAAAGAGTAAGTGAATGTCTGTGTACACGTACGTGTGAGAGATTGAATGAGAGAATGAGTTAGTGTGAGAGAGAGGTTGTGTTGTGTGTATACCTGTCTGTGTGAGAGAGTGAGAAAGTGAGTGAGTGAATGTGTGTTAGAGAGTGCCGGGTGAGTGAGTGAGTAAGGGAGAGTGAGTAAGTGAGTGAGGGGGAGAAATTGTGAGTATGTGTATATGTGCGTGTGGGTGAGTGAGTGTGAGAGCGAGTCAGTGTGCAAGAGAGAGAGACAGTGGGTGAATGAGAGAGTGCATGAGAAGTTAATGAGTGAGAGAGAGAGAGAGAGTGGGTGAGTGTGTGTGTGTGTCTGTGTACTTGTCTGTGCGAGTAAGAGAGTGAGTTAGTGTGGTTTAGAGAGTAAATGAGTGAGTGAGAGTGAGAGGGTGAGATTATGTGAGGCAGCGTGTATGTTTGAGTAAGTGTGTGGGTGGATGGGTGGGTGTGTACGTGTGTCCATATATGTGTATGCGTGTGTGTATGTGGGTGTATGTGTGTGTGCAAGTCTGAATGTGCGTATGGGTGTGTATGTATAAGTGTGTGTAAATGTGTGTTTGTATGTGTGCTTGTGTGTGTAAGTATGTTTATATGTGTGTTTATGTGTGCGTACATCTGTGTGTGTGTTTATATGTATGTGCGTGTGTATATGTGTGTATGTGCGTGTGTATATATTTGTATGTTCGTGTATGAATGTGCATGTTTGTGCTTATGTGTGCATGCATGCAGTGTATGCGAGGGAGTGTGTATTTGTGTGTGTGTAAGTATGTGTGTATGGGTGTGGATGTGTGTATGTGTGCGTGGGTATATGTGTGTATTTGCGTGTGTTTATTGTGTGTATGCTCGTGTGTGTATGTGTATATGCTTTCGTGTGTATGCGAGGGAGTGTGTATTTGATAGCGAGAGGTTGTGTGTCTGTCTGTGTGTGAGTGAGAGTGAAACAGAGTGTGATATTGAGTAAATGAAAGATGGAGAGAGTGACTTAATGGCTGAAATAGTGATTGCGAGAGAGAGAGAGAGAGAGAGAGAGAGAGAGAGAGGAGAGAGAGAGCGCGCGAATGAGAGTGAGACAGTGGAAGAATGGATTTGTTAGTGTGTGTGTATGTGTGCGCGCATTGTTTGTAAGTATCTATGGGTGTGTGTTAATGAGAAGAGAGAGAGAGAGAGAGAGAGAGAGAGAGAGAGAGAGAGAGAGAGATTTAAGCGCACGCATATCATGTAACATGCTATTCCATATATTGTGTGTATTCTCATGTTCATATGACTGCCAATTGATGTTATAATTTATAACATGAACACATGTACATCACTGTAGAGTTGGTGAGAGAGTTAGGGAATATAAGTTAGAGAGAGAGAGAGAGAGAGAGAGATAGAGAGAGAGAGAGAGAGAGAGAGAGAGAGAGAGAGAGAGAGAGAGAGAGAGGGAGAGAGAGAATGAGATAGCGAGAAAAGAGAGATAGAGAGTTGAATTGCATCACCCTCCCCCGATGTGTCTCCACCTTGACGTGGTGGGGGAGCTTGCGTGTCCCATCGACCCCATTTGCTTGCCGATTTATGAAAAACTACATATCGGACAGCTTATGGGATAGGGACCAGACTAAGAGAGACACAACCTGCTGCTCTGCAGGTAAGACTGAGGATAGCAGTCAACAAATTAAATCAGGTGTACGAAGGCAGACGTTCTTGGTCCGGACAAAACTCTTAAGGCTCCCTGTCGAGGGCTGTGGCTGAACGCCTCTAAGCCACAAACCCTCGGATCTGAGAGCTGGGCCGAAACTCGCCTACTGAAAAATAGAGGCGTGATATTGAGCAAGCTAAATGTTCAGGTCTGATACATGTTCGAAGGCTCTCAGCTGGGGGATATGAGGGATTCCCGGATGAGAGGGCCTGGCCGTTTCTCGTTCACTGCTGCACGAAGGTAAGGTGTTGAGCCGGCAGCACATGTAGCCTATCTCGTGAGCGAGTACAGAAAGTCAGAAAAGTGACCCAGTCGAAGGAAATGGTTACGAAAACTGTCTGTATCTAACTCATAGAGAGTATAGACAAAAGTGGAAGAACGTCTCAATGACGCGAAATGGAACGCACGGCGAGCGAACCTATTGCGTGGTCTGAAGTCAAAAGCAAAAGCTTAACGAGTGGATGTCGCTCGCAGTCTGACCGTTCCTGGTGTGTGCTTGAGCGATCAGTGGCATGCGAAATGTCCAACAGATGGAAGTGAGGAACTAAAGCAGCCATGAGCAAGACGTGGCAACTCCTCGGGTGACCCAGTCTCAGAGCAATATGTGCCGGCTCTGCAATTATGGAAGCCGCCTTGGATAGCAAGGGAATGCCCATGGTCTGCCCCTGCCTTCCCTTGAGGGCCGACCGCGATGTCGTTGATCGTTCTATCCTGACCAGCTGAGATGTGGGCGACATCACAACAGTTTAACGTGCCTCAAAACCAGAGGAAGGCTAACCTCACTAAAAAATGCCCGCCGGAAGCCGGAAGTGTCGTCCTACGGGTGGCAAACTAAAAATTGACACTACGCAATTACGTCCGAGTGAAATGTCTCGTCCGAATGTCTGTCGTGCCTGGAACAGCTCTCTAGGGCGCAACGACAAGCACATGTCCGAAAACTCGCTTAGTGGATGCCGTCTGCAAACCTGTCTGTTTTGTGCGGGAATGGCCCGGGGCAAACGAAATGACCAATATATTGAAGTGAGGATTTAAAGCAGCCATGAGCAGGACGTGACGATTTCCCTCGGTGAGCCCAGATCCAGGGCGTTATGTGTCGGCCCTGCAACTATGGAAGCAACCTTGGATGGCGGAAAATGCTATGGACTGTCCCTGCCTTCCTTTGAGGGATGACCGCTGGCCTCGACCGTTCAACCTTGGCCAGCATGGTTGTAGATGGCACCACAAAAGTGAGAGTCTCTCAGGAATGCTACCTGGTCAAAAAAGCACGCTGTAGTCGGAATGTGTTGGCCTACGGGTTTCGGCCCAAGGGCGCATAACAGACACACCGCATTCACATCTGAAAAAACACTCCGGATGAACGAAAAGAAGAAGAAGAATTGCATCACCAATATTTTACGCTACACAATGTATATGTACAATGTTTTTTTTTCAATTTCTTGCAATTTTTGCGAGAATGCTCACGACAATCGTCAGTGTCTCAGCTGTGTGTAAAGTGTGGGAGTTTGTTCTTATTAGTTTCGGTGATCATGTGAGGCATCATGTATGTGTCTAGATGTGAGGATGTGTGTGGGTGTGTATGTGAGGGATGTGTGTGTGGGGAATGTATGTGTGGAGGGTTTGTGTGTGGGGGATGTGTGTGGGTTGATGCGTGATGTGTGAATGGGTGAAGGGATGTGTGGTCGGTAATGATGTATGTGTGTGATGGATGTTTGTGTGGGTGGGGATATTTGGGAGGATGGTTGGAAGTATGTGGGTGTTGGTTGGTTGTGGGTGTGGGTAGGGAATGTGTAGTTGGGTGGGTGAATGGCTGTATGGGAGATGTGTGTGGGTTGCGGATGGGTGTGGGGGATGGGTGTGGGGGTGTGTCTGTGAGTGGGATATATCTGTATGGGTCTGAGTGTGTGAGTGTGGATGGGATAAGTATGAGTGTGTGAAGGATGTATCTGTGGCCGTGGAGGATGTTTGTAGGTGGGGGATGTGTGGGTGGGTGTGGAGATTTGTGTGTGTGGGTGAGAGATGTGTGAGCGGAGATGTGTATGGGGAATGCATGTGGGTGTGTGTGTGTGGGGGGGGGGGATGCGTTTATGGGTGAGGTGTTGTGTGGGATGGGGGAGGTATGGGATGTGCGGGTGGATGAAGGATGTATGTGAGGATGGGGGATGTGTGTTTGGCTAGGTGGTTGGGGTGTGTATGGATGGGAGGGTAGATGAGAGATGCATGTGTTGATGGGTGGGTGGGTGATGTGTGGGTGTGTGTGGTTGATGGATGAGTATGTGAGTGGGTGGATGTGTATGAGAGATGAGTGTATAGGTGGGGGATGTGTGTGTGGGTGAGAAGGCGGATGTGTGTGTGTGGGGTATATGTGGGTGGTGGAGTGTGTGGGTGGTTGGTGTGTGTTTTTGGATGAGAAATGTGTTGATGGGTGAGGATGTGTGTATGGGTGGGGAGGTGTGTGTGTGTGTGTGTGTGTGTGTGTGGGTGGTGAGATGTGTAGTTAAGGGATGTATGATTGGGGTTTGGAGATCGGGGTAGGATGGTTGGCGATTGGGTGGGTGGAGGATATGTGGGAGGGTGAGTGTGTGTAGGTTGTGGGTGGGAGGGGATATGTGGGTTCGGGATGTGTGGGTGGGGGAGATTGTGTGGTGGGTTATATGTGTGCAAGTGGAGGATGTGTGGGTGGGTTTGGGTTGTGTGTGTGTGGGTAAGTGCAGGATATGTGAGTTGGCGGGAATATGTGTCTGTGTGGGTGTTGGAAATGTGGTTGGGGGATGTGTGTTTGGCTGAGTGTTTGGGGTGGGTGGGTGGGTGGTGGAGGATATGTGGGTGGGTGAGTGTTGGTAGGTTATGGAACGCCCGTGTGTTGCAAGGGCCCATACGAGGGAGCAAAGAATAGTAACACTGTTGCCTACCATGCACGTCATAAGAGGCGACTAAGGAGGTTATGGTTCCGTCGCCCTGCTACTGAGTCAGTGCGTGGCGCGACACTGTGAGCTGTGAATTTCGCATGGAATACTGTTGCATCGGTCCGCGGTTGTTTTTAGCGTGAACTGCGTGTTCGGAACGATGACGGCCGGTTGTTGCTGGATTGACTGATTTGCCTTTTCGGTTCACAAGTACTTTTTTTCAGGAGACTCATGGGAGTCGGCGCTGTAGCTACGGAGTTCGTGCTTTGTGCGGCGATTTCTGTCGGTCGCCCTGCGGACCGAGACCGAGCTATATGGGATAAAAGACGGGTCAATGAAGTCCTTCTGGTGACTACCGTTTCCATCGACGATGAACTGTATTTTTCGTGGAGGTCTTTTGTGTTGGCATTCTGGCGGCTGCATTATGCACAGTGTCCTGTGCAGGCTGTTGGCTTGCCGACACTCCTGTCTATTTCTTTGTTTCCATAGGGCAGTGAGGAGCATTTTGTGTGATATTTACTGGCAAAGGAACGGAGCAATATGGGAACGACCCGTTGCCGTGAAGTTGCAACCGCGACTAACTAACTAACTAAGGGATGGGTGGAGGATGTGTGCGTGTGTGCCTGGGTGTGTGGGTGGGTGGGGGATGTGTGGTGGGTGGGAGATGTGTGTGTGTGTGTGTTGGTAGGGAGATGATGTATTTGGGGGTGTGTTTGGGATGTGTTGGTTGGGGGATGCGTGGATGAATGGGGTCATGTGCCTGTGGGTATGTGTGTGGTTGGGTGGTGGATGTGAGTGTGGGGGAAACGCGGATGGATAGATGGGTGGGTGGGTGAGGATTTGTCTCATAACATGGTAACATGCAGTGTTTATGCTTACAACAATCATTTCACAATGTTTTTTTTTCCTATGTGAATGCATTATGCACTGATGAACGAAAGATGAGTGATTGGAAGGGCCAAATGTAAAAAGGGCCTGCGTGCTCAATTTGTTACCCTTCGAAAATAAAGTTTGTTCGTTCGTTCGTTCGTTCGTTCGATCTTTTTCTTCTTCTTCTTCTTCTTCTTCTTCTTCTTCTTCTTCTTCTTCTTCTTCTTCTTCTTCTTCTTCTTCTTCTTCTTCTTCTTCTTCTTCTTCTTCTTCTTCTTCTTCTTCTTCATCTTCTTCATCTTCTTCTTCTTCTTCTTCTTCTTCTTCTTCTTCTTCTTCTTCTTCTTCTTCTTCTTCTTCTTCTTCTTCTTCTTCTTCTTCTTCTTCTTCTTCCTTTTCTTCCTCTTCCCTTTCTTCTGCTTCTTTGTCTTCTGTCTACTCTTCTTCATCTTTTTATTCATATACTAGTAGTAAGGGATGTTGTAATGGAAGAGTAAATAAGGATCCAGATCCGCTTGGTGACATAGTATTTTACTATATAAAAAATCACGATCCTACGCTCTGACGTCAAAAAGCGGATCCTACGGGGACCATATTTTCAAGGGATGCAACCCATGAATAAATAATCGAACGTATTTTTGCACTGTTACATCCCTTTCTTTTTGTGATAAATTGTATGTCTTTAAAAATTTTATAATTGCTGTTATTATTGATTGTAGCGGGAGGGGCCTAAAAAAACTATCATCATACTAGTGATGCTGGTAAGGTACAGTGCTCTTCCGCCTCGGTGTCTTCCTTCTTTCTTTCTCGTCTTCTTTCTTTATCTGTATTGGGCATAAACACTATCATCATTCAACTGGCGATGTGAAAGGGTTAGGGTTACAGTGTATTTCCTCGGGATGTCTAGCGGCTGGCGGGCTTGGGGCTGGGAGTTCAGGGGTGGGCGCGGATGTCGGCATGTGGATAGGACTAGGCGGTTCGAACCTAGAGTCATGACAGGCGTCATATGAATACCTTAATAAGTAAAAATGTAAATATGGCGGCTATATGATCTGTATAGGGTCATAGTGGCCTATACACCATCATTATATGGGTTACAAATGAAAAACTTAAAAATTAAAAATTGCCAATATTAGTGATTTTAGCGGGTATAGCTTAGTAAAATTCGTTGGTAAGGGTTGTGTAGCGGTTATTAGAGATATATAGAGGGATGATATAGAGATATATATAGAGCTGGGATGAAGAAACAAGAAGCACCAGTCTTCAAAACAGGTAACTTAGAAGTTTTGAAATTTTTGTAAAAGCGGGCATGCTCTGCTGAACTTTGGCAGACATTATTTTGGAAACCAGTGTCTTCATTTCTCTGAGCGTGCACCAATACTATTCTTTGGGAAAGAAGCTTTTGCTCTGTGTCACATCCATTGTGAGTGGAGTCAGGAAATTCTTTCGTATGCAAGGGTTGTAATCCATGTTTTCATGTTTCTCTTTGACGTTCCTTTTGCTTTTTGTAACAAGGGTGTCCTTTCTTGATCATTTTCTAGGTGCTGATAACACTGATGTCAGATTTTAAATGGTTTGTAAAGTCCACTGTGCGTTTGGTTTCCATGATTAATTCCGATCGTAGTCATTACCTTGGTGTCTCGGCTGTACCCTTACACATGTGCTTGACTGCGACGCCATCTTTAACCGGCTTTAGTCACGTATTTCGATTGTATCCTTACACATGTGCTTGACTGCGACGCCATCATTAACCGGCTTAAGTCACGTGCTTTGATTGTATCCCTTAGACATGTGACAGGAATCATCGCCATATGTTATCGGATTTGACCATTACATAGTGTGATCGGATGCAGCGCCATCTTTGATCGGCTTTAACCAGTGATGACGCATTCTGGTCGTAGCCATTGCCACAATTAACCGGATATAATGCCATCTTTGACCACTCGTAGCCAGTGAGCACTTAGTGTGGTTGTAGCCGTTACACAGACGACCGGAAGCAGAGCCATATGTGATCCGATGTGACCATTACCCAAGTGTCTCGGTTGTATTGTTATGCGGTCAGTACGCTCTGAGTCATCCTCCGGTTTTCCCTAAAGACATGTCTGAAAACGTTCTCGTACGTTCACCCTGGCCGACATAGCCCCGTGATGAGTCACCCAGATGGTCACCCTAAGATCAACCACCTATGAGGTCAATCTTTAGACTTTAATATGAGCCTCACCCTCCGACTATTATCAAGGATCGGACGTATTTATATACTACCACGCCACAGAAGCACCCCTTAACAATGATCAGAAGCACCTATCTAGCCTTTCCTCCACTCACACACCCTTTACCAACGGATCTCAACACGCTATACCCGCTACAATCACTAATGCCGGCCATCTTTACATTAAAAAATTTCCATATATAACCTGTATGGTGATAGCGTATAGGTCACTGCGACACTCTACATATCGCTAATAACCGCTACCCAACCCTTACCAACGAATTTCACTAAGCTATACCCGCTACAGTCAATAATTTCGGCCATGTTTACTTTTAAGGTTTTCATTTGTAACCCGCGTTATGATAGTGTATAGGTCACTACGACACTCTACAATCCCTAATAACGACTACCCACCCTTTATCACCGAGTCTCACTAAGCTATACCCACTACAATAAATAATACCGACCATCTTCACTTTTTAAGTTTTTTATTTGTAACCCGTATGATAATAGTGAACAAGCCACTGTGACCCTCTGCATATCACTAATAACCGCTACCCATCTCTTACTAACGGATTTCACTAAGCTATACCCGCTAAAATCACTAATAACGGCCAATTTTACTTTTTAAGGTTTTTATTTGTAACCCATATAATGATAGTGTATAGGCCACTATGACCCTCTACAGATCATATAGCCGCCATATTTACATTTTTACTTATTAAGGTATTCATATGACGCATGTCATGACTCTAGGTTCGAACCATCTAGTCCTATCCCACATGCCGACACTCGCGCCCCACCCCTGAACTCCCAGCTCCACGCCCGCCCGCCCGCCAGCCCCTAGATCATCCCGAGGAATTACACTGTAACCCTATCGCTTACACATCGCCAATTGCATGATGATATTGTTTATGCCCAATACAGATAAAGAAAGAAGACGAGAAAAAAAGAAGGAAGACACATAGGCGGAAGAGCACTGTACCTTACCAACATCACTAGGATGATGATAGTTTTTTAAGCCTCGTCCCGCTACAATCAATAATAACAGCAATTGTAAAATTTTTAAAGACATAAAATTTATTACAAAAAGAAAGGGAAGTAACAGTGCAAAAATACGTTCGATTATTTATTCATGGGTTGCATCCCTTGAAAATATGGTCCCCGTAGGATCCGCCTTTTTGACTTCAGAACGTAGGATCATGACTTTTTATATAGTAAAATACTACATCACCAAGCGGATCTGGATCCTTATTTACTCTTCCATTACAACATCCCTTACTACTTATACTTTTTCATCATCTTCTGCCTTGTTACCACTTTCAACTCTGTCCTCCTCCTTTTCCCTTCTTGCTTCTACTTCCCATTTCCTCTCCTCCTTCTCTTTTACGTGCTACTTCTTTCCACTGAATACTACTACAGGTACTATTGATACTACTTCTACAACTACAACAACTCCCTGGTAAAATTAGACACCATCGTCAATATAACAAAATAAACAGCATGTAACTATCGGAATATACTGACGAATAAAACATACTGACCAATAAAAAGATATCAATTGAAACGAGAAAACGAGTGTTAAAGTGATACATAGAACCAGTACTTTTGTAGTAAGTAGTAAGTAAGTAAGTTAATCTTTATTTTCCAAGGGTTAAGAATTGGGCACGCAGGCCCGTCTGACATTCTGCCCTTCTTCTCTATTTCCTCTCATACATTCTTTCATTCAACATCTTTTATGAAGCAATTCTTTCACAACAAAAGAACAATAAGCATTAACACACATGAAAAATAATCAATAATAGATGACTCGTTGAGGCAATTTTTAAACATGGGCATCATGAATACCCAAGGTGGGTGTAACGTGCCATAGATATGGGAATGTTGTTGTTGTTTTTTTTTTGGTTTTTTTTTTTTTGGCTAGTTGTCGTTCGAGATAATTTACCATTATAATTGTCTTTGTTGCTGTTTTTTTTTTTAAATTAAGGATGCATGTAGTCTGTCCTGAGGTAATGTTCAAACAGGTTGCGACTGTATGTATAATGATTGGTGGTGTCTTTGATTTTTTGTGGAAGATTTTTTCCACAACTGAGTGGAAGAGTAAGCTAAGCTTGGTTTAAATAAGACATGGAGTATATTTAGTCGTTCGCTATGTCTTGCATTATATTTAAACAATGGCCAAAGGTAGCTTCAGGCATTTTGAAATGGGATTTTGTGAACTAGTTTAGCCTTATTAAAAAGTAGGCGTTTGTGGAGTGGCAGTAACTGAAGACGTTCATGTAGGTTAGAATTGTCTGTAAGCTTATCACCGTTGATTAGACGCACTGCCCTTTTCTGGAGTGAATAAAGGCGTTTTATTATTGATTTGGAGCATCCATCCCAGATTGTGGAGCAATAATCAATATGTGTTTGTATGTGGGAAGTATAGAATATCTTTCTTGTGTTTTCGTAGAGGAAATTGTTAATTGTGGCAAGTTGGTATACTGTTTTGGCTATTTGTTTAACTAGAGCATGAACATGGGAATTGAAGGATAGATTTTGACCTATGATAAGACCCAGTGCCTTGTGCTCGGTTACACTTTCTATAGGCATGCTACCAAAGTGCAGCTGTAGAGATCTCTGCGAGTTTAGCGTGTGAAGTCTTTGCCTGGTTCATATTAACATAGATTTTGTTTGAGAAATGTTGACTTGCATGCGGTTTGTATGACTCCAGTTAACTACCCTATTTATTTCCTGTTGCAATGATACTTCTAGCACAATACGATCAATAGCGTTTGTATATACTGTGCAGTCATCTGCAAATTGATCGCAGGACGACGACAGATATAAAGGAAGATCGTTTATATAAATGGCAAATAACAGAGGGCCAAGAATAGATCCCTGCGGTACTCCAATATTAATGGTAATGGCTTGAGATAAAGATTGATTGTGTGATACTATTTGTTTTCTGTCTAATAAAAATGATTTTTATTAATGTCACTATTTTCATTACTTCTAGTTTTTTAATTAGAATATTATGATCTATCATATCGAACGCTTTTCTAAAGTCTATAAACACCGCTCCACATAAAGTATTGTTGTTAATATTTTGATGCCAGTTTTCTATCATGTTTGTTAGGGCCGTTTGACAAGAATATTTTGGCCGAAATCCTGACTGACTGTCAACTATTAGTTTGTGGCGAACTAAGTGCTCTAGTGTTGTTTTGTGGATGTGTTTTTCTAGTAGTTTGGATAGTGAGGATAATATGGAAATTGGCCTATAATTACTCATGAGACAATCGTCTAGAGAACCAGCTTTTAAGTAAGGATACACTTTAACGTTTTTAGAGGCTGATGGGAAGTGACCTTTCGTGAGACATTGATTATATATAAAAGTTAGTGACTCGTAGATCGCCGGTACAGCATGGCGAAGGATACGATTACTGATTCCATCAATTCCTGATGAGTTATTATTCTTTAGGTTATTGAGATTAGTAAATACTTCTGTGGTCGTCATTAGCGGTGTGTTGGAGGGAATATCTCCATAGCATTTGTTTTCACAGAATGATGATAATAAAGACATGTCATGAGGCGCATCTGGTATTGCAGCCTTCAGTTGGTTTATGTCAGACTGAAAGAATCTACTGAATTGATCACATGTAACCTGATTTGATGGTATTGATTGTGATGATTTGTGTTTGTTTGTCAAGGTATTAATTGCTTTCCATATATCTTTAGTGTTTGTTTTATCTATTATTAACTTCTTAAAATAGTTTTTCTTTTCCTTTCGAATAATATATTGAACTTTGTTTCTCAGACTACGGTACATAGTTAGGTCTCTATTTTTATGTGCCCTGTCCCGGTGTCGTAGTAATTCTTTATTACTTTTAATGTCGTCCCTGGAGTGAGGGGAATCAACACCCACAATTTTATTAACCCAATATTATTGTTCTAGAGAAACCACCAGAACCCGTCCACAAAACTCCTTCAGTCTGTAGACACCTCTTTCTTACTCTCACTCACCCCTGGATCATGCCCCCTCTCATTCTTCCCCAACACAACATACTCAACAACTCTAGCCTCAACAAATAAATACAACAATTAATTTATTAAAACAAAGAGTATGTGTGTGAGAGGTGTGTGTGTGTGTAATGTGTAGAATGTGCGTCGAATATTCTAATGTGTATGTAGAATCAGACCAGTGAATCAGGAGCAAAGTCTGTTACATCACTGTGCTGAGCACACAACAGCACCATGTATTCCGTATAGTGAACCTTACCCAGAAGATGTTTCTCCGCCCACGTGACGACTTTCTCCGATAACGCTCGAACAAACAGGATGCTGGTCATCAGTTAGACACTGTTCTATCTTGGTCTTCACTCTAACAAATACGGTGAAGTTACTCTGTTTAATAATGTTCGTTGAACAGAGAATCATTCAATTAACTGAAATGTCACTTGGGAAAATCTATTGTTCACAAGTCTCTGATTATAAGATTTTCCCCCTCTTTAACAAACCACCTATTAATGTTTCTAGGTATATATATATATATATATATATATATATATATATATATATATATATATATATGTGTGTGTGTGTGTGTGTGTGTGTGTGTGTGTGTGTGTGTGTGTGTGTCCTTGGTATATGAGTTATGAATCTTCGGTGATGAAGCTTATCACTCAGTAAACACAACACTTATGTTCATCAAGTCCGGCTCAGCAGAAGCCAGGTTTCTGCAGACCAACTAGGTTCTGAGCCCCGTGTAAAAGCCTCTCAGTAACCTCTGTCTTCATTCCGTGAGCCATCATTGTATAAAACTTTGAAACTGCTTCTTCGTAATAAATCATCGCACACTCAAGTGGAACCTGTTGAGTAGAGAACATCATGGTGAGAGCAACTCAATCCTGACCGTAATTAGGTGAGTGTAGGCCAATAGCAGCACTCAGATCTATAACAGTGATCCGATCTCTGTCATACGGCCAAATAGCTCATCACATTGGTCTTAGACATGGCAACACCAGGAAAGAATAAACGAACGGGTAGATACCCAGCAGATGCCCTACTGGAAGATCCTACCTTTTCACATTCCCCTCCTCCCTCCCAACCATCCTCAATCTCTCTAATTATTATCCCACTACATTGTCCTCAACTCCCTGAGTAAAATTATATATCACACAAGATAGTTAAAGCCATACAATAGGACACTAGTGCCGACGCTCCTATAATACTTTCTATCACCGCACTTATAAAACATTCTATCACCGCACCTATAATACATTCTACCACCGCACATTACTGTACTCTATTCCTAATCATACTCTTAGATATGATTAATAGAATACCATCTGCCTATTCCGGTTGATGATTGAGACTATGCAATCACAGACTGGATCTATGTCCGCCGATATATTATCAACACTTTGACACTATAGTCTCTTTCAATTAACACAACTCGGAATACTGCGCCGATCTTTAACACTTCAGAATATTTGGCCGACTCACTCCAACTTGTTTACCCCAACTGGTTTTATATCAGGGCTTGGGTGACGTCACCAAATTGTCTAGACGCAGAGGCGTCGAGAAGTTGTTTTTCTCTTTCTTTTTCCCAACTCTATGTGAACATCCGGCTGGTGTCCCCTTTCATCTGGGAAATTGTCTCCTGTCTGTGATCTAGAGAACCTTCTCCACATCACAAGACTCCATCCGACGTCTGGCCAGACATTCCGTATATCACTTCAAAGGCTGACTCCCGCCTTGTAGACGGAATTCGCCATTGTTCGTCTCGAGCATATACAATACATCAGTACACTTACAGACAAAACCCACAGCTTCACAGTCTATCTCACAAGATATACAAGCACTCGACTTTCGGGCACAGAACTACACGAAGCCTTTCTCAACCCACACGTCTTGTCATGTCCGAGTTCCCCAGCCGTCTGCCGGTTTCCCCGCACAGCGCTTGCCCTGTGGATTGGCTTCACGAGGACTGCGTGCGTCTTGCTTTGTCCTTGCCTGACCGCTGACTATCACGTCAGCCAGCAACCTGCGGGCAGGTAACTGGTACTCGCCTGGCGGGCGTAACGATGTTACTGCATCCCGGTTGGCAACTATTCGCCTGGCGGGCGTAACGATGTTACTGCATCTCGGTTGGAGACATTAGAGATTCTGACACGCTCCCCCGGGACTTATTCATGAAAGATTTTATATTTCATGCATACTCTACATAGATAAAGGGTTAATCTTTTAACCATGTCAGAATCGACCTTTCTGTTGTCATGTACATTGGCATAGAAATACATACGAAATGCAAGTTGTATGTTAAGTCATGTGGTGTTCGATCTTTACCACTTTCCAAGTTTCATCCTCTCGATGGATGATCACCTGAGTTGCAATATTGACCCAGTCAGATCGGTAGCACCAGCATCCAATGCAACTACCTCGCAACCTCTTAAAAAAACGAAATAATATGCTTTTTGCCACAAAAAAACATCAGGTAAGACTGTAATACGTCTTTTTATAAGCCGCATTCAACGCTCGAGCTCCGACCTCATTTGGCCGGGAGCTCTTCCGTTGGTCTACAACGTCGGTAACCCTATACCATGCCTAGCTGATGACCTCTTGGAGTGTTGACAATCTGGCAACAACAAGTAAATGAAAGGGACATAATTTTAAAAGATCTCAAATCTAATCTATTACAATTATTATTCTATTTCTCAGCGTCATAGCTTGATGCTTTTCCATACTAGCGAAAAAATGTCGATAGTGTGAATAAGTTACTCAAGATATGATTCTAAGATTACACTAGTCAAAAAATACTAATACACAATTCGTGTATTCGAAATTGGTGTTTCATAATTATTTTAGAAGCGTCATAAATTTTTAAGGTTTTTGTTTATCGTCTGCTACTTTTGGTCTAAATTTCCAATTCTCCGGAAGTACACACGAACAGCTGATGTCGTTAAAAATTCTATCACACACTTGTTCCGCTCTGGTGTAGCAATTCTGAATGTGAAATTGTTCTGATAGTTAATGTGTTCGTTGTTTCCCTGGAAAACTTCTGGATTGCGATTGACTGCAGTGGTGTAAATGTCACAGTTCAGTTCACTCTTTCGTTCACGGATTAAAATATCACTGGATATGTTCCAATCGCAGATACCACTGATAACTTGAATAGTTCGCTTAAGGTAAGTTATGAGCGAATGTGACACTGTTCTTGTTTCATAATATATACAATTAATATTGTTCGCTTTCTAACACACCCTACGCAATTATTCAAGACGATTACTACATTAATAATAAAATGAGAAAAAATATTTGCAGTGGGAATGAACCCTATCACATCGTATATTAGATGTACACAGCTTTCCTGAAAAAAAAACTTCACTGATGGCTGTGATGGTCTGAGTGATTTCTAACACACTGCACTCAGACATAAGTGCTTACTGGGTCGTTCGGACAACGGGACAAAAGATCAGCAATCGTGTTGGTTCTGCCAGCGATATGTCGCATTTCAAAGCTGTAATCTTGCAGCAAAAGTGACCATCGCGCTATCATCTGGTTTGTCGGCACCCCTGAAGTAATAAATTTTAATGGACTATTGTCGGACTCTACAATAAAATGCCGTCCCAGGAGTAATCTGGACAATTTAGTTATACCCACCACTAGAGCAAGGGCTTCTAATTGTGGTGTCGACCAAGCGCGTTCTCTTGGTTTCAATTTTCCAGAGACGTAGTATACAGGGTGTAGAATGTTGTCATGTTCCTGTAACAGAACTGCCCCAATCGCCACGGAGCTCGCGTCTGTGCGTAATCTGAAAGGAATATGCAAATTTGGCAATTTGAGGATGGGATTCTTTAAACTATTCTCAGAAAAATACGATAACACTTTCTGGAATGCAAATTTTAGGCATTCATTGTTTACAATCTTTTCAGGCTGGTTTTTCGTTAGTAGGTTAGTAAATTTTTCTGTCAGTTCAGCAAAATCTGGTATGAACTGCCTATAATAATTTAATAGTCCTAACACACTTCTGACTTGTTTCTTGGTAGCCGGAAGTGAGAGTTTCAGTATTTTAGACACGATGTTATCGTCTGTCGTGACAAAGCCATTAGATATTTTATACCCTAAAAAGGAGATTTCTTGACAGGCTATGTCAACTTTTGTAGGCTTCACAGTCAGTCCGTGCTGTCTTATCCGTTCAAATGTCTGATGTAATGTCTTTATGTGGTCTGTCATCGTCTTTGTGTGAACACAAATGTCGTCCATGTAACAGATAATGTTTGTTATGTCAACAAGTAAGAGTCGTGTCATGCGTACGAATGTCGCTGGGGCATTGACTAGCCCAAATGGCAATTTGCACCATTCGTACAGTCCCCAAGGTGTGGCAAAGGCTGTTAGATGTCTGCTCTGCTCGTGTACCGTTATCTGCCAATAACCTTTAGTCATATCTAACTTCGTAAAGTACCTAGAGTCTGTCAGTTCTGTCAGTAGATCTTCGCAGTTGGTCATTGGTTCCAGATCTAAAAGTGTTATTTTATTTAATTTTCGATAATCTACACAGAGTCTTATCGTGTTGTCCTTTTTGCGTACCATGACCATTGGAGACGAAAAAATGTGATTGGGATCGTCTAATGATGTTGTTTTTCTCTAAGCTAATGATATCTTGATGTAAGTTTTCTTTGTAATGTAATGGAATGGTGTAAGGTCTGCATTTTATTGGTGTGTTTGAAGTGAGCGTGATGTGATGTTGTACTAATTCTGTTTGTCCCGGGTTGTTGGAGAAGATGGTGTTGTACTGTTGTATGAGATGTTTGCAACTGTCTGTTTCTGCTTGTGTCAAATTTGGGTTTATTTTGATTTCCTTCAAGCAGTTTGTCGTGTCTAATGCCGGTGTTGGAATTTCGTCACTATCTTCGTCATCTTCATGGTCTATTATAACTGTAGAAGCTGTTGTATCGTCTTGTTCGTTGTCTCTGTTGTAGTATGGTCTTAGCATATTGATGTGGAATATTTTATGTTTGTCTTTTATTTGAATCTCATAGTCTACCGTTGAAATCTGTCTTATTACTTTAAATGGTCCTTGCCAAGAGTCAGTCAATAAGTGTCGGTCACTAGGTAAGAGAAGAAGTACGTCCTGTCCAGGTGTCAACGTTATTGTCCTGTTACCTTTGTCTGCATATTGTCTATATGTAGCACCAGATAGTTTTAGTGCTTCTTTTGCAATAGTACAAGATTTGATGATTCTTTCACGCAATGATGTTACATATACGTATGATGATATGGGTTTAAGTAAAGGGGTGGCTTCAGTTAACATTGAATGGTAGATACTCAATGGGCCACGTGGTTTGGCACCATAGATAAGTTCGAAAGGAGAGAACCCAGTACTAGAATGTGGGACTTCGCGATACGCAAAATGTATAGCAGGCAAATATACGTCCCAGTTTTTGGGATATTCTTGCGTGACTTTAGCAAGCATATGCTTCAAATCCCCATTAAACTTTTCTATGATTCCCGTTGAGTGAGGATGGTATGGTGAATTGAAACATTGTTTCACCCCCAACATTTTGGTGAAAGTTTGAGTAGATGATGCAATGAATTGGCTTCCCCGATCTGATAGGATAGTGTCTGTGTCAGAGTCTAATGTATTGCCAGCAGAGATGCAGGGACATCGTTACGCCCGCCAGGCGAATAGTCCCTAGCGGGGATGCTGTAACATTGTTACTGTAACAGTAGTCGGGTAATTGGTGTTAGGTGGGAAAAGACTACAGCACGATTGAGCATCGAGATGGAATGAGAGGAGAGATGCTCAAGTCGTGACGTAGTTGGTTGTTAAGGGGCAGTCAACATCTGGGTCTGGAACTGAAAGGACGCCATGTTTGTAGAAGTTGTCACCGAATGGAAATAAACCTTATTAATACAAAACCAACAGTCCTTGTTAGTCTTTCACACTGTTATAGGACGAATTTTGGTGCCCACGACACAGGATTCGAGCCTGGTATAACGCGGAGTCTCAAAATGCTGTCTGCTGAGTAACAACGCGGAGTCTCAAAATGCTGTCTACTGAGTAAGATCGCGGAATCTAAAAACGATGTCTACTGGATAATACATCGAAGTAGCTCAAAAATTATCAAGATCCTTGGTCCGTTTGTGTCGATCGCCAAAAACAGAATTGCGGCACGCTTTTAAACAAGTATTGAACATAACAGAAAAGCGCAGTTGGAAAGATGGCCAATATTGTAGGTGAGAAGTACAGACCTCCTATCAAAATTTTCAACTGTACGGGCGGTACTTGTCAAGAAAGGCATGAAGACTAGTTGGATATAAGGAGTGCGGTGCCTGCGAGTGTCGTCATTTTGCTGAGAGTCGAGCCAGTTTGATACAACGAACAAGAATTTTGCTGAAGGTCGGTCCTGGGTCATCATGCTACTGAAAAATTGTTTCAGGTGAGCAAGAATTTTCAAACAACTCCATCAAGTTGAGCCCTTGCCTTCAATCAAAGTTGCAAAGGTTAATTAAAGACTTTAAGATGTACTCGCCTCCAACCAAAATTTCAGAGGTTACTCAAAAGAAACAAAAACTTTAAAACTTACGTGACTACAGTTCAAAATTTTTCCATGTTGAGTTCGGACAACTTATATCATCAAGTCAAAATAATGGAAATGACCATTAACAATCAGGACAGCAGACAAATACCTCGTTCTTTCATTGATTGACATATATTTTTTGGACGCAGTCAGACTATCTTTGGGCTTCACTGCATATGAGAGCCGATAGCTGATCCTTTTGTCGTGCCCTATCGAGGCCTGTGAAGTTTTGTCGTGCCCTATCGAGGCCTGTGAAGTTTTGTCGTGCCCTATCGAGGCCTGTGAAGTTTAGTCGTGCCCTATCGAGGCCTGTGAAGTTTTGTCGTGCCCTATCGAGGCCTGTGAAGTTTTGTCGTGCCCTATCGAGGCCTGTGAAGTTTTGTTGTGCCCTATCGAGGCCTTTGAAGTTTTGTTGTCCCCTATCGAGGAATATTAGCTGTCAGAGTTCAGGTTACGGAGAAGATATTCCTACCGCCGCATATTATAGTGATGCTGAAACAGATATAAATACTGATGATTCGGAGAATGAGAGAATTGCACTACGAACAGATCCTGAATCGAAGCGTGATGTTCCCTCATACGGTGTAGTTGCTGGTAGACAGACGGACAGAGTTTTGGTTGGTGACTCTTTGGAACTAGATACCAGTTTTTATGACAGGAAAGTAGGGAAGGCTAAGAGACGAATGCCAAGAAAGAGAAAGAAAGTCAGACGTTCTAAAGCCGATTATGGGAATAGGGTCGACGTGTCTGCGGTAAATTATTATGAGTCTGATGAAGGAACTATTATCAGTGTGTCATCTGAAGACGAGATGGGGAAGTGCAAACGTTACGTATACAGGTATACAGGAAACAGTGAGCAGACCGACGCAAATAAAGGAAAGAAATCATTTAAGAAGAAGAATAATAGTAGACAGATAGCGGGAATTTACTCAACGACAGAAAGTGACTTAAGAAAAATAGAGGACCTTATGACCTTAAGACCTGAGTACTTTAACAGGTTAACAACAGATAGTGAAGATGACATAATTAGAGAAAGACATACTAATGTATTGAGAGACAACGAAATGTTTAACTTGGACACACTCTATAACTGTTAAAATTCCTTAGGTGATGAAGGAAAATGGAATAGTTTTGGCTTATGAGAAGAATTGCGGTGTGAGCATATAGATATATGAGCTGTCTAAAATAGACAGATGAATTATTTTGGTGTAGCATCACATGATACAAGGTAGGCAATAGTGTTGTTGAGGATAGAGAGTTACGACAAATGATATTCTACGTGGATACGTAATACAGGATGTCGTGTGTTTGGTCGTGATGTAGAGAGAGTAAACAAGGTAGAAATTAAAATAGTCCTTTGTCCGGAGTGGATAGTTGCGAGAGTTAATCACGTTGAGTGATGTATAACTGGAGTGATTAAAGTAGAGTAGATTCACCACATAATTAGTAGAGAGAGAGAGAAAATAAGTATGAATGCTAGTACTAGAGTGGATGGTTCGAAGCAGAGCTATGACATGACGTCTGAGATAGTTTCGCTTGGTGGTTTGAGAAGTAAGTATAGTATTGTTGACAGCTGAACCAAGAGTGTCTGATGAGAAGATATAGATTGAGGAGAAATTGAGTATCGTGTATAAAATAGTCGGTTGAACGCGAGAATATTAAGAGTAAAAGACTGTAGAAGTGAATGATTGAGAAAAGTAGAAATAAGAAAGTAGTGAATTGTGAAAGTCCTGTAGAATAATTCGTCTGGTTATGCGTTGTTCGTACGTGAGTATAACTGTTCGTCATGATGAGTGAAGTAAGAGTGAGGTTTGGAGACGTCGCATAAACGAAGTACATGGATAAAATGTAATAGTTGCGCTGATATATCTGGTGGCAATGTGTGTAGAGGAGATCGATACGCTTAGATTGTGGTGAGTGATTGCCTGAATGTTGAATTGGCGTCTAAATTATTTTTGAAGTAATAGTATAGATACGTTAGGTTGTCGTGATGTGAGAGTAGTGAGGTGAGACCGAGGTTGTGTATCACTGTCTGTGGGAATATGCGAAGAGTGAAGTGACGTTGATAAAATTGAGAACATAGTTAGAGGATTGTGATGTCTTTTTATTAGAATATCTGCATGACAGGTTGACGGAAAGAGAGTTAACATTCTGAATGATGTTTCATAAAACATGTTTAGTATTGTTGACAGGGACATGTCGAAGCAGGAATGCCTAATACTGAGAAAAGTGAGCTCTGCTGTCAGTTATAAGTGGTGTGGGTTGCTGTTCTGGAAGAGGAGTGAAAGATACGGAGGTAAATAAGGGTAGTTAAATGAATGTTGGAGAACGTGTTCCGATAAGGGTGACCGATTTGATTATCGTCACGATGCAAGACTGCTAGGAGAGACTTGAGGATAGTTTAGAGTAGTTGTGGTGAGGTGTTAAGAAAGTACTGATGCAGGAGAATGAAATATTAATTGCGTCGGATAGACGAGAAAATTAAAAGTAGAATTAGTTGTATTGGTGAGAGGTCTATAGTAAATAGACAAAGTTTTGTTGGACGTAGGAGGGTGGAGATACCGCCGTAGTTAACGGTAATCAGTAATAGTGATTAAGTGGTTGTAGTAATACTTGGAACAAATCCAAGGGAAACAATTAGTGTGTCGAGGTACGGTTTCCTTTAGTAGAGAGATGAGTTGTAGTGTGCTGGAATAGCCGCCACAATAGTAGTAAGTGAAGTGATTTGTGCTGCAGTTTACAGCGGTTGGTTAGGGTGAGATTCCAGATGTTGTGTGATGTGTTAGGAGTTGGGCTGGAAAAAGATAGAAAATTGTGAGGGGAGAGAATCAATGATAGTACGGTCATTGCTGATTAGTGATTTTTTTTTGTGTAGAGAGAACAGATATTGTTCTAAGTTAAGAAGTTAGTCTGTAGTTAACAGATATACATACGTGGCAGTGAAATGTTTTATTTTCTCGGTTATAGAAATAGTGGCATAACTTGTATGAATAGGTATGTGTTACATTGGTTCGTATAGGAGGCCAATGTTAATGGGCCACTGTACGTAGTTAATTTTAAGAGAATTATATTTGTTTGAAAACCTTCTCTTTAGCGAGAAGACAGTTGTCGAATTTGAGTTTTTAATGTCTCATGTATAATATGTTTTTTTTTGCTTGATTTGGTCCTGTAAAATGATTGTTATTTTTTTGATTTTAGAATAGGGTTATTGTGTTCTTAGACTTTTACGTACAAACTATTGGTCCGTAAAAGAGACCAGTAGTATTAACTAACAATAGGTTAGGATGTATGTTGTGTTATTTTAATATATATTTTTCTTTGAATGAGTTCATACCTTTAATTAATATGTGGGGAAACATAAATGATGTAAAAAATTTTTTTTTTTTTTTTTTGGGGGGGGGGGGGGGGGGGGGGGTATGATGTTCTGTTTTGATTTGATTTCGTTTAACTTATAATTTAAGTGAATTGTCTTGTTTGTTTGAAAACACATGTTGGAAATTAGTTAGGTTAAGTTTAATCTACATGGTTTTGTCTAGAATAAAGACAATACATGGGGCTTTATTTTAGACCCTTCGTTCAGAATATAGTAATAAACTACTGGGGACTAGAAGAGAGACATATTCTCCTTGTGAACAACAAGTTGATGTATATGCTACTAGCAAGGTTGCTGTGATAATCAGCGTTGAGAGGTTAAGTTGTGGAAACATGGGCCATACTTAAGTGACGGGGTTAATATACAAGTAAAATGGTTATGGGGAAATTAAGGGAGCATTAGTTGAAGAAAAGATTAATGAATATACCACTGGGGTAAATGCGGGGAAAGTTTTGAACATAGTTTCCAGGGGGTCAAAAGAGCCATGGGGTATTTTCATAAGAGACACGAGATTGCTGGCTTATAGAAGAAGAAGTGGGTAACACGCTGCGCCAGACAAGGAGCAAAACATGAATTGAATCCATGTTTGACTCCGAAGAATGATTAGATACTGTAGATAACAGTACAATAGTAAATGAGAAATGAACATTGTGGAGACATAATGACATGGGGTTTTTGAGGGTCTGTAATATATGGAATGAGAAAGAATAACGTTAATTGCAAGCAGTGAGGGGTTAGAAGGTCACGGACATGAGTTCAGGGGTGGTATATTGTTGCTGTTGATAACGGCATAAGTAGAGGTTTTAGTAGAGATGCCCATAATAAGTGGACATAAAGGGGTCGCTGAAATTTTCGGCGAGATTAAGAGAGAATTCTGAGAGAGGTATGAGAGAAGATTAGTTATGTGAGCTGGTGTGGGAAGAGGTCTAGAGGGATGATAGACCTTGTTAATTGTGTACTGTCTGTAATATATAGACATTTGGGAGTGAATTTTTTGATGGTTGGTACTTGATGCTGTAGATAGCAGCGTAAACTGTTACCATAATAAGTGGTACGGTAGAAGATATAATTGTTTTAGACTTTATTACATAAAGTCTCAAATGACATAGAGGGGTAAAGGTGTGTGATTTAGCTGAGTGTGGTTTTTGTGTGGAAGAGTTCTACTTCTTCTTTGAATCTCCGGTGCGCACCGATTCTTTGTCTTTCTATCGTGTGCGAGTTTTTTCTTCAGGTTGATTGAAAGTAGAGAATTGGTAGTGTTGTTGAAGACAATGGGGAGTTGGTACCAGAAAGGTACAGCGTTTGAATTTTTAAGCAGATCGCTTATAAAGAGAAGGAGTGTTTATTTTAACAAGGTGTTATGATGTATTGTATTAAGTTGAGGTTTAAATGTATTGAGGATATGTAATTAATTTGTGTTATGTTATGAAGAGGCAGAAATGAAGAAGAAGTTTATAGTGGGTTACTATATGAGAATATGACAGGGAGAAGAGTTAAAGAATAGAATATTTACTTAAATTGGAGTTGGTTTGGGGAAGATTAGAGGAACTGTGGGAGGTAAGGAAAGAGAGGGAATAGAGTAAGGGGATTGGGAGTAAAGACTTTTTCCTTTACAGGAAAAATTCTTTAGAAAACATAGGGAGGTGTAACAGTAGTCGGGTAATTGGTGTTAGGTGGGAAAAGACTACAGCACGATTGAGCATCGAGATGGAATGAGAGGAGAGATGCTCAAGTCGTGACGTAGTTGGTTGTTAAGGGGCAGTCAACATCTGGGTCTGGAACTGAAAGGACGCCATGTTTGTAGAAGTTGTCACCGAATGGAAATAAACCTTATTAATACAAAACCAACAGTCCTTGTTAGTCTTTCACACTGTTATATTACGCCCGCCAGGCGAGTATTAGTTACCTGCCTGCGAGGTTGCCGGCTGACGAGGCAGCCAGCGGTCAGGCAAGGACAAAGCAGGACGCACGCAGGCCACGTGAAGCCACTTCAGGTGGGCAGGCGCGTTGCGAGAAATAGCCAGACAGCTCTGGGACTCGGACTCGACTGGACGTATGATGGGAGAAAGGCTTGTGTAGTTCTGTGGCCCAAAAGTCGAGTGCTTGTACATCTTGTGAGACTGATTGTAAGCTGTGGGTTGCCTGTAAGTGTATTGTTATAACTTATGTATTGTGATGATCATCTCTAGATCGTGATCTGTAAATAAATCCATCGAAACTTCGTGTCGTTGAGTCTCAAGTCAAATCACGTTATATTTGTACTGTCTCACATGTGTTAGGTTAACGAGCCAGGTTTAAGACCCTGACATGTGTGGACGTGGTGGCATTCGTCCGGCTTTAAAATGAACGTGGTTTAAGTAATTAACATTTAAAACCTAGATTTCTGAACTTAGAAATTTTTGTCCAACTTTAGAGTGCATTTAAATGTGATTGTGAAGGCTCATTTTGATATATATTATTACATTGTTTAAACATGGAGACTAAATGTGAACGTAGAGTACATACATATTGTTTGATCTTGTAAACGTGTAAAACATTTGTGATTGTGAAACTTGTCACCGCTTGACCTTGTCGACATTGTGAAGTTGCCGCCATTGTGACCTTGTCGCCATCTTGTAAAATTGATGTCTATGTCCCTACTGAATGTCATCTTAATGTAAGTGATGTGTCATCAATGTTGTAGAGTGTTCAGATATAGTAGATTGTCTTTGTAAAGTGAATTGTGGAAAGCAGAAAGTTTCGGAAAGAAAGTGACTTGTGGTTTTGAAACAAATTGTTGACTGACAACATTACGACCTACAATTACACTCAACGCCATACAAACCTAATCAAAACTTAGTGACAAGCATACACACCACATCAAATAGACGCTAATTTATTTCCTCCAAAAACAAAGCAGGTTTTCTGTGCCATCTGAAACCCTTGCCCGTAGAGGTCATTTGTGTTTTGAAGTAGCGACCCTACAGTTCCTAGTCCGAATTTCAACCGTTCTTCACCGCATCCAGGACACTTGAGTATATTTTTCTTTTTATATACTTTCGGATGCAAATTTAGGCACATATTGTAAGTAGAACACTATTGTAAATTGTTCACTTTACTAACAACTTGTAACAAATTGTGTGGCTATTTCATTTGCATTTTCCATCATGTCTTCATTAAATGATTTCATCGATATGGGATTGAAGTTAAAGTTAACAGGTGATGAGCTAACGAAGTGGAGTGAGAAGAAATACTCTGAATACCTCGAGCGTGAAGAAAGAGCAGCTGAAAGAGCTGCCAAACAAGCAACCGCAGCAAAGCAAGCTGAGTTAGATATTGAACTGAAGAAAACTGAGATAGCAGCTCAGAGTAAACGGGAAGAGCTGGAAGTGCAACTAAAAATCAAACAACTTGATACTGAGACTGCCATAAACAAAGAGTCTAAGAAATCAGAGAGACTGGAGAAAGAAAACCAGTACAAGAAATATCAAGGTATCGTAAGAAATTATACCTCGGGTGACTGCATTGCAGCCTTCACCCAAAATTTTGAGACTTTAATGGACCATTACCAGGTCCCATTGTCTGAATGGAATATAATTTATATGAGAAGTTTATCAGGGGAGCCTCTGAAAGTCATAGAGACTATCCCCAAAGACCTCAGAAAAGATTACCATTATCTAAAATCAAAGATTATGGCACATTTTATGTTAGATGAGGCAGGTTACAGAGAACAATTCAGCAAGTTGAGCCCCGAACCGACTCAAACGTTCTCTGACTACCTCTGCTTAGTCCGAGATATATTTACCAAATGGACTTCAGCAGCTAAAATTGATAAGAACTATCAAAAGTTAGAAGATCTTATCATCAGAGATAAAGTCATTTCATCTATTCCATCAGCATTTTCAAAGTTTTTGCAAGAGAATGAATGTACGAGTGTAGAGCAGATTGAGAGGCGTGGTTCGGCTTATTACACAGCCAACAAACATTGTTTTGCCAGTGAAGCTACTGAAACCAATTTTGTAGCATCGGCTAACTATGACAAACCCTATAGTAGGCAAAAACCTTATAAGCCTACATCTGAGAAGTACAACCATTGTAAATATTGTAGAATTTCACATCATCAAGGTGAGATGTGCGACAAAAACCCCGCATATCTTACATATTTACAGAACATCGTAAACAGACAAGATAAGGAGCGTAAATCCTTTAGAAATTTGCGTAAATGTTTCCTCTGTAAGGCGTATGGACATTATCGCCATGATTGTAAAGGTAGGCAAATGACCAAGAAAGCCAATGCCGCCTTTTTTGATAGTTCATCATCAGATGAAGAACAATTAGAGAAACACCCTGTGAACTCAGCACAGGCTTTTGATATGTTTAACGCAAATAAATGTACTGTTTGTAATACCTTTTATGAAGATGGTATTTTAACATGCGGCCACTCCTTCCCTATTGCCAATGAAGAAGCTAATTTGGTAGTAGATTCCAAAGGCAGAATAAACATCCATCAAGGATATGTGAATGGCAAGCCTGCTACAGTCCTTCGGGACACGGAAAGTTCACTGATTGGACTGAAGAGAACGTTCATAATGCCTACAGACTATACAGGCAGGCACGTAACATGCAGAACATTCTCTGGCAATATTGAAAAGTACCCACTAGCATGGGCATATATTCAAACACCTTTCCTCACTGGGAAAGTAAAATGCGCTGCATTAACAAACCCGGTGTGTGATATTATAATTGGAAATTTACCAGAGGTAAATGATATGCCTCATGACATAACATCTCTTTGCATTAATGAGATCACAACATCACCATCAAATGTCATCATTGATAATGTTGTACCACCTAATGAATGTATGGTAGCTAATATAGCACTAGGATCTCATGACATCATTGATAACACTGTTTCATCACCATCTGATATCATTGAATGTGTGAACGCAGTAACCAGATCTACTGCTAGAATGCAAGAGGAAATTAATCAAACTGAGGCTATAGAAATGCTTAGCCCAGTATTACTACCTCCTAAAACTATGAAGGAGACTTTTGTAACAACCCAAAAGGCTGATCCTTCATTGTCAAAATATTTTAATCTGATCGGCCAAAAGCCAAAGTTAACCAAAAATGCAAGATGGCATTTTGCTTTGAAAAATTGTATCCTCACCAGGTATTATACCAGAGGTGACACCACAACAGAGCAAACTGTTTTGCCAATTGAGTATCGTAAGCAAGCCTTACATCTTGCCCATGATATACCTCTTGCAGGGCATATGGCATACGCTAAGACCAGATCTAGATTGTTATTACAGTTTTATTGGCCCAAATTCTGCAATGATATTAAGCAATATTGCAGGAGTTGTGACATCTGCCAAAAACTGGTAAAGAAAGGTAAACACCCACAGGCAAAGTTACAAATCACTGACTTAGCCAGTCGACCTTTTGAGAAAATATCTGTCGACATAGTGGGCCCTCTGAATCAGATTACAACAAGAGGGAATAGATATATATTAAGTATTATTGATCAATGTAGCCGCTGGCCTGAAGCGATTCCGCTAAAGAACATAACTGCCAATGACATAATGGAAGTTTTCTTCCATATATTTTCACGGATAGGATTTCCAGACACTATCCAATCAGATAGGGGAACTCAGTTTATCGCCGCATCTACTCAAGCTTTCACCAAAATGCTACGAGTGAAGCAATGTTTCAATTCCCCGTACCATCCTCACTCGAGCGGAATTATAGAATAATTTAACGGTGATTTAAAGCATATGCTTGCTAAAGTCACGCAAGAGCACCCCAATAACTGGGACGTATATTTACCTGCTATTCTCTTTGCTTATCGCGAGGTGCCACATGCTAGTACAGGTTTCTCTCTTTTTGAACTTATCTATGGTGCCAAACCACGTGGCCCATTAAGCATCTATCACCAAATGTTAACTGAATCAACTCCTTTACTCAAACCCATATCATCATACGTATACGTTACATCATTGCGTGAAAGAATCATCAAATCTTGTATAATTGCAAAGGATGCACTAAAATTATCTGGTGCTACATATAGACAGTATGCTGACAAAGGTAACAGGACAATAACGTTGACACCTGGACAGGACGTTCTTCTTCTCCTACCTAGTGACAGACATTTATTGACTGATTCTTGGCAAGGACCATTTAAAGTGACGAGACAGATTGCACCTGTAGACTATGAGATCCAAATAAAAGACAAACACAAAATATTCCACGTCAATATGCTAAGACCTTATTACAACAGAGACAACGAACAAGACGACACAACAGCATGTACAGTGATAATAGACCATGAAGATGACGAGGCTAGTGACGAAATTCCAACACCTGCATTAGACACGACAAACTGCTTGAAGGAAATTAAAATCAATCCAAAGTTAACTCAAGCAGAAACAGACAGTTGCAAACAGCTCATACAACAGTACAACACCATCTTCTCCAACAACCCAGGACAAACAGAATTAGTACAACATCACATCACACTCACGTCAAATACACCCATAAAATGCAGACCATACACCATTCCATTGCATTACAAAGAACACTTACATCAAGAGATCATCAGCTTAGAGAAAAACAACACCATTAGACGATCACAATCAAATTTCTCATCTCCAATGGTCATAGTACGCAAAAAGGACAACACAATAAGACTCTGTGTCGACTATAGGAAACTAAATAAGATAACTCTTTTAGATTTAGAGCCAATGGCAAACTCTGAAGACCTATTGACAGAACTGACAGACGCTAGGTTCTTTACGAAGGTAGACATGACAAAAGGTTACTGGCAAATAGCAGTAGACGAACAGAGCAGACATCTGACAGCTTTTGCCACACATTGGGGACTGTACGAATGGTGCAAACTTCCATTTGGGCTTGTCAATGCCCCAGCAACATTCGTACGTATGACACGACTTCTACTAGTAGACATACCGAATATTATCTGTTACATAGACGACATTTGTGTTCACACAAAGACGATGACAGACCACATAAAGACATTAGAACAGACATTTGAACGCATTAGACAGCACGGACTGACGGTGAAGCCTGCAAAAGTAGACATAGCCTATCAGGAAATATCCTTCTTGGGGTACAAAATATCTAATTGCTTTGTCACGACAGACGATAACATTGTGTCCAAGATACTAAAACTCTCACTTCCGACTACGAAAAAGCAAGTCAGAAGTTTGTTGGGACTGATAAATTATTATAGGCAGTTCATACCAGATTTTGCTGAACTGACCGAAGTATTTACTAACTTACTAACAAAAGATCAACCGGAGAAAATTGTAAGCAATGAATGCCTAAAATTTGCATTCCAGAAAGTATTATCTTATTTTTCTGATAATAGCGTATACAATCCCATTCTAAAATTGCCCAATTTACAAATCGATTTCAGATTACGCACAGACGCGAGGCTCCGTGGCGATTGGAGCAGTCTTGTTACAAGAGCACAATAACATCCTACATCCTGTGTACTTCGTCTCCCGAAAATTAAAACCGAGAGAACGTGCTTGGTCAACACCTCAGTTGGAAGCCCTAGCTCTAGTGGTGGGTATAACTAAATTGTCCAGATTCCTCCTAGGACGTCATTTTATTGTGGAATCTGACAGTAGTCCATTGAGATTTATCAATTCAGGTGTACCTTCCAACCAAATGATAGCTCGCTGGTCTCTTAAGCTTCAAGATTACAGCTTTGAAGTTCGACACATCGCGGGCAGAACCAACACGATTGCCGATCTTTTGTCCCGTTGTCCGACCGACCCAGTAAGCACCAATGTCTGAATGCAGTGTGTAAAATACACTCAGACCAACACAGCCATGCATCAGTGAAGTTTTTTTTCACGAAAGCTGTGTATGTCTATATGATGTGATAGGGTGTATTCCCAATATATATATAGGTTTCTTATTTTATTATTAATGTAGTGATTGTCGTGAATAATTGTGTAGTGTGTGATAGAAAGAGAACTTTATTAATTGTATATATTACGAAACAAGAACAGTACCACATTCGCTCTCAA
The DNA here is from genome assembly GCA_963921405.1 of Cepaea hortensis. Classification (NCBI taxonomy): domain Eukaryota; kingdom Metazoa; phylum Mollusca; class Gastropoda; order Stylommatophora; family Helicidae; genus Cepaea; species Cepaea hortensis. Next base: position 85,306,407 of record OY992885.1, read on the forward strand.
CTTACCGCAAGCGAACTGTCAATTTATCCGTGGTATCTGCTTTTGGAACTTATCCAGTGATATTTTACCTCCGTGTGTGAAAGTGTGACCTGAACATTGACATCTACACCACTTCAGTCAATCGAAATCCAGAAGTTTTTCCAGTGAAACAACCAACACATGAACGATCAGAACATTGCACATTCCGTTTTACTACATCAGACCGGAACAAGTGTGTTCTACAAATTTTCAACATCAGCTGTTCGTGTGTACTTCCGGATGATTTAGAAATTTAGTTCAAAATTAGCAGACGACAAATAAAAGCTTAAAAAGTTATAACACTTCTAAACTATTGACGATTCAATAATTTCGAATACACGAATTGTGTATTAATATTTTTCATTAAATGTAATCTTAGAATCATGTCTTGATTAATTTATTCATACTACCGACATTTTTTCGCTAGTATGGAAAAACATCAAGCTATGACGCTGAGAAATAGAAGAATTATTGTAAGATATTATAGTTCTGAATTTTTGAAGTTATGTCCCTTTCATTTAATTGTTATTACATTATTACACCAAGGGCGTTAATTGAAATGTATACGATGATGTATTGTATATAAATAACCATGTTGTTGCCAGATTGTTAACACGCCAAGAAGCCATCTACTGGGCACGGTAGAGTGTTACCGACATTGCAGACCGACACAAGAACTCCTGGCCAAATGAGGTCAGAGTTTGAGCGTTGAATGCGACTTATGAAAAGCCGTATTACGGTCTTGCCAGATGTTTTTTGTTTCAAAAAGCATATTATTAATTTTTTTTGAAAGGCTGCGAGGTAGTTGCTTGGGAAGCTGTTACTACCGATCTGACTGGGTCAATAATGCAATTAAGGTAATCAGCCATCGAGAGGATGAAGCTTGACGAGTGTTAAAGGTTGAACACCACATGTCTTTAGATACAATGTCCATTTCTTATGTTTTTCTATGCCTAGATGTGTGTGTTTATGTATTTCTACACCAAAGTAAATGTATATAACAGAAAGGTTGACTCTGACAGGTTTAAAATATTAACCCAGTATTGTATATAGAGGATACATGAAAGATGACATCTTTCATGAAGAAGCCCCGGGGGAGCATGTCAGAGTCTAATGTATTGCCAGCAGAAATGCAGGGACATCGTTACGCCCGCCAGACGAATAGTTCCTAGCGGGGATACTGTAAAATCGTTACGCCCGCCAGGCGAATATTAGTTACCTGCCTGCGAGGTTGTCGGCTGACGAGACAGCCAGCGGTCAGGCAAGGACAAAGCAGGACGCACGAAGGCCTCGTGAAGCCACTTCAGGTGGGCAGGCGCGTTGCGAGAAATAGCCAGACAGCTCTGGACTCGGACTCGACTGGACGTATGATGGGAGAAAGGCTTGTGTAGTTCTGTGGCCCGAAAGTCGAGTGCTTGTACATCTTGTGAGACTGATTGTAAGCTGTGGGTTGCCTGTAAGTGTATTGTTATAACTTATGTATTGTGATGATCATCTCTAGATCGTGATCTGTAAATAAATCCATCGAAACTTCGTGTCGTCGAGTCTCAAGTCAAATCACGTTATATTTGTACTGTCTCACATGTGTTAGGTTAACGAGCCAGGTTTAAGACCCTGACAGTCTGGAAACCCTATTCGTGAGAATATATGGAAAAAAACTTCCATAATATCATTGGCAGTTATGTTCTTTACAGGAACTGCTTCAGACCAGCGGCTACATAAATCAATGATGGTAATGATAAATCTATTCCCTCTGGATGTTACTTTATTCAGAGGGCCCACTATGTCGACAGATATTTTCTCAAAATGTCGACTGGCCAAGTCGGTAATTTGTAATTTGGCCTGGGGGTGTTTACCTTTCTTTACTAGTTTTTGGCAGATATCACAACTTCTACAATATTGCTTAATCTCATTGCAGAATCTTGGCCAATAAAACTGTGTTAGTAATCTTGATCTGGTCTTGGAATATGCCATATGCCCTGCAAGAGGTATATCATGGGCAAGATGTAAGGCTTGCTTACGGTATTCAATTGACAAAACAGTTTGCTCTGTGGTGCTGTTACCTCTGGTATAGTACCTGGTGAGGATGCAATTTTTCAGAGCAAAATGCCATCTTGCATTTATAGTTACATTTGGCTTTTGGCCGATCAGATTAAAATATTTAGATAATGAAGGATCAGCCTTTTGGGCTGTTACAAAATTTTCCTTCATGGTTTTAGGAGGCAGTATCACTGGGCTAAGCATTTCTATAGCCTCAGTTTGATTAATTTCATCTTGTACTCTGGCAGTAGATCTGGTTACTGCGTTCACACATTCAATGATATCAGATGGTGATGAAACGTTTTGGTCAATGATTTCATGAGATGTCAGTGCTCCATTAGCTACCATACATTCATTTGGTGATACCATACTTTCAATGATGACATGTGATGGTGATGATGTTATGTTATCATCAATGCAAACAGATGTAATATCATGAGGCATATCATTCACCTCTGGTAAGTTCCCAATGATAATATCACACACAGGGTTAGTTAATGCAGCGCATTTTACTTTCCCAGTGAGGAATGGTGTCTGAATATATGCCCATGCTAATGGGTACTTTTCGATATTTCCAGAGAATGTTCTGCATGTTACGTGCCTGCCTGTATAGTCTGTAGGTATTATGAACTTTCTCTTTAATCCTATAAGATAACTTCCGGTGTCACGAAGGAATGTAGCAGGCTTGCCATTCACATATCCCTGGTGGATGTTTATTCTGCCTTTGGAATCTATTACTAAATTAGCTTCCTCATTGGCAATTGGAATGGAGTGGCCGCATGTTAGAATGCCATCTTCATAAAAGGTATTACAAATAGTACATTTATGTGAATTAAACATGTCAAAAGCCTGTGCTGAGTTCACAGGGTGATTTTCTGAATGTTCTTCATCTGATGATGAACTGTCAAATAAGGCGGCATTTGCTTTCTTGGTCATTTGCCTTCCTTTACACGCATGACGCCAGTGGCCGTACGCTTTACAGAGGAAGCATTTTCGTGCCTTTTTAAATGTTTTACGTTCCTTATCCTGACTATTTATGAAGTTCTGTAAGTATGTAAGATATGCCGGATTCTTGTCACACATTTCACCTTGGTGGTGTGAAATGTTACAAAATCTACAATGATTGTATTTTTCAGAAGTAGGCTTATATGTTCTTTGCCTATTGTAGGGTTCTGATCTAGGTATTTCATAGTTAGCAACTGCTACGAAGTTTGTATCAGTAGCCTCACTAGCAAAACAATGTTTATTGGCTGAATAGTAAGCCGAACCACGTCTCTCAATCTGTTCTACACTCGTACATTCATTCTCTTGCAAAAACTTTGAAAATGCTGATGGAATAGATGAAATGACTTTATCTCTGATGATAAGATCTTCTAACTTTTGAAAATGATGATGGAAGGGATGTGATAATTTTATCCCTGATGATGAGGTCTTCTAACTTATGAAAGTCTTTATTTACTTTGGCTGCTGAAAGCCATTTTGTAAATACGTCTCGGACTACGGAGACATAATCAGAGAACGTTTGAGTTGGTTTTGGACTCAATTTGCTAAACTGTTCTCTGTAACCTGCCTCATCTAGCATAAAATGTGCCATAATTTTTAACATTAGATAGTGGTAATCTTTTCTGAGGTCTTTGGGGATAGTCTCTATGACTTTCAGAGGTTCCCCTGACAAACTCCTCATATAAATAATGTTTCATTCAGAAACTGGGACATGATAGTGGTCCATTAAGGTTTCAAAATTCTGGGTGAACGCTGCAATGCAGTCACCTGAGGTATAATTTCTCACAATACCTTAATACTTTTTGTACTGGTTTTCTTTTTCCAGTCTTTCAGATTTCTTAGACTCTTTGTCTATGGCAGTATCGGTTTTAAGCTGTTTAATTTTGAGTTGTAATTTAAGCTCCTCTCGTTTACTTTGAGCTGAGATCTCTGCCTTCCTCAATTCGGTATTTAACTCTGCCTGTTTTAATGCTCTTTCAGCCGCTCTTTCCTCGCGTTCGTGGTATTCAGAATATGTTGTTTCACTCCACTTTGTTAACTCGTCGCCAGTTAACTTTAGCTTTAAACCCATCTCGATGAGGTCGTTTAACGAAGACATGATGGAATGTTTCTATGAAAATGAGTAATCAGACACACAGTTTGTTACAAGGTGTTAGTAACGTAACAAATTTACAATCTTGTTGAACTTACAATTTATGCCCAAATTTGCATCCGAAAGTATATACAAAAAATATACTCAAGTGTACTGGATGCGGTGGAGAACGGTTCAAAACAGGGCTAGGAACTGTAGGGTCGATACTTCAAGGACAAATGACCTCTACGGGCAACGGTTTCAGATGGCAAAGAAAACCTGCTTTCTTTTGGGAAGAAATAAGTTAGAATCTCCCTTTATGTGATGTGTATGCTTGTCACTAAGTTTTGATTAGGTTTGTATGGCGTTGAGTGTAATTGTAGGTCGTAATGTCGTCGGTTAACAAATTTTTTTTTTCAAATCACAAGTCACTTTCTTTCCCCAAACTTGCTGCTTTCCACAACTAACTTTACAAATACAATCTATATATATTTCAACAATCTACAACTATGATGGTACATCACTTACATCACGATGACATTCAGTAAGGACATAGACATCATGTTTACAAGATGGCGACAAGGTCAAAATGGCGACAAGTTCAAAATGGCGACCAGTTACACAATCACCGATGTTTTACACGTTTACAAGTTCAAACAATCTAAGAGGATGAGCTCAACACGTTCAAACAATCTAAGAGGACGAGCCTTCCACGTTCACACATGTCAGGATCTTAAACCTGGCTCGTTGGACCTAACATATGTGAGACAAGTACAAGTACACAAGGATTGGACTTGACACACAATGACACTAAGTTCAATGGATTTATTTACAATTCACATGCAATACGATCTAGTTTGGCATGTGATGATCATTACTATACATATACAATACATCAGTACACTTACAGACAAAACCCACAGCTTCACAGTCTATCTCACAAGATATACAAGCACTCGACTTTCGGGCACAGAACTACACGAAGCCTTTCTCAACCCACACGTCTTGTCATGTCCGAGTTCCCCAGCCGTCTGCCGGTTTCCCAGCGCAGCGCTTGCCCTGTGGATTGGCTTCACGAGGACTGCGTGCGTCTTGCTTTGTCCTTGCCTGACCGCTGACTATCACGTCAGCCAGCAACCTGCGGGCAGGTAACTGGTACTCGCCTGGCGGGAGTAACGATGTTACTGCATCCCGGTTGGCAACTATTCGCCTGGCGGGCGTAACGATGTTACTGCATCTCGGTTGGAGACATTAGAGATTCTGACAATCATAGTGGTGACTTTTTCATACCAGATATTTCCTGCACTGGGATTTCGATAAAGATAGCCAACTACTAGGGGTATGCGATTTTGAAGTTTAATCTCAAGCCATACACACCCAATCTCGCAGGTTTCAAAATCTAGCCTGCGGTGGGCGTTAAGCGAGTTAGAAATATAAACTTCAATACCCGTATCTTGTTTCTGATAGGGATCTCTTCTATTGGTTTTACAACCTCTGATAGCGATGTCTTCATCTGAGATGTTACCATTTAATAGACTTTCGCTAACACCGAACATGTGAAAATTTTGATTAAGCATAAGTGATAATTCTGGCCGCTTCCCTAATAAATGGCAGATGTTTAAATGCCCACTTCTGAGCCCATTATTACTGAGCCAGTGATCGTACTTATTAGACATTTCGACAATGCGTAATCATAAGTTTAAAAACAAAAAAAAAAATTTAAAAAGCACACGCACACAAAGTGAATACAACTTACGTCCCTTATTACAATACACACTCAAAAGTACAGAGAAACAGTAATATCTCTGGATATATATATATATAAAAAATACGTACACGGATCCGTGAGGCAGAGCCGTGAAGATCCCCTTACTCACAGTAAAAACACAATTAACAGTATTATAAAAGATATACAGCAAAAGTATTGAAAGGTATACGGATAAATACTATCAATTAATATAAAGTCGCAACAAGCCAATGTTTGTAGTTGCATATAACCTAATACGTTACTAGATCAAGTAGTACCCAAATATGCAGTTAATCATTTCAGGAGAGGCTCTTTCTTGTACCGAGATCTGGTGTAGCTTTGTGCTAAGTTGCTAGTAAATACCAGATTGTGTTGATTGTTGGTATAGAGACATTATAAGTGCTTGACGAAGTGTAGCTGGGCTATAACGTGTGAGGTGCAACCATTCTGGGTTACAATTGAATGGGTACTGCTGATGTCTCATGTGTATGTAATGACTACCAACTACAGCCACTGGTTGGTGGCTAACAGGAGGTTGTGGTGGCACGTCGTTGTTGCTGAGAGTTGGTTTCTTTCTGGGGAGAATAGGAAACATATCTTCAAAATTATTACCCCCCCCCCCCCCTGTGTGAAAGACGACGTATTGTACGGACTTGGTGTGGTGGTAGTGTCCAGTCTGGCTTGGATTTCAGGTGCAGTGTTTATGAGTGGTCTGCACACTTCTGGCCCATTGGTACTTGATAGAACGGGAGTATGTCGTCTGGCTTGAGTTTCAGGTGGAGTAGCTAAAAGTGTCCGACGAGATCCTGTATTGGATGTATGGTGTGTCCGTTCTGGATATTTAATATTTTTAGCGAGTAAGCTGGTGCCCAATGTAGACAAATGCAATTGATCCTTATAAAGACTCTTTTTGGTGCACCAGCCTGTGAAGTGAATAATGGCGTGTTGGTGATGAAATGTATCTTGTTTTGAGAACAGAACTTCTGCAAAATGTTGTTATTTATGTCAGGTAGACGGCGCTGGAGTCCATTACTCGGTGTTATGATGGAGGAGAAGAAAATGGACGAGTTAGGAAAAGTGTGGCACAATCCGTACAAGAGAGCCAGCAGTTGAGACCCTGTGATTTGTTGGTTGTTCATGGTGTCATTAATACCAAAATGTACGCTTGATTTTTTAACGTTATGATTTACAGCCAACCTGCTAATCTTGTCTGTTAGCCGGTCAACACTAGCCCCAGGCATTGGGATTATGGAAACAATGTCTTTGTCTGAAGTAACCATCCGGTCGCTGTATAAACCTTGCATTAAAGAATCGCCTAGTATAATGTGTGTACACTCAGGTCGTGCTGTCTGTACATGTTGGTTATCAGCACGTCTCGCCCATTGTTTCATCAATTTTCGATTATCAGCAGTCTGTATGTCTCCATGTGGTTCTCCCGATGTATCTTATAGACATGTGTTGCCTGTTGGCGGCATGTTAAAGAACTGTACGTTTTCTGGTGATTTTTTAAGCACTTCGAACCTATTGCTTATTTTGACGTCAAGGGGGTAGACTACTTGTTGTTGTTTATCTTCCTCTGCGCATTGAGGTGTTTGTTGTTGTTTATCTTCTTCTCCGCGTCGAGGTGTTTTCATAGTGGTTATCTGTTCTGGGTGGGGCTGAGCTTCCCCAAGATTTCCCAAGGATGAAGCGGTTGCTTGGGAATTACATGCTTCTTCTGTTGGGTCGGTAGAGGACACATTCTGTTGGGTCTGAACTGTTTTTCTCAGCAGAAAATTTTCCTAACGCAGGAGCGCGACTTCTGTCTAGAGAACATTGCAATCACTGCTTATCTTGCTGTTTGCTTCGATGTTAGTTGAAACAGTGATAGTGAGAGCCTTTAGTGATTGTTCTAGTTCGTCAATGCGCTGTTTACAGTCGCACGAATGTCCATTAATAGTTAACATGCTATTGCTATGTGAGGCAGGTACTTCAACAATGTCCACGTTGGGTTCAATGTTGTTTTGGATGCGCTCAATTGGGTATTCAATGGCCAAGAGCACTGGTGCGTTGGCAGGAGTCGTGTTGATGGTGTCATGTACACTCATCGTCTGAGTTAATTGACGAACATTGTTAGCTGGTGTGTTGTCTACAGCTGAAGTTGCGGGCTGTGTAGATTCGGTGAATGTCTGTATCGAGTTTTCAAGTTCAACAAAATCTACTTTTAGCCAAGAATTAATGTTTTCAATACTGCCTTGTGTCATGAGTTTATTCTTACTGTGGTACAAGTGTATCGTAATCACTGGCGTTGTAATCAGATCCTCGACGTGGGCCCCGCGCTTATCTTGCCTGTGTTCAATTAGTTCAAGCCTGTAGTATTTGAGTAGGCAAGTTCGGAATGCCTCATAATGCAGTGTGTTGTTGAAGGAAACAGTAAAACACTGTACTGAGTTGGTGTGTTTGACGACTAGACCGGTGGGATTCATACACTTGGATAGCTTATTTTTCACGGCCCTCTCTTTGTTTAGTGTGTAAGTTTTACTGACAGCGGATCGTAAACCGGAACGAGTCCTTTCACAATTCACGTCCAGTACAGAGCCATCTCCTTCCCCTGACATTATTGCAAAATCTTACGAGTAACTAAACTTGAAGAATGCAGCAATCGCATTGTTATCTAGCCACGCCGTGGGCAATTTGAGGTCCCGTGAAGTGGTTGGTTGTTTCTGACACGCCTCGTGCACTTGATTGGTTAAAAATTAATAGTGTTCAACTATCATTCGAAAAGAATATTATATATAACACGCATTTTTCCGATAATCAACACACTAAAAACTATTTAACCACATCCACAGAATCACATCGAGCACATTGATATAAAAATCCATGATAGGTGAATCCAGCTTGCAGTAATAATAATCCGAGAAGTAAGAGATACAAAACACGTCTTCACTCTCCGAGACAGCACGCCAGACAAACAGACAAACAGACAGACAGACAGACAGACAGACAGACAGACAGACAGACAGACAGGCAGACAGACAGACAGACAGACAGACAGACAGACAGATAGATAGATAGATAGATAGATAGATAGATAGAGAGGGAGGGAGGGAGGGAGAGAGGGAGGGAGAGACGGACGGACGGACAGATAGATAGATAGGTAGATAGATCCCCGCCAGGTTCTGGGCGAAGCCGGGCCGGTTCCTCTAGTCAATGTATATTTACAAGGTGTAATGTGTGTTTCTTGGTTGTATATATCACAGAGCGTTGCCGTTTGTTAGTTCCCCGTTCAAGACGCCATTACCCAAGACGCCGTTTCTCTAGACGCCCTTGCAGTACAACCACAGGGAAAACAAAGGACTTCGAACAGAATTTTTTTTTTAAACGTTTATTTCATACAAAGCAATGTATGTTTACAAGGTGTAATGTGTGTTTCTTTTGTTTGTGTATATTACAGAGCGTTGCCGTTTGTTATTGTTAGGTGTCACATGTGTGAATAAAACAAATACATACATATATACAGTTATGATAATATGACATTTATGGCATAATGCATGTAAACACACACGCCTTGCATATGCTTCATATCCACTTCCACAAGCGGAATGTATGTAACATCTGTCCATCTCTCCTCTCTCTCTCTCTCTCTCTCTCTCTCTCTCTCTCTCTCTCACACACACACACACACACACATTTTATCTTGATCTATCTCATGCTATTTTGGAGACAGCAGTATACTGAATGCCGTGAGCTTGGGCAATAAACTTTAAATTACCATAAAATGTGGTTTCTTTGTAATTTCTGGGTCACTTAGCTACCGAGGTGAAGGTCCACATTGTTGGTGTTGTTGGCATGATGTCAAATTACAGGATGACGCTCTAGTGTCTTGTAATTTTTTTAAATAATAAAAACTATACATTTATCCACGAATGACTAGGGGTCATATGTAAATCAACACAAAAGAAATCTTTTTTTTTTTCCCACGTTTATTTCATACAAAGCAATGTATATTTACAAGGTGTGTTTATTTGTTTGTGTATATCACAGAGCGTTGCCGTTTGTTAGTGTTATGTGTCACATGCGTTAATAAAACGAATACATGCATATAAAGTTATGATAATATAACACTTATGGCATAGTGCATGTAAACACACATTCCTCGTTTCATTTCCATCTCCACAAGTGGAATGTAAGTTACACCTGTCCATCTCTCTCTCTCTCTTTCTCTCTCTCACACACACACACACACACACACACACACACACACACACACACACACATACACACACACACACATTCAGTCTTGATCTATCTCTTGCTTTCTGTAGATAATAGTACATGGATTTCCGTGATCTTGGGCAATAACCTTTACATTTTCATTCTATTTAAATTGTGGCTTCCCTATTTGTTTGTTTATTTTTTTTTTTTTTTTTTTTTTTTTGGGGGGGGGGGGGAATTTCCATATGCATATATTCATATAAATAACTTTATATCAATACAAAGCCATAATTATATTTATATAAATACCTACACGAATTCATCCATACATGTTAGCCTTTTGTATTCTACAACAATGTTTATATTCGTGTTGGGGAATGGTGTTGAATTTAGGCAAAGGGCAAACCGCTTATCGCAAAAATTTTCTAGTGACCACTAGACGGTCTTACAGCATACACGCAGCCAATTTTCACAAAGCCTGTGTGTGCCTAGGCCAGAGGAGCTATATATCTCTTTTTAAAGTTGTTTGGGGGAGGGTTGGATATGTGATTCAAAGCACGCTGGAGAAGAATTGCGGCGTGTACTATCTGCGCTCTCCAATGTTTGCTACCACCTAGTGAGAAGTGTTCCCAAGTATTAACAAAATAAGCCACACACAGGGCTCGCGAGACGCACACACGTTCTAAAATTTTCCACAGCAGTGGTTGTAGATTTTGTGCCCTGCAGCAGAAACCAAATATCGTCTGTCAAGACCATGGGTGTTAAACATCTTATATGTTTGTGATATTATTAATTTTTTTTTTTAAATTACCAATAATGGCATTTTTTCTAATTGCAAGAGTAAATGAAATTAAAAAATTTACACATTTCAGTCAGGAAAAATAGTAGCTAGTTTGTATTTGAACATTTGTAAACATAAGTTTCTGTTGTATGTAAGGGAGTTGAACCTTGCCTTGATTCTGCAAGTCCAAGCTAATTTTCTGTATTCCGCTAGTGATTGAAGTAGTTTTGTGTGTGTGTCTTCGGATGTTTTAGGAAGAGTGTTAAGAAAGATTGCCTTGTAAATATCTGTTTGTTTGCCTATCTGTGTTTGTATTATTTGTTGTAGAGTTTCCACTGCAACTGTGACAGTTTGACATGTGAAAAATATGTGTTCTTCTGTCTCTTTTGTGTTGTTCCTGCATAATTGGCATTTTCCTATTTGTCTGGATCTAAATGCTAATTTGGGTATTATGGGAGTTATATTAAAAACCAGTCTGTAAGTTACTTCTTTCGTCTTAGATATGATGTGTTTGTTGTGTAAGTTGGAAAAGGTGGATGAGTAGTCTGACATGAAATATTTTTGACCTCTTTTGATTTTCAGTTTAAGCGGTGGTGCTTGTTTACTAACTAATTGTTTGTATATTTCTCGTGTTGTTTCATTTATTAAACGTTCATGTCCTTGTATTGTCTGTATACATGTGTGATAAAAAGATGGTAGTATGCCCTGATAATGTGCTGCTGCATTGTTTAGTTTTGTGAGATGTTTTATTTTGTGTGCTATATAATATAATGCTAATCTATGTTGTTCTGGATGTCTGATAATATTACCTATGTGGCTGATTCTAAGTGCTTGTATTTTTGTTTGCATGTCCTGAAGTGCTATTCCTCCCTTTTTCTTATCCTGAATGAGAGTTTTATGCTGTATGCTGTGTATTGTCTTACTAAATATGAAATGTCTTATCTGTTTATTTATGTCTGTGATTGTCTGTTTTGGAGGGTTTAACACTGTCACTAAGTATATTATTTTTGGTATGATGTATGTGTTAACTATTATGCTTCTACCAAATATTGTTGATGTTTTGTATTTATACCTATGTAGCATGTCTGTGATTTGGTGTGTTAGTTGTAGCCATGTTTCTCTGTGTGTTGTTCTGTGGTCACATGGAAATGTGATCCCATACAGTTTCATATTGTGTGTATGTGTTAGGTCTGGAGGGAAATCAGACTTTTGTTTCCACTTTCCCAGGCCCATAATTTGTGATGTTTGTATATTAATTTTGGCTCCACTGCCTTTCCCAAAGTGGGAGAAGGTGTGCAGTATGTTTCTGATGGATGTGTTGCTTTTAGGGAAGAATGCAGTATCGTCTGCATAAGCAATGACCTTTTGCTCTCCTATTCCCTGTATGAAAGGGCCTTTAATGCTGGTATCTTGTCTGATCTTTTCTAATAATGGCTCTAGTGTCTGTATATACAGAAGAGGTGATAGTGGGCACCCTTGTCTTACAGATCTATTCAGCCTGAAGCTAGCAGTCAGTGAATGGTTCACTAAGACTTTGCTTTCAGGGTTGTTATACAAAATCTGTATCCACTTTCTGTAGTACTGTCCTATATTGCAGTGTTCTAGGGTTTTGTGCAAATAGGAGTGTGCGATTCTGTCAAAGGCCTTCTCTTGGTCCAAAGACAAGAGGGAGGATTGACAGTCTTTCTGGTGTGTGTGCGTTATAATGTCTCTAATGAGGTGTGTGTGGTTTTGTATATTCCTGTGCTGTACACTACATTGCTGGTTTGGGTGTACTAGTTTTGGTAGGAATTGTGTGATTTTGTGTGCTAGTGATTTGGCCAGAATTTTGTAATCTGTGTTAAGAAGTGAAATTGGTCTGTAATTTTTCAGTTGTGTCTTGTCTGTCTTTGCTTTATGTATAAGTGTTATATAAGATATGTTGCAACTATCAGGGAGTTCTTGTTTGTCAAAGGCTTCTTGATAGACTTTTAGAAGAAGGTTACCTATGATAGGAAAGAATTGTTGATAGAATTCTACTGTTAATCCGTCTGGTCCTGGTGTCTTGTCTTTGTTCATTTTACTAAATGCATGTAATATGTTTTATAATGTCAATTGTGTGTCCAAAATCTCTTTGTCTGTGTCTGATATCTTTTTTGTATATTGTAAGAAGCTATCTTGTATTTGTGTGTTTACTGTCTCTGCTGTAAATAAGTGTGTATAGTATTACTGGAATGCTTCAGTTATACGTGTGGTTTCTGTTTGTGTGATTCCTTGCATGCCTATTATTGTGTTTATCTGTTTGCTACGCTGTATGTTTTGTTCTATTGCCACGTATTGTTTGCTGGGTGTCTCTTGTGTAATGGTGTTGAGTTTTGTTCTAATTAATGCACCCAGGTATCTGTGCTGTTGGTGTTGTTCCAGTTGCGTTTCTAATGCATGCAAGTATGGTGAGTTTCTGTCGGTTTGCTTTGTTAAATGTATTGCTGTTTGTATGATCTGTTCTTGTTGTAGTCTACGCTTGTGTATGATGGATGCTAGTTTTTGTGTCCTGCTCCGTATTGTGTTTTTCAGTAAGTTCCAGTATTGTCTAATGTTGTCAGTTGGTATACTATCAGTGTATGTATGTATCAGGTTTGTCATATATTGTATTTATTCTGTGTTTTGGAGTAATGTGTTGTTAAATGTCCAGTGTGGTGATCGTTTGAAAGGCTGTTTCGGTGTGTTATTTATAGTGATGTGTGCTAGTATTGCTTTGTGGTCTGTATACTGGAGAATTTCTTGTAGGTGTTTAGTTTGTGTTATGTGGTGTGTTGATGGTACGTATATTCTATCTAACCTAGATGATCTGTTATGTGCATAGTTTCTGTGCGTTGCATCGTGACTGTTGGGGTGTTTGTGTCTGAATGCGTCTACTAGTTTATGTGTGTCAATTATGTATTGCAATGTATCGAGTTGATTCATGTCGTCTCGGCCAGCTCTTCTTAACTGCGTTTTCACTTCCCCGCCTATTATGTCAACAGAAGCTAAACAACAAATAAAATCACCTGCTAAACAACAAGCCTCCCTCTGAATGTCTGTGCTAATAGGTTTTCTAAGTGTTCGAAGAATTATGGTTGGTAGCTGTAATTTGCTGGGGCATGTATGTTGACTAAAGCGTATGTGTGTGTGTGTTGTTTCTAATGTGTATGATGGTAATGTCACTTTAGTCGTCCTTGTGTGTGCCAGTAATTTCCCATTTATGTGAAGTCTGCAGTATAGCGGTTCTAGAACCCGTACGATGTGTCGACAGGCTGAAGCATGAGTGGCTGAGCCCTAATTGTGTCGTGATTTGCTTTGCGTGTGTGCATTCGCATATGTTTCTTTCTTGTAGGAGAATGAAATCGGGTTTGTATTTGTGTATGAGTGTAACGATGTTTTTTGTTTTGTTTTGTGTGTAACCTGAAATGTTCACACTAATAATAACAATATCATTAGTAATCGTAAATTAATCAAAACAAGCAAATGATATTGTTTACTAACAGTAATAAGAAATCAGATACGAACGAGGTTGTCTAGTTGAGAAGGTTATTTTTTCTTGTTGTCTTGGTGCAGACGTGATCTGATTGTAGATGTTAAAACAGTAGGCCATCTTCTTCGGTGTCAGTGTCAGTGTCAGTAGTGTTCTTAGATGTCAATTCTGATTTAGTTATATCATCAAAGGTGTCGTTGCTGAGGGTTTCTTCAGTATTTTCGGTTTATTTTCCTTCTCTTTTGGCGTTGATTTGGTTGGTGAGGTTTCTTCTTCTTCTTCCTTAGTACTGCTTGTTGAGTTTGAACTTAATCCTCGTAGTTGTCTTTTTCTGGTTTTGGAGTGGTAAACAGTTGTAAAAGGTTCTTCTGTTTGCGTTTCCAGAATGTAGTTTTCGTGATTGTCTATTGGTGTATCCGTTTGTTGTTTTTCTTGTTGTGTGGGCTGTTGTTTAAATTGTTTTCCGCGTTGTTCGTTTTGTTGATGTTGTGCTGGTCCTTGCCTTCTCAGAGGTGGAAAATGTATTACATCTTCTTGTGCCACAACAGGCTTGTTTGTATGTTTGGCTGGACATTTGTTGGACCACTGGTCGTCCATACCACACACATGACAAGCTGTTCTCCTGCTGAGCAATGTTATCAGAATTTTGTGAGTGTTTTTGGTAACCCCTGTTATGTTTAGATTTATGTAATGGGGGATGTCCTGGACGGGGTTACATAAGGCTCCCCATTTACTATCAGAGCTTTTTAGTGAAAATACCTCCACATTCGAGTCCCCAGTGGCATGTAAATACCCTCTATCTTCATTGCCGCTGGGATCCAATGCAAAGTAAGTTTTTGCCTTTCTTTGTCTACATGCTCCAGACAAATATTGATGTCAGAATTCGGTACCTGTAACTGTACCCGGTGTAGCCTATCGTACAGTTTGACATGCATGTCTTCTGTTAAAGTCACGAACCACCGTGTCGGTGACTCATACCTGTGTAGACTGGCTATTTCGCCTAGCGGCACGCCAGCCAGTCCAGCGAGTGCGCTCGCTATGAACGTTGGCGGCGGCTCCAGGGCCGGAGAGAGACACAACAATTGTACCTGAGCGGTGGAGCAGGTTGTCGTTGAGCACATCTGACGTCAGTGTTAGAGATGAACTTGTTATTTTCTATCAATATCCTTTAGAATAACACACTTGAATAACAAACTTTCTTTCCAATACGTAACTCCGTGCATAATGAATTTCACACAGTATAGGTTTTCGGCACAAAGAAAACCACAATGTTTATTATAAAATTGAAATTAGCAAAATGTTGGTACATTAAGCACGTTGTTAAGACTCCCGTGTTGACCGAGATTTCTCATAAAATGTATACGAGAGCAATGTTTATACGCTGTGAAGATCGCGGTATAGTTGGCATAATTTTTAAAATAAAGATTGCTCTTCCTACTGGACCAGTCCCAATTGAATTTTTAAGGCGAAAGATTTATACGTTGTGAAGAGAAACCAGAGCAATCCAATTGTTGTTTAGACAGACGCAGCCTAGCAGATACATAAATAAATAAGTTACTAAACAATATTTATTATACCACAATTTAGTGTCTACAATTTCAAACAGTATTCACAATTGTGTATAGCTTTTATTATGGTAACATTCAATTAATACCATACAAGATATGAATAAAATTGTTACAGGAATAAACATATACTTCTCTTGCAATATAGCTGTTAGTACAAATATAGTGAATTCTATAATTGTTCCCCTTGATTGCTTAAGCCGAAATATGACATCAACCTAGATGCAATTATGACCTAAAGGAATGTGGGACGTGAAGAAAACAAACATTACATGCGAAAAGCAAAAGGAAAACAAAAAGGTGGAGGTGGAAGTTCTACAAATACTAATATTAAAACATGGCTTACACGCTGAGGAACATTGAATAAAGGCAGTAGGGCATTAATATTAGTGTTTGTAGAACTTCCACCTCCACCTTATTTGTTTTCCTTCTGATTTTCGCATGTAATTGTCGTTTTCTTCACGTCCCACCTTCCTTTAGGTCAGTGGTTCCCAACTAGGGGGGGGGGGGGAAATCAAGTTTAGATTAGTTTGTTTTTTTTTGGGGGGGGGGGTGGAGGTGGGGGAGATTCAGACCACAGATTGGCAGGCTCAAACTGGTTTCAGGACCACTCAAAACGCGATTATCCCCCTTTCTTGAATTATATATGAGCGTGTGGATATATATATATAAAGGAACTAATGCAATAAAAAGTCAGTGCCAACTAAACAAGTGAAATATGGCTTCTTTAGCCACTTGTGTCGCCTTTAACCACGAGGTATAGACGTCTATGCAGGGTTGTTTCATCAAGAGGAACTTTTGGAAGACACAGTTGGACTTCATGCATTGTGTTGTGTAGATAGGAGTCTCATGTTGTTGCATCTTCTTTTGACCAGACTCTTCCCAAAGAGAGTATTAAATTTGTTATCATTACAGCATTGGTGTGCCAAGAGAGTTATTTGTTTGTTTGTTTGTGTGTTTGTTCGGACTATGGTTATGGTTGCTGGGCGGAGAAACCTCTGAAAGATTGAGTTTTAACTCTTTTTACAATCTATAAAGGGTGGAGCGGGTGGGGGGGGGGGGTGTTTCACCATGGCCAAGTTGTAAATTAATCTGCCTCCCTTTCTGAAGGTTGTGGTTCGATTCTGGGCTCCATCTTTCGGTTCACGAGTGCATATTTCTCGGACTCCTGGGGGTCGTCGCTGGAGTTGCGGGGTTCGTGTTCTGT
>OY992885.1:85328525-85403525 GCA_963921405.1 Cepaea hortensis
CTATCCCATATATCTCAGGTGTTATCCCATATATCTCGGGTTCTATCCCATATATCTCTGGCTCTATCCCATATATCTCTGGCTCTATCCCATATATCTCTGGCTCTATCCCATATATCTCTGACTCTATCTCATATATCTATGGCTATATCCCATATATCTCTGGCTCTATCCCATATATCTATGACTCTATTCTATATATATCTGGCTCTATCCCATATATCTCTGACTCTATCTCATATATCTCTGACTCTATCCCATATATCTCTGACTCTATCCCATATATCTCTGACTCTATCTCATATATCTCTGGCTCTATCCCATATATCTCTGGCTCTATCCCATATATCTCTGGCTCTATCTCATATATCTCTGGCTCTATCCCATATATCTCTGACTCTATCCCATATATCTCTGACTCTATCTCATATATCTCTGGCTCTATCCCATATATCTCTGAGTCTATCCCATATATCTCTGGCTCTATCCCATATATCTCTGGCTCTATCCCATATATCTCTGGCTCTATCCCATATATCTCTGGCTGTATCCCATATATCTCTGGCTCTATCCCATATATCTCTGGCTCTATCCCATATATCTATGGCTCTATCTATGGACAAGAGTAGGAACTACTAATAGTAGTAATAGCACACTTGTGAACTACGCCTGAGTTCAAAGCGAGTGAAGGAAAACATAAATACACTAGTGAACGAGAGAAATGTTCAGAAAGAGATAGTTATGCAAATTAGAATATCTTCTTCTTCTTCAGCGTTCCGAGCCATTGAGGTTCTTTGCTGCAGATACAATCCGTCTCCATTCAGAATATGATATTCATAATTTTTAGTCAAATTAAGAGACGAAAGGGTCTGGTGACAACTGGGACAATAAATGGTGTTATAAAATTAGGTGACAGACACAAGGTGACACTGCCAGGTCTGGTTTGCAGAATGCCACGAAAGACGACGTGTTATCGAACTTATCAAGAAAATAAATGGTTGTGCAGAAAGACGATAATCTGCACTACCCGGAAAACCCCGATAATGTTGGTAGCTATATGGTTTCAAGTCAATACAGAAGATGGAATGAATAATTAATTTTTTTCGAAGCAGTTTACTTTTATGGTTTTGTCATGTGATAAGACCATAACGCTTTGTAGGTATGAATGCACGGTAGAATAGGTGACGAGTCTTCACCTCACTTAGCTGGACGATGAACCAGAGCGTCGAACTCTCGCCCAACAGCGCCCACATTGCTAACGCCTTACCCTATCAACTGCGCTACTGGACCACCTATACGGGGCCCTGCTGTTGTGTACACATTTCGTAATAATGCGGATTTAAACCCAGGACTACAGGTCCCTTATGCGTTTGCTTGCCTTAAGACAAACGCAAGTTCCAATCATGCATATGGACGACCCCGATCTATAAAACAAATATCGTGCACAAAAAGAAAGCAAAAACAAAGCAAATTCTGGCAGTGATTTCACATAGAACAAACGAGTTACCAGCTGAAACATTGGCCCCGGTTTGCTAAGTGGGAATAGTTCAAACGTGGGACAATCTCTCCTTGTGTTCAAATATTAATGAATGTTTTTATTGTTGCACAGTCCCGGGGTTTAAGTGGCGGTAGTTGTAGGCTTGATAATATTGACACCGAGAATCCGGTGTAATGGAAAAGGTGTCGGTGTTACATGCGTGTGGATTGATGATGACGTGGCTATGAATAACATAGATTCTTGTTTTTTGAGACACATTAGGGCAAAGGCAACAACTGACCATATTAAGAAATAATGAACCTAATGTAGCTATAGCGATGTAATCGGTAGTGCGTCTGCTATCGTTGGCAATACAGCGTTGTCGGTTCAGATTTTATCTTTGCCAAGACAGTGTTGTATATTCAACCATTGTCGAGACAGCGTCTAAATATTTATCTTTGCCAAAACAGGGTCGGAGATGTTATCTATGCAGATTTTATCTTTGCCAAGACAGCGTTGCAGATTTTATCATTGCGAGACAGCGTTGCAGATTGCATCTTTGCCAAGATAGCGTTGCTGGTTCAAACTTCATCGTAGGTATGAGTAATCTTTCCGATGATCCCACGCAGCGACCCATCTTCATAAAATGGGCCATTATAGTCATACTGCGCCATACCGATAAGCGTTGGCGGTCATGAATTGTTATTTCCCACGATAAACGGAGTGTCGGATGAGGTCTGTGTTCTCGTCTCGATTATGCTATCTGTCCAAGCTGTCATAGTATTTATCGCTTTGCCACCCCTTTGCTCTTTCCCCACAAATTGTGCCAGTTGTCACCAAGTTTGCTAGTTCATGTCTCCTCATAACGTGCCCCAAAATATCGATTATGTCTAATTTTTCTAATCAGTTTAAAGTTTTCATTGGTTATAACATGGAAACTGGATAATTTTCAGAAACTTCACGAAATAGAAACTGGGTAATTTGAGAACGTTCATGAAATGTTCTGGGAAGTATAAGCGGCGAGGAAAGGACCTGGCTAATTCACTTTAATGCTCCGTGGCCTTGAATATGTTTAGGCTCCGTAATTCATACACCAAAGAAGTATCTGCTATGGGGCCATTGTTATGAAATATCTATAAATTCAACCTGGGGTTGGGATTGATTGTGACGTCCTGCAATGAGGAATTGTATGTTGAGTTGAGTTGAGTTAAGCTGAGTTGAGTTGAGTTGAGTTGTGTTGAGTTGAGTTGAGCTAAGAACTGACTTCACTGCACTCAGGACATTCTTTACGCGCTCAGTCCCCTCGTTCAGCATCCAGCGAAGAGTCACACTACTAATCGTTCCCAACGCTATCTGACAGAACCTTCTCCTGGTCTTCCCCTCTCAGTTTTGAGATTCTACCAGAACCCCTGCCAGTCCCCCGCAATCTCATCATTTCCACATACGGGTTCTCAATCTCTTCCTCCACCTTCTCCACCTGGTCCCACAGGCACACTACCACCTCTCCCTTGTCCATAGATAATCTACCACCAAGAGGTGCATTTCCTGCCAGCTTGTTCATTCCCCCGCACTCCATACCATACAATTCTCACAAAGTGCGACCTCTGAAGCGAGGTGAGCCATGTCACACTAAACATTCTTTTCTCCACCTCACTAAGCACACTCTTTGAGTCCGTGATGAAGACGGCATGTGTTGCAGTAGTCTCCTCTAACCACCTCCATTCTCATGCTTTCACCTCCATTCTCATGCTGAAGGTCGAAGCTTCATATGCCAGACTCTCCTTTTTTAAGAATCGTTAATTAGCCTTCGCAATGAAACCCCAACCACACCGTCTGTTTCTCACCACTGACCCATCAGTATAGATTACTATGTCACCTTGATGTGCATTACTCTGGATTAGTTGTTGCACTCCAAAATATGTGCTGCTCACTGTCCATTCTCTGCACTTACGACCCAGTGTTACTATTACATTGTGCCAGTCCGTCCTGTCTGCCGGTACTTCAACCCACTCTTTTTCAGGATTCATGGTCTCTTGATCACACACCTGACGTATAGGTATTTCTGCCTGTGCCATCCAGGACCTGCCTGGTCTTTGTCTATGACCATTGACCATATCTATTGCTGCATGCAGCGGGTGATCCCTGTCTGCAGCAGCTCTCAGGTACCATTTGGATTGAAGGACCCAATTCTTTTCCGCCATTGTTGGTAGCGCCAGGATATGCCTCATGCATATAATTGATGTGTTCTTTGTGTACCCCAGGATCATCCGCATGGCTGCAATTTGTATGCGCTCCAACCTTTCAAGCTGGCACTTTGATACTGCCAGGAGACCCAAACCATATTCAATGACAGAAATTATTAACAGCTGAAAAAACCTGTAAAGCATCCTCTTCTCTACCCCAATTGCAGCCATCGCCCTCAGTGCATTAAGACCCCTACCAGCCTTCACCACCAAAGCCTCTACATGATCTTTAAAAGACAAGCACCTGTCTAAAGTGATACCCAAGTACTTCAGTTTACTCTCTCTACTAAGAAGACATCTATTCAATATAATACATGTGACATCTGCCTTTACAATCCGGTTATCCAAGGAGTACCACGCAACCGATGCCTTGTCTGGGTTTATAACGGCCCCAGCAAAGAGGATAATTAAACAAAATGTAGATAAATAGTAAACTATCGATTGTGTAAGAAACTACTATAGGACGGAAGTATTTGAGTATAGATATATGATAAAGTCAGAGTAAAAATAGCATGCGTGTTTCCTGCAGTAACATAGCATATGGTTGTAAAACATGGACACATAAACAATCAGCTGTAAAGCACGTATTAGCCTTAGAATAAAAATGTTTCAGAATAGTAGTATAAATGCAAATGGACGACAAAGACAACAAACAGATCTACTCAACAAGAACTCTTCAATAAAGAAGATTGACTATCAAGACAAATGACACTGAGGAAACTAACATATTTTTGGCATGTAAAATGGCATGCATGTCTTCAAAAGATAACTATCCAAGGAGTGTAACGGGAAAGTGAAGAAGACAAAGACCACAGCGTAGGTGGGTTTAGGATGATATAGATAATTTACAGATGATAAACTATTGAAAGCTTAAAATTGAAAGCCAGTTAATCAACTCTCTGGGATGCACCCACCCAGCGGGAATCAATACTGTTGAGGATGCCAATGTATAACTCTGCTGACTTCCCTCTATATTTCCATATCTGACTGTTTGCACACATTCAGCACACATTTCGACTGTTTGTACACATTCACAATCTGGGACCTTTCACAACTGAACTTCTGCGCAACCTTCCTAAAAACGAAGTATGTGCAATACCAAGGCAATGTTTCATGTTGAATGCGGGATGATAGAGAAATACTGAAATGTGGAATACATGTCATTTCTAGTAAATATTGTATGTATTACACATACTGGACATAACTTGCTTCAGAAAGATGATGAGAATGCCTTTGAACGAAAACATATTCTTGTGGACAGAAAGAATCTTGCATGAGTCAACCGTGAAGACGCAAGACCCGAAAGGCAGGTTGTATTATGATGACGCGGTTGATCATGATAATGATACCGATGACGATAGTGATGCTAAAGATTTTGAAGGTATGATGATGACAATGATGATGAAAATAAAAGTCGCTTAAAAGTCAGCAGGGTCGACTCCATTGCACCGGGTTTTATCCTATATGGCTCAGTCTTTTTCCGCAGCGCGGAAAGCGTCGCACAAAGCACGAACGCCGTAGCTTCAGCGACGACCCACAGGAGTCTCGGAAAAAATGCACTCGTGAACCGATGGATGCGGCCCGGAATCGAACCCATAACCTTCAAAGCCCGAGTCAGACGGCTTGACCACTTGGCCACGGAGCATCCCGATGATGATGATAATCAAATTATGATAATTATGGTAATGATGCTAATGTTGATAATGGTAGCGATGATACTGATGATGATGATGATGGCATTTATGATGATAATGGTAATGATAATAATGCTAATTATCTTAGTGATAATGATTATGATGATAATTATGATAACATAACGATGACGATAATGATGATGATAATGATGATGAGAATAATGACAATGGTGGTGATGGTGATAAGGATGCTATTGGAACTCTTTGTGTTCTGCACTGCTTCTTTGTAATACATAACTCACCCGATGTTAGCATCAAGGCACATGGATACAATATTAGTGAGAATGCATCACAGAGATAACGAACAGATCAACACATGCAAACAATCGAGTTTTAAAATATCATGAACATGCATTGCAGTAAAGCTATGGCATTGGCGAGAAAGAGAATTCCTGTATTTTACATGCAACCAGTTTTAACATATGGGTTCGAATCATGGAGCATTTGTAAGCAGGCAAATATTATCCTAAGAGACCTAAGAAATGCGGTGTTTGCAGAAGAATCGTGGAAATACCTTTGCGAGCCAAAATGAGTAATCTTTATGTATTGAAAGAGGTTAGCAACAAAGAGGCGTTATCACAAACATCAGAAGGTCACTTTATGAGATATTAAAAACATGACCACGCTGTGACAACTATTTGTGGAAAGACAGATCGTCGAAGACAAGTATTTGAAAAAAAAATAGATATTGGAAGGCAATGAGAGAAGGTTCTCGACAGCCTTTTGTCATGGCACGGAAAGCTGTCAGCACAAGAATTGATAATGCCATTAAAAATCTGGAGATGTGAAGTAGAAAGATCGCCAACGCCAGTTGGCAAAGCATTTAATGATGATGATGATGCTAGTGAAACTACTGCTCCAAAGACTGTCTCTAATACAGCCTTGATGAGAGTTCTAGTAATGGCAGCTCTAGCGATGATAGTTCCGATGTCCTTAACAAATTAAGACATATTAGCATGATTGAGAGATATTGAACCACCAAATAAAAACCAGATGAATGGGGACATGCACTGAGACGGACAAATACTGATGGGGTAATGAAATGCTGCAGAGATAAAGAAAGAGAAAAATAAGGTGCCAACAAAACTAAGAACATGCAGGAAAATGTGATTGATGTATTTTTTGTCCACAGCCTGTTTACTATAACAAACGTGCAGGGCATCGATCTTTGCGCAGTGTCTGTTAGTTTGAATGTCTGTCGTTTGACGCAACACATGGACATAATTTCCTAGATCTGCGTATATTATCATGTACAGACAGTAATAAATATGTATCTGTTCATTTATTGTGAATTAGAATAAATATTGCTCTTCTTAGAAACATGTGTTTGTGATTTGCAGGTTCACACGGGCCGATATAAAGTGATAATGGGCTGTATTCTATCAATATTCGGATATTTATGAAGATAGAAAAAAAAAAGAAGTAAGTAGGAGAAATAGCAGAAGAGGAATGTCACGACAAAGCATAATAAGAAGACAGATACAGGGGAGAGGAGGAGAAGAATAAGGAGGAGAAGGAAGTAGAAGAGGAGAAGTTGGTGATTGTGGTAACAGAGAAAGAATAGGAGGTAGAAAGGAGAAGACGATGAGGATAAGACGATGGGGGAGGAGGAGGAGAAGAATAAGTAGAAGAAGAAGAAGAAGAAGAAGAAGAAGAAGAAGAAGAAGAAGAAGAAGAAGAAGAAGAAGAAGAAGAAGAAGAAGAAGAAGAAGAAGAAGAAGAAGAAGAAGAAAGAAAGAAAGAAAGAAAGAAAGAAAGAAAGAAAGAAAGAAAGAAAGAAAGAAAGAAAGAAAGAAAGAAAGAAAGCACATGGAATAAAGCTGTTAAACAGTAACAAAGACGTATCTATTTACTATAAGATAGTTTCTCTAACATCTGTAAACAGTGAATTAGATATGTGACCCTCTTCCACGCCCTGAGACGTAGTAGGTATGTGGTGCTGATCCCACATTTATATAGGTCAATCAACTCTCGATTTGTAATGTTGTCAACATTACACCGTCTCCTTTATTTCTCGGGACATTTTGTTCTGTCTATTTTAAGCTGGGTCGATCTGGAAGCACAGGTTAAAGGAAGGTGTTTGTCCATCAAGAATGATGATGACCATTCGTTTAATCCAATGGGGATGAATGTTTGGAGCCTTGAGTTCTAAGATGGCTCGAGATGTTCCTTAACAATGTGGGCAAAGATTGCTTGGCGTGCCAGGAGGAGGATCTACTGTAGTGTTTTTCCCCCCAGCCTTTTTTCACAGCTCCTGAAGTCCTGTTTGCTTCACAAGTGATTCCACCCTTGCGTAATGCTGTACGCCCCGAATTTGGTCTTTGGCAGCATTATTCCAAGTGTCGTGATGAATTACAAAAGCTTTTGCCGAGATCTTCAGTGTCTTTAAAACGTTTCCTCTGACCGCCTTGGAGGAATTTACCAATCCGCAGCTCTCGGTAAAAAATTCGTTTAGGGAGCCTGTAATGTGGCATACGAGTCAAATGAATATGACTCTTCGTTAGTAGAGTGTGGATACTGGGCATGGACGCCCTTTCTAAGACTTTAGTGTCTGTGATCTTTTCTTGTCATTTGACAATAAAGAAGTTTGAAGAGAAAGATATCAGTGAACATTGTTTTATGTCTAGTTAGTTTAGCACAGCCGGCGCTGTGGCAAAGCAGTTACGAACGCAAATCGTAATCCCGCATACCGCGTTGGAAACAGTTATGGGCGATTTGGAAGCAGACCGCCTTGTATTCATTTTCATACAATGGTATGAGTGCCGGTCGTTCAGATAGAAATGCAAACTACTGGACGTAAACTTGCCAAGAAATTACAAACAGCAAAAAAAAAAAAAATGCCGCGGTTGACTGCGACGTCATGTAAAGATATGCAACTTTTGTTAAGCATGGAAGAACTCTGGTTCCTGCAGCGCTCAGATGGTATCATTGGCAGTTGTGTCCAGGCATGTCTACAATGATGGAGGCCAATGCATAACAGCGCTCGCTCTTATACTTCCGGTGTGCTGACGCTGAGGTAAATGGCTCAACCCCTACATCGGTCACTTGAATTAAAATGTTGACTTCTCGTCCTTGACTTGGGGACATAAATTTACCTCAGAGTTTGGAGTGGGTTCGCCTGATGAAGAGGAACACTGGTAATAGGGACAGATACTCTATACGGAAACAAAATCAGTCCAGTACATTAGAAGTGTTAGAACGTGTATGGTCTTTGCTTGCGTTCAAAGCCTGCAAACGCAAAATAAATGTGTACCATTGCATTTTAAACATTATTTTGCCCAGTTTGTCGCTTGATATGCGACGTTCGCACTAGCTGAGACTCCGTTTATGGCAGTTATAATTGTATGTGACTCTCAAACAGTGCTTCCTCCCCCGATGTGTCTCCACCTTGCCGTGGTGGGGGAGCTTGCGTGTCCCATTGACACAATGTGCTATGTCGATGGATGAAAACTACATATCGGACAGCTTATGGGATAGGGGCCAGACTAAGCGAGACACAACCTGCTGCTCTGCAGATATACTGAGGATAGCAGTCAAAAGTTTAAAAATCAGGCTCACGAAGGCAGAAGTTCTTGGTCCGGATACATACTCTAAGGTTCTCTGTCGAGGGTTGTGACTGAACGCCTCTAAGCCATAAACCCTCTGATGTGAGAGCCGGGCCGATACCCACCTACCGAAAAATGGAGGTGAGATTCCTGAGCATCGCTATATGCCCAGTTCAGATACTTGTCCGAAGGCTCTCAGGTGGGGGATATGAGGGATCCCCGGATGAGAGGGCCTGGCCGTTTCTCGCTCACTTCTGCACGGAGGTAAGGTGCTGAGCCGGCAGCACATGTAGCCTACCTAGTGAGCGAGTACTAAAAGGTAAAAGAAGTTCCTCAGTCGAATGAAATGGTTACGAAAACTGTCTATATCTAATTCATAGAAAGTCTAGACAAAGGTGGGAAAACGTCGCAATAACACGAAATGGAACGCACGGCTAGCGAATCCATTGCGTGGTCCGAAGTCCAAAGCGAAAGCTTACCTAGTGGATGCGACCCGCATACTGACCGTTCCCGGTTTGTGCTTGAGCGACCAGTGGCAATCGAAATGCCCATCACATGGAAGTGAAGAATTAAAGCAGCCAAGAGCAGGACGTGGCAACTCCTCGGGTGAGCCCAGTCTCAGAGCAATATGTGCCGGCTCTGCAATTATGGAAGCCTCCTTGGATAGCGGGGGAATGCTGATGGTCTGCCCCTGCTTTCCCTTGAGGGTGACCGTGATGTCGTTGACCGTTCTACTTTGGCCAGCTGAGATGTGGGTGACACCACAGCACTAACAGTCTAACGTCTCTCGAAACCCTGGGAAAGCAAACCCGTAAAAATGCCTGCTGAAGTCGGATGTGCTGGCCTACGGGTGCAAATAAATAACGCAAAAAAAGTCCGAGTGAAATGTCTTTCGTGCTAGGAACAGTTCTGACTAACTAGTTTTCCGAATAGCTCGTGTCTGGAAAAGCTCTGATTAGCTAGTTTCCGAATGTTCGTTGTGCCCGGAACAGCTCTGACGGGCACATCGACAAGCACATGTCCGAATCGAAAACTCGCTGAGTGGATACCGTCTGCAGACCGGTCTGGTCAGTGCGGGAAAGGCCCGTGGTGAACGATATGCCCAATATATCGAAGTGAGGAATTAAAGCAGCCATGAGCAGGACGTGACGATTCCCTCGGCGAGCCCAGCACCAGCTATGTGTCGGCTCTGCAACTATGGAAGCCACCCTGGATGGCGGAAAATATCATGGACTGTCCCTGCCTTACCTTGAAGGCTGATCGTAAAGCATTCGACCGTTCCAACTTGACAAGCTGTGATGTGGACGGCACCACAAAAGTGAGTGTCTCCCAGGAATGCAACCTGGTCAAAAATGCACGCTACAGCCGGATGTGTTGGCCTACGGGTTTCGGCCCAAGGGCGCATAACTTAGACACACCTCAATCACATCTGAAAAAAAAAAACACTCCGGATGAATGCAAAGAAGAAGGAGAACAGTGCTTCAGAGGGTCGATCATGGATGGTTATTGAAGAAATGAATAAGTTATTTTGAAATCACATAATCTATGCGTAAAATGGATCTTCTAGCCAGAGTACAAACGAACGAACGAACGAACGAACGAACAAACGAACAAACTTTATTTTCGAAGGGTAACAAATTGGGCACGCAAGCCCGTCTTACATTCGGCCCTTCCAATCACTCATCTTTCGTTCATCAGTGCATAGTGCATTCACATAGGGAAAAAACATTGTCAAATGAATGTTGTAAACATAAACAATTCATGTTACCATGTTATGAGACAAATCCCCCACCCACCCACTCATCTATCCATCCGCGTGTCCCTCACACACACATCCACCACCCAACCACACACATACCCGCAAGCACATAATGACCCAATACATCCACCAATTCCCCAACTCACACATATCAAACACACCCCCGCATACATCACCTCCCTACCCACACACACACACATCTTCCACCGACCAGACATCCCCCCACCACACATCCCCCACCCACCCACACACTCAGGCACACATGCATGCAACCACCCATCCATACCCACCCACACGCACACATCCTCACACACACATCCACCACCCAACCACACACATACCCACAGGCACATGACCCCATCCATCCACGCATCCCCCAACCAACACATCCCAAACACACCTCCACATACATCATCTCCCTACCAACACACACACACACACACCTATCTCCCACCCACCACACATCCCCCACCCACCCACACACCCAGGCACACATGCATGCAACCACCCATCCATACCCACCCACACGCACACATCCTCCACCCATCCCATAGTTAGTTAGTTAGTCGCGGTTCCAACTTCACGGCAACGGGTCGTTCCCATATTGCTCCGTTCCTTTGCCAGTAAATATCACACAAAATGCTCCTCACTGCCCTATGTAAACAAAGAAATAGACAGGAGTGTCGGAAAGCCAACAGAATGCATAGGTACACTGTGCATAATGCAGCCGCCAGAATGCCAACACAAAAGTCCTCCACGAAAAATACAGTTCATCGTCGATGGAAACGGTAGTCACCAGAAAGACTTCATTGACTCGGGTTTTATCCCATATGGCTCGGTCTCTTTCCGCAGGGCGACCGACAGAAAGCGCCGCACAAAGCACGAACTCCGTAGCTACAGCGCCGACTCCCAGGAGTCTCCTGAAAAAAAGTACTTGTGAACAGAAAAGGCAAACCAGTCAATCCAGAAACAGCCGGCCGTCATCGTTCCGAACACGCAGTTCACGCTAAAAACAACCGCGGACCGATGCAAAAGTATTCCATGTGAAATTCACAGCTCACAGTGTCGCGCCACGCACTCACTCAGTAGCAGGGCGACGAAACCATAACCTCCTTAGTCGCCTCTTACGACATGCATGGTAGGCAACAGTGTTACTATTCTTTGCTCCCCCGTATGGGCCCTGGTAACACACACGCGTTTCATAACCTACCAACACTCACCTACCCACATATCCTCCACCACCCACCCACACACCCCAAAACACTCAGCCAACCACACATCCCCCAACCACATTTCCAACACCCACACACACACATATTCCCGCCAACTCACATATCCTGCACTTACCCACACACAAAACCCGAACCCACCCACACATCCTTCACTTGCACACATATAACCCACCACACAATCTCCCCCACCCACACATCCCGAACCCACATATCCCCTCCCACCCGCAACCTACACACACTCACCCTCCCACACATCGGTCGCATGAATGAAAATGGGCAAAGGCTGCTGGAGCATTGCACCAGTAATTACCTATGTATTACAAACTCTTTTTTTTAAACAAAAGAGATGCATAAGGTCACATGGAAACATCCAAGATCCGGCCATTGGCACCAGCTGGACTTCATCATCACACGGAGACAACATCTGAACCATGTATCATTGACTCGTAGTTACCACAGTGCTGACTGTGATACGGATCATTCTTTGGTTGTTGCAAGGGTTAGACTGAGACCAAAGAGAATCTACACAGCTAAACACAAATCTAGCCCCAGGATTAATATTATTAACACTCATGATCCTGAAAAGTGCTTTCAGTTTCAACAGCAACTTGAAGACGCTTTCACTGATACACCAGAAAATTGTACAGTAAATGAAAAGTGGGGTCAAATTAAGGAAACTCTTTATAAAACTGCCGTAGGGGTTTACGGCACTGTGGATCATAAGAGGCAGGACTGGTTTGCGGCCAACAGCGAGACTCTGCAGCCCTTGATTGATAAGAAGAAGAAAGCTCTCTTAAGAAACAAGGAAAGACCAACGCGTAACACTCTGAGTGAGCTAAGGCAAGCTAGGAAGGATGTGCAAAAGGCTGCCAGGCAGTGTGCAAATGATTATTGGATCAAGTTATGTGAGTCCATTCAAATCGCAAGTGATAAGGGAGACATAAGAAGCATGTATGAAGGAATAAAGAAAGCCTGTGGTCCAGTGATCAAAAGAAGTGCACCATTGAAAACCTTGACTGGAGAAATCATCACTGATAAGAAACAGCAGATGGACAGATGGGTAGAGCACTTTTTGGAGCTTTACTCAAGTGAGACCAAACTAGCGGATGATGCCCTCAACGCCATAGAGGCTCTACCAACTCTTGACCACCTGGACACACTTCCCACCATAACAGAAGTTAAGTGTGCTATAAATGAACTTGCATCTGGCAAGGCTCCAGGTAAGGATGGGATTCCAATAGAGGTTATCAGGAGTGGGCAAGACACACTCACTATACAAATCCACCAGCTAATAGAGCTATGCTGGCGTGAAGGACAAGTCCCACAGGATTTCAAAGATTCAAGCATCATAACACTGTATAAGAACAAGGGCGATCGGAGCGACTGCAACAACTATAGGGGTATCTCACTTCTGTGTATTGTTGGAAAAGTATTTGCCAGAATTGTTCTGCGCAGACTTCAAGTCCTAGGAGATCAAGTCTACCCCGAATCACAGTGTGGCTTTCGACAGAACCGGTCTACCATTGATATGATATTCTCATTGCGACAAATGCAAGACAAATGTCGTGAACAGAATCAACCACTGTTTATTGCCTTCATCGACCTCACAAAGGCATTTGATTTGGTCAGTCGTGAGGGTCTGTTCAAAGCACTAAAGAAGATTGGCTGCCCACCAACTCTTCTGTCCATTGTGGAATCGTTCCACACAGGCATGAAGGGTATAATCAAGTTTGATGGTGCAACTTCTGAAGAATTTGAAATCAAGAGTGGAGTTAAGCAAGGTTGTGTACTAGCTCCCACCCTCTTTGGAATATACTTTTCACTTCTACTGAAATATGCATTTCGTGATCAGGATGGTGGTATATACATTCACTCACGCTCAGATAGCGGCCTCTACAATGCTCAGAGATTGAAGGCTAAGACCAAAATTAGGAGGGTACTGATCAATGAGTTGCTTTTTGCAGATGATGCTGCAGTTACGACCCACTCTGAGGAAGAATTGCAATGTCTATTATCTGCATTCTCCAATGCTTGTTCTGAATTCGGTTTAACAATTAGCAAAAAGAAGACACAGATTATGTCACAAGGTGCACATGGGGTACCATCAATCTTTATTGACGACGCAGAACTAGAGATAGTAGACCATTTTACATATCGAGGATCAGTGGTAAATAGCAAATTATCCCTAGATCAGGAAATCAACATCCGGATTGGTAAGGCAGCAACAACAATGAACAGGTTAAGAAAAAGAGCCTGGGAGAACAGGAAGCTTACTGCCAAAACAAAAGTCCTTGTCTATCAAGCCTGTGTCCTTAGTACTCTTCTCTATGGCAGTGAAACCTGGACAACTTACTCACACCAAGAGAACAATTTAAACAGCTTTCATATGCGGTGTCTGCGAAGAATTCTTGGTATTAAGTGGCAAGACAAAATCACAAATACTGAAGTATTGGAAAGATCAGGTTGTGTGACAGTTTATTCCATGCTCAGTCTTCGTAGACTTAGATGGATAGGACATCTTAGGAGGATGGATGATGGTAGAATACCAAAGGATATCTTTTTTGGTGAATTACAGATGGGTAAGAGATCTCAGGGTCGGCCTCTACTACGATACAAAGATGTGTGTAAGCGGGACATGATTGATACAGGCATTGATAATGCACATTGGGAGCAAGTCGCCGCTGAACTTGTTGCATGGAGGGCAAATATCAGAAATGGAATAAAGTCAAAGGAGAAAATTATTGCAGAAAAGTCACACACCAAGCGTTTGAGACGTAAGATGGTGCATGATGGTGGAAATGACCACGTGTTCACATGCACCCACTGTGAACGGACATTTACAGGGCAAATTGGCCTTATCAGTCACACTCGCTACCGCCATAGTTAAAAGTTATTATGCCTTTTTAAAGCATAAACTATCGTCTGTCAAGACGGCAAGGTGTCAATGTATCATAGGAGTGATGGTCTCTTTCTTTGCTGCCATTTGATGGCAAATGCTGGCTTCCCAACTTTTATCAGATCTTTCAGCAATTATGCAGCCTTCTTTTTCATTTGTTTCGCAGATCCAATACACTGCCAAATGCCAAAGGCAACATCTGCGTCCGTTTCTGACCAACGCCAACATCCTCAAGAAAATGCAGCTGTCAACAACCTACTTTACATACAGGTACTCTCGCATCTTCATCCACATCTCAACGACACAGTAATTATGTGGATGGAAAATATCTACTTTATTTCAGGCGAACCCGATAATTCATATAAGCATACTCAGGCAATGGCTGCCTGACCAAATACACAGTGGCCGCTTTTCTCACACGAAACTCATACGTCTCCAGATATAACTCAACTCTCGCTATCTGTAACATGCGCCCTCATAAACTACACATTGACATTCGGAAAACACACACGTCCTGTCACGTGGAGTTGTCCGGTCGCCTTCTGACTAAGTTCAGTCGGTTGGCTAGTCTTGTCGTCTTAATTACGTGCGGTCAGCAAAACTCCGTGCTGTCCTGTCCGTCACGTAGCCCAGTAGTCTTGTTCACGTCAACCTTGGGTTGTACTACTGTTTACTCTGTTTACGGGTGTTATCCCGCGACCTCGCGTTCCCCACCCTGTCCTAAGGGTTGGTCCCGCTGTTGTCCTAGATATGACACGTCTATGTCCCCATCTAAGTCCTGTCTTCTGACTGTTCTAAGTCATAGCTTGTGTTCTGTCTCTATTCTAACTACTCCCTTGTAGTGGTCCTTATCTACGTCCTATCTGTCCTTAACTCTCTTCTGTCTCTTGTCCTATCTCAGTCCTTCCTAACACGTTGACAGCAGCAGTGGATTCTTACATTACATTGGTGGATGCAGTTATTAAGGCCCTGAAGTTTCTTCTTCAAACTCTGGGGACAACTTACATGAGTTTGATTAGATCTTTCATCAGGAAACTTCCTTCCTATGTCACACGTAAAGAAATCTGCACCCAAACAAAGACGGCTTTGGCAACAGGCCTGCGGGAAGGAAGGATCAGAAGAAAAAGTAACCGTTACTTTCTGCATTATGAGCATGATGATATTTCCATTCTCATTAATAAAAGAAACAAACATCTTCCCCGTTCAAGACGCCTTTGCCCAAGACGCCGTTGCTCAAGACGCCTTTGCCCAAGACGCCGTTGCTCAAGACGCCCTTGCAGTACAACCACAGGGAAAACAAAGAACTGCGAAAAGAAATCTTTTTTTTAAAACGTTTATTTCATACAAAGCAATGTATATTTACAAGGTGTAATGTGTGTTTCTTTTGTTTGTATATATTACATAGCGTTGCCGTTTGTTAGTGTTAGGTGTAACATGTGTTAATAAAACAAATACATACATATACAGTTATGATAATATAACATTTTTGGCATAGTGCATGTAAACACACATTCTTCGTTTCATTTCCATCTCCACAAGTGGAATGTATGTTACACCTGTCCATCTCTCTCTCTCTCTCTCTCTCTCTCTCTCTCTCTCTCTCTCTCTCTCTCTCGCTCTCTCGCTCTCTCTCTCTCTCTCTCTCACACACACACACACATTGTATCTTGATCTATCTCATGCTTTTTTGGAGACAGCAGTACATTGAATGCCGTGAGCTTGGGCAATAAACTTTAAATGATCATTCCCATTAAAATGTGGCTTCTTTGTAATTTCTGGGTCACTTAGCTACAGAGGTGAAGGTCCACATTGTTGGTGTTGTTGGCATGATGTCAAATTACAGGATGACGCTCTAGTGTCTTGTAAATTTTTTTTTTTTAATAATGAAAACTATACGTTTATCCACGAATGACTAGGGGTCAAATATAAATCAACACAAAAGAAATCTTTTTTTTTCATGTTTATTTCATACAAAG
Organism: Cepaea hortensis; assembly: GCA_963921405.1. NCBI lineage: Eukaryota > Metazoa > Mollusca > Gastropoda > Stylommatophora > Helicidae > Cepaea > Cepaea hortensis. The sequence goes on from OY992885.1 coordinate 85,345,348, forward strand.
CAATGTATATTTACAAGGTGTGTTTCTTTGTTTGTGTATATCACAGAGCGTTGCCGTTTGTTAGTGGTATGTGTTACATGCATTAATAAAACGAATACATGCATATACAGTTATGATAATATAACATTTATGGCATAGTGCATGTAAACACACATTCCTCGTTTCATTTCAATCTCCACAAGTGGAATGTATGTTACACCTCTCTCTCTCTCTCTCTCTGTCTCTCTCTCTCTCTCTCTCTCTCTCTCTCTCTCTCTCTCTCCCTCTCTCTCTCTCTTTCTCTCTATCTCTCTCGCACACACACACACACACACACACACACACACACACACACACACACACACACACACATTCAATCTTGATCTATCTCTTGCTTTCTGTAGATAATAGTACATGGATTTCCGTGATCTTGGGCAATAACTTTTACATTTTCATTCTATTTAAATTGTGGCTTCCCAATAAATTTTTTTTTTTTTTTTTTTTTTGGGGGGGGGGGGGATTTTCATATGCATATATTCATACAAATACCTGTATATCAACACAAAGCCATAATTATATTTACATAAATACCTACACGAATTCACCCATACATGGCTACCCATATATAAATACCATACATGTTAGCCTTTTGTATTCTACAACAATGTTTATATTCGTGGTGGGGAATCGTGTTGAATTTAGGCAAAGGGCAAACCGCTGAACGCAAAAATTGCCTAGTGACCACCAGCCACTAGACGGTGTTACAGCGGACACGCAGCCAGTTTTCACAAAGCCTGTGTGTGCCTAGGCCAGAGGAGCTATATATCTCTCTTTAAAATTGTTTGGGGGGAGGGGTGGATTTGTGATTCAAAGCACGCTGGAGAAGAATTGTGGCGTGTACTATCTGCGCTCCACAATGCTTGCTATCACCTAGTGAGAAGTGTTCCCAAGTATTAACAAAATAAGCCACACACAGGGCTCGCGAGACGCAAACACGTTCTAAAATTTCCACAGCAGGGGTTGTAGATTTTGTGCCCTGCAGCAGAAACCAAATATCGTCTGTTAAGATGATCAGGTGTTAAACATCTTATATGTTTTTGATATTATTAATATTGTTTTTTAATTACCAATAATGACATTTTTTCTAATTGCAAGAGTAAATGAAATTAAGGAAATTTACACATGTCAGTCAGGAAAAATAGTAGCTAGTTTGTATTTGAACATTAGTAAAAATAAGTTTCTGTTGTATGTAAGGGAGTTGAACCTTGCCTTGATTCTGCAAGTCCAAACACATTTTCTGTATTCCTCTAGTGTTTGAAGTAGTTTTGTGTGTGTGTCTTCGGATGTTTTAGGAAGAGTGTTAAGAAAGATTGCCTTGTAAATGTCTGTTTGTTTGCCTGTATGTGTTTGTATTATTTGTTGTAGAGTTTCCATTGCATCTGTGACTGTTTGACATGTGAAAAATGTGTGTTCTTCGGTCTCTTTTGTATTGTTCCTGCATAATTGGCATTTTCCTATTTGTCTGGATCTGAATGTTAATTTGGGTATTATGGGAGTTATATTAAACATCAGTCTGTAAGTTACTTCTTCCGCCTTAGATGTGATGTGTTTGTTGTGTAAGTTGGAAAAGGTGAATGTGTAGACTGACATGAAATATTTTTGTCCTCTTTTGATTCTCAGTTTAAGCGATAGTGCTTATTTACTAACTAATTGTTTGTCTGTTTCTCGTGTTGTTTCATTTATTAAATGTTCATGTCCTTGTATTGCCTGTATACATGTGTGACATAAAGATGGTAGTATGCCCTGATAATGTGCTGCTGCATTGTTTCGTTTTGTGAGATGTTTTATTTTGTGTGCTATATAATATAATGCTAATCTATGTTGTTCTGGATGTCTGATAATATTACCTATGTGGCTGATTCTAAGTGCTTGTATTTTTGTTTGTATGTCCCGAAGTGCTATTCCTCCTTGTTTCTTATCCCGAATGAGAGTTTTATGCTGTATGTTGTGTATTGTCTTACTAAATATGAAATGTCTTATCTGTTTATTTATGTCTGTCTCATCTCATCTCATCATGTTCCTCTTGTACCTTGCGGTGTCGAGGTGAAGTATAAACTTCGTGAGAGTGCCCGGTTATGGGCTTCGTATATCGACATTCCCATGGATTCTGTTATTCCCTCCGTCCAGCGTTTACGTGGTCGGCCTCTTCCTCTGTTTCCATCTGGTCTGTACGTCATTGCCTGTTGTGGCATGCTGTTGACTGGTAGCCTACTTGCATGGCAAAACCATTTGACTTGCTGCTTTCTAATAAAATCTAGAGCAGCTTTAACCCCCACTTTAGTCCTGATTTCTTCATTTCTGATCTTATCTCTTCTTGATACGTTGAGTATTCTTCTCAGGAACCTCATTTCTGTTGTTGTGATTTTTCTTTTCTCTTTTTCTGTCATTGTCCAGGTTTGGCATTGGTAGCACAGAGTTGGTAGGAAGATTGTGTTGTAAAGTGCTTTCTTAGTAGTTATTGATACATGTTTGTTCTTTAGTATTGGTGCCATTTGTCCAATGAGTTGATTTGCCTTATTGCACCTATTTTCGATCTCGTCTTCTGATCTGCCATTTGATGATATTATACTTCCTAGGTACTTGAAGCTCTTTACTTGTTTCAAGGGATGTTCGTTTAGGTGAATTGTTGCTGTTTGTTCTTCTTTAGTTATAGTCATTACCTCTGTTTTGCTTGTGCTAATTTTCATGTTATGTTCCCTACACATTTCGTTTAGACTATTCATGTGGTCTTGTAATTCAGCTTCTGATTTTGCTATTAGTGCTTGGTCGTCCGCAAACAGGAGTTCTCTAATGGTTAGATTTGCAGATGGTTCTTCTTCTGTGTTCTCGTCATGCGGTATTCTTGCTGTCTCTGCTTGGCTGGTTTCTTTACATATGTTGTCTATATATGTTATGAACAAGAGAGGGGACAGGACACAACCTTGTCGTACTCCAGATCTTATGGTGAAGGGTTCTGAGTGTCCTCCAGTTGCTCTCACTATGCATTCACTGTTGTCGTATAAACTTCTACATAGGTTTGTTAGATGTGTACTCACTCCATATTGTTTAAGGATTTCCCACAGCTTGTTTCTATCTACCCTATCAAATGCCTTTTCTTGGTCAACAAAGGCTAAGTAGAGTGTTTCATTGAATTCAATTGATTTTTCTATAAGTTGTCTAAGAGCAAAAATGGCGTCTGTGCATCCTTTGTTTTTCCTAAATCCAAGCTGCGTTTCGCTTAGCTGGGGTTCTAAAGTAGTTCGTAATTTATGTCTGTGATTGTCTGTTTTGGAGAGTTTAACACTGTCACAAAGTATATTATTTTTGGTATGATGTTTGTGTTAACTATTATGCTTCTACCAAATATTGTTGATGTTTTGTATTTATACCTATTTAGCATGTCTGTGATTTGGTGTGTTAGTTGTAGCCATGTTTCTCTGTGTGTTGTTCTGGGGTCACATGGAAATTTGATCCCATACAGTTTCATATTGTGTGTATGTGTTAGGTCTGAAGGGAAATCAGACTTTTGTTTCCACTTTCTTAGGCCCATAAATTGTGATTTTTGTATATTAATTTTGGCTCCACTGCCTTTCCCAAAGTGGGAGAAGGTGTGCAGTATGTTTCTGATGGATGTGTTGCTTGTAGGGAAGAATGCAGTATCGTCTGCATAAGCAATGACCTTTTGCTCTCCTATTCCCTGTATGAAAGTGCCTTTAAAGTTGGTATCTTGTCTGATCTTTTCTAATAATGGCTCTAGTGTCAGTATATACAGAAGTGGTGATAGTGGGCACCCTTGTCTTACAGATCTTGTCAGCCTGAAGCTAGCAGTCAGTGAATGGTTGTCTAGGACTTTGCTTTCAGGGTTGTTATACAAAATCTGTATCCACTTTATGTAGTACTGTCTTATATTGCAGTGTTCTAGGGTTTTGTGCAAAAAGGAGTGTGCGATTCTGTCAAAGGCCTTCTCTTGGTCCAAAGACAAGAAGGAGGATTGACGGTCTTTCTGGTGTGTGTACGTTATAATGTCTCTAATGAGGTGTGTGTGGTTTTGTATATTCCTGTGCTGTACACTACATTGCTGGTTTGGGTGTACTAGTTTTGGTAGAAATTGTGTGATTTTGTGTGCTAGTGATTTGGCCAGAATTTTGTAATCTGTGTTAAGAAGTGAAATTGGTCTGTAATTTTTCATTTGTGTCTTGTCTGTCTTTGCTTTGTGTATAAGTGTTATATAAGATATGTTGCAACTATCAGGGAGTTCTTGTTTGTCAAAGGCTTCTTGATAGACTTTTAGAAGAAGGTTACCTATGATAGGAAAGAATTGTTGATAGAATTCTACTGTTAATCCGTCTGGTCCTGGTGTCTTGTCTTTGTTCATTTTACTAAGTGCACGTGTTATGTTTTCTAATGTCAATTGTGTGTCCAATATCTCTTTGTCTGTGTCTGATATATTTTTTTTATATAGTAAGAAGCTATCTTGTATTTGTGTGTTTACTGTCTCTGCTGTAAATAAGTGTGTATAGTATTGCTGCAATGCTTCTGTTATACGTGTGGTTTCTGTTTGTGTGATTCCTTGCATGTCTATTATTGTGTTTATCTGTTTGCTACGCTGTATGTTTTGTTCTATTGCCATGTATTGTTTGCTGGGTGTCTCTTGTGTAATGGTGTTGAGTTTTGTTCTAATTAGTGCACCCAGGTATCTGTGCTTTTGGTGTTGTTCCAGTTGCGTTTCTAATGCATGCAAGTATGGTGAGTTTCTGTCGGTTTGCTTTGTTAAATTTATTGCTGTTTGTATGATCTGTTCTTGTTGTAGTCTACACTTGTGTATGATGGATGCTAGTTTTTGTGTCCTGCTCCGCATTGTGTTTTTCAGTAAGTTTCAGTATTGTCTAATGTTGTCAGTTGGTATACTATCAGTGTATGTATTATCAGGTCTGTCATCTATTGTATATATACTGTGTTTTGGAGTAATGTGTTGTTAAATTTCCAGTGTGGTGATCGTTTGAAAGGCTGTGTGGTTGTTATTTATAGTGATGTGCGCTAGTATTGCTTTGTGGTCTTTTTACTGGAGAGTTTCTTGTAGGTGTTTAGTTTGTGTTATGTGGTGTGTTGATGGTACGTATATTCTATCTAACCTAGATTATCTGTTATGTGCATGGTTTCTGTGCGTTGTATCGTGACTGTTAGGGTGTTTGTGCCTGAATGCGTCAACTAGGTTATGTGTGTCAATTATGTATTGCAATGTATCGAGTTGATTCATGTCGTCTCGGCCAGCTCTTCTTAACAGCGTTTTCACTTCCCCGCCTATTATGTCAGCCGAAGCTAAATAACAATTAAAATCACTTGCTAAAACAACATGCCTCCCTCTCAGTTATAACTCTGATGATGATGATGATGATGATGATGATGATGATGATGATGGCCCAGATTTCCGAGATTTCTCTTAAAATTTATACGAGAGCAATTTTTATACGCTGTGAAGAGCGCGGTATAGTGGGCATGATTTTTAAAATAACGATTCATCCCAGTCACCGCCATAGAATTTTTAAGGCGAAAGATTTATACGTTGTGAAGAGAAACCAGAGCAATTCCAAATAATGTTTAGACAGACGCAGCCTAACAGATACAGAAATAAATAATTTACTAAAAAATATTTATTATACCACAATTTATTGTCTACAATTTCAAACAGTATTCACAATTGTGTATAGCTTTTATTATGGTAACATTCAATTGATACCATACAAGATAATAATAAAATTGTTACAGGAATAAACATATACTTCTCTTGCAATATAGCTGTTAGTACAAATATAGTGAATTCTATAATTGTTCCCCTTGATTGCTTAAGCCGAAATATGATTTCAACCTAGATGCAATTATGACCCAAAGGAATATGGGACGTGAAGAAAACGAACATTACATGCGAAAAGCAAAAGGAAAACAAAAAGGTGGAGGTGGAAGTTCTACAAATACTAATATTAAAACACGGCTTACACGCCGAGGAACAATGAATAAAGGCAGTAGGGCATTAATATTAGTGTTTGTAGAACTTCCACCTCCACTTATTTGTTTTCCTTATGATTTTCGCATGTAATTTTTGTTTTCTTCACGTCCCACATTCCCTTAGGTCAGTGGTTCCCAATTAGTGGGGGGGGGGGGCAATTTTAGATTTTTTTTGGGGGAGGGGATTAAGACCATAGATTGGCAGGCTCAAACTGGTTTCAGGACCACACAAAACGCGATTATCCCCCTTTCTTGGATTATGTATGAGCGTGTGGATATATATATATATATATATATATATATATATATATATATATATATATATATATATATATATATATATATATATATAAGGAACTAGTGCAGTTAAAGTCAGTGCCAACTAAACAAGTGAAATATGGCTTCTTTAGCCACTTGTGTCGCCTTTAACCACGAGGTATAGACGTCTATGCAGGGTTGTTTCATCAAGAGGAACTTTTGGAAGACACAGTTGGACTTCATGCATTGTGTTGTGTAGATAGGAGTCTCATGTTGTTGCATCTTCTTTTGACCAGACTCTTCCCAAAGAGAGTATTAAATTTGTTATCATTACAGCATTGGTGTGCCAAGAGAGTTATTTGTTTGTTTGTTTGTTTGTTCGGACTATGGTTATGGTTGCTGGGCGGAGAAATCTCTGAAAGATTGAGTTTTAACTCCTTTTACAATCTATAAGGGGTGGAGCGAGTGGTTGGGGGGGGGGGGGGGGTGTTTCACCGTGGCCAAGTTGTAAATTAATCTGCCTCGCTTTCTGAAGGTTGTTGGTTCGATTCTGGGCTCCGTCTTTCGGTTCACGAGTGCATATTTCTCGGACTCCCGGGGGTCGTCGCTGGAGTTGCGGGGTTCGTGTTTTGTGCGACGCTTTTGGCAGGCTGCCCGGAGGAAAGAGACCGAACTTTATGGGATAAACCAGGTGGGATTAAGTGGATCCTCTCGCCTACGAGGAACAAAGAAGAACACGATCACAACCCAGAATCAATGTAAATAATAAAAGTAGGGGTGTGTAACGTTCCCTGGTTCCTTATTGTCTTTACCACTGAACGTTGTAATAAAAACTACATTCCACACCAATTACAAATAATCAACTTTGGCATATGGCTGTGAATTCTAGACAGCTGGTAGACAACCCCTAAAAGCAACGGAAATGTATGTTTAACGAAGAATGTTTAAATGCCCTGGACAGCAAAAATGAGTAATCTAAATGTTTGATAAGAAACCTGGGCACAATGGAACATATTAGGACCATTAGCAGGAGACAGGCAAGATATTTGGCCACATGCTGAGAAGAAAACAACTGAATCGTATTGTGACATTTGGAAAAGTTGATATGAGAGACAGGGGTTAGACAGCGAAAGTAGATCCTGGACAACGTGGCATCATGACGTGTAAAGATGTCGGAGCATGAGCTGACAGTCTTACAGAAAACGATAATTACGGAAACGCACATATGGACAATGGAGGTTGCGGTAGTGCAGTGGCTAGACGGACTGAGGGATCAATGGATCTTATCCCAACGGAGGAGGATTTTTAAATCCCAGATAGATCCAGTATAAAATTAGTATCAGGAAATATGGTTGGGTAGTTAAGGCAGCTGGCGTGATTTGACCACATCAACTCTGCAGTGTCCACTGGTCTATAAACATATGGATGAAGCACCATATGACCGAAACGCTGTAAGGTGTTCAAATATGTTCTTGACTATTGTTTAGCATACGGATAGTAAAGATAAAACAATATATAATGGCGTTGAAAATGTAGTGCCTAAGGGTAATACAAAGAATACCTTGTATCTTAAGAAACAGATAAGAACGATGCGATGAATAATGAAATCAGACATAGATGGTGAAAATTATTTGAGCAAGTTATTAGGAGGAATAAATGTGAACACTTAGTAACGATTGGCGCTATTGAGGAGAAAAGTGTATGGGAAAGATAAAGAGTCAAATACCTGGATGAAGAAAAAGAAGTAAGTGCTGGGATGGCTTGGCCACGTGCCACATTCGGGACAAAAACCTGATCCAAGATTTTGTGACCTTGTGAGATGACAAAACCATGACCGACCGGGATTAACGGTATCCCACATGACGATGATGATGATGATGATGATGATAATTATGGTGATGATGGTGATGATGATGATGATGATGATGATGATGAAGATGGCGATGATGATGATGATGATGATGATGATGATGATGATGATGATGATGACGATGATGATGGTCGTGAGGTTTATGGTGATGGTGGTGATAATAGTGATGATGGTGGTGATGATAATAGTGATGATGATGATGATGATGATGATGATGATGATGATGATGATGATGATGATGATGATGGTGATGATGATGATGATGATGATGATGATGATGATGATGATGATGATGATGATGATGATGATGATGATGATAATGATGGTGATAATGATGATGGTGATGACGATGATGATGGTCGTGAGTATGATGGTCGTGATGATGATGATGATGATGATGATGATGATGATGATGATGATGATGATGATGATGATAATGATGCTGATGATGCTGATGATTATGATGATGATAATGTAAAGGTAGTGGTTGTAATATCGCATATCCACACCGTTATAACTCATTGACTACCAGAAATTTTGTAGCAAATCATCATCATCATCATCATCATCATAATCATCATCATCATCATCATCATCATCATCATCATCATCATCATCATCATCATCATCATCATGTGCCATGCTGATTAGTGTGGGCTGTCGTGTTTCGCCATGTTCACACGATTACCAGTGTCGTGGCTAGGCTCTGTGTTTTTGTCTCGATTGTGCCATGATATTTATTTCTCTGTCTTCAACTTGTTCTTTTCCCCTAAATCTTGCCAGTTGTGACCAAATTCTCTAATTTATTTATTCTCATAACGTGCCCACAAATTTTGACTGCCAAGTCTAATGTCTCTAATCAGTTTACGGTTTTTATGTGTTTCTTGTAGGATTTGATCATATGTTTTTCTGTCTGTCCATTGTATTTTATTTCATTGTCTTCAGTAACTACATTTCCCCTGCCATTAGGTGAGTTTCAGCTTGTCGTAGCAAATATCCAATAGAAAAATAATCACTATGAAAAAAAAAAAACCAGAGACTAAATACACAGTAGAAGTAGTCACCGAGGAAGCCATATTTCCTTAATTATCTCGAACCATTAGGAAGCCAGATTTCCTGAATAATCTCTAACCAAACGTTAAATGCAATAGAGCACATTATGCGATGGTAGGGAGTCAAGCGGAAGAGTTGCAGGGTATTGAAATATGCGGGGACTCTGTTCAAAATGTGATATTTCACGAGGTGAAAACTCAGGTGATTTGCTATTGTTTGGCCATGAATAAAGCTCAATCGAATATCAACAAACAGGGAAGGTAAAAGTTAGGGACTCTCTATATCCAATATAGTCAGTAAAAATTAGTACTGGACTTCTACACGCCTTCGGGTGCATTTGGCATAAGGGACTAGACCTATAATTTTATAAATGAATTGACACTGGGCGAGAGATGTCATCAATGACGCCGGCCGTCTTTCCTTTCCAAGACATTAATTGGTACCCATTTTAGGCTGGATTCACCTAGGAGCTTATGTTACATCGGCCTCCATGCGGATTCGAACCGATAACCACCTGGTCGGTAGGCATGCGTCATGCCACTACGCTACCACGGCTCCCAGCACTATCGTTGTATAAGATGGTTCTAGGCGCACGTTCCCTTGACCAAACGGCACTGAAAGGTTGATGTTTGGTTTGAGCTAAAAAGTAAATTACTCTTTTACAGGGTGTGGCTTATGATGCTTGCCCCATACTCTCACAGACCATCCCGCACTCTATGAGTGATGTGGTTGATAGAGATTTGAACACATGACAACCGGGCCAGCAGGCAAGAGAGAACACCACGGTACTGCTGAGGCTCACTGTGCTCTTGTAGCTGTTCATTTTAAAGGTATGAGGATTGTCTTCACCGGATTATACCCCATGTCTCTCGGGTTCTTTCCCATATCTTTCGGGTTTTATCCCATATCTCTCGGTTCTATCCCAATATATCTCGGGGTCTATTCCATTTATCTCGGGTTCTATCCAATATATCTCGGGTTCTATTTCATATATCTAGGGTTCTATCCCGTATATCTCTGACTCTATCCCATATATCTCTGGCTCTATCCCATGTATCTCTGGCTCTATCCCATATATCTCTGGCTCTATCCCATATATCTATGGTTCTATCCCATATATCTATGGCTCTATCCCATATATCTCTGGCTCTATCCCATATATCTCTGGCTCTATCCCATATATCTCTGGCTCTATCCCATATATCTCTGGCGGCTCTATCCCATATATCTCTGGCGGCTCTATCCCATATATCTCTGGCTCTATCCCATATATCTCTGGCTCTATCCCATATATCTCTGGCTCTATCCCATATATCTCTGGCTCTATCCCATATATCTCTGGCTCTATCCCATATATCTCTGGCTCTATCCCATATATCTCTGGCTCTATCCCATATATCTATGGCTCTATCTATGGACAAACAAGTGTAGGAACTACTACTAGTAGTAATAGCACACGTGTGAACTACGCCTGAGTTCAAAGCGAGCGAAGGAAAACATAAACACAATAGTGAACGAGAGAAATGTTCAGACAGAGATAGTTATGCAAATTAGAATATCTTCTTCTTCTTCAGCGTTCCGAGCCATTGAGGTTCTTTGCTGCAGATACAATCCGCCTCCATTCAGAATATGATATTCATAATTTTTAGTCAAATTAAGAGACGAAAGGGTCTGGTGACAACTGGGACAATAAATGGTGTTATAAAATTAGGTGACAGACACAAGGTGACACTGCCAGGTCTGGTTTGCAGAATGCCACGAAAGACGACGTGTTATCGAACTTATCAAGAAAATAAATGGTTGTGCAGAAAGACGATAATCTGCACTACCCGGAAAAACCCGATAATGTTGGTAGCTATATGGTTTCAAGTCAATATAGAAGATGCAATGAATAATTAATTTTTTTCGAAGCAATTTACTTTTATGGTTCTGTCATGTGATAGGACCATAACGCTTTGTAGGTCTGAATGCACGGTAGAATAGGTGACGAGTCTTCACCTCACTTAGCTGGACGATGAACTAAGGCGTCGAACTCTCGCCCAACAGCGCCCACATTGCTAACGCCTTACCCTATCAACTGCGCTACTGGACCACCTATACGGGGCCCTGCTGTTGTGTACACATTTTGTAATAATGCAGATTTAAACCCAGGACTACAGTCCCTTCAGCGTTTGCTTGCCTTAAGACAAACGCACGTTCCAATCATGCATATAGACGACCCCGATCTATACAACAAATATCGTGCACAAAAAGAAAGCAAAAACAAAGCTAATTCTGGCAGTGATTTCACATAGAACAAACGAGTTACCAGCTGAAACATTGGCCCCGGTTTGCTCAGTGGGAATAGTTCAAACGTGGGACAATCTCTCCTTGTGATCAAATATTAATGAATGTTTTTATTGTTGCACTGTCCCGGGGCTTAAGTGGCGGTAGTTGTAGGCTTGATAATATTGACACCGAGAACCTGGTGTAATGGAAAAGGTGTCGGTGTTACACGCGTGTGGAGTGATGATGACGTGGCTATGAATAACATAGATTCCTGTTTTTTTGAGACATCATTAGGGCAAAGGCAACTACTGACCATATTAAGAAATAATGAACCTAATGTAGCTATAGCGGTGTAATCGGTAGTTGCGTTTGCTATCGTTGGCAATACAGCGTTGCCGGTTCAGATGTTATCTTTGCCAAGTCAGCGTTGTATATTCAACCATTGTCGAGACAGCGTCTAAATATTTATCTTTGCCAAAACAGGGTCGGAGATGTTATCTATGCAGATTTTATCTTTGCCAAGACAGCGTTGCAGATTTTATCATTGCGAGACAGCGTTGCAGATTGCATCTTTGCCAAGACAGCGTTGCTGGTTCAAACTCCATGGTAGGTATGAGTAATCTTTCCGATGATCCCACTCTGCAGCGACCCATCTTCATAAAATGGGCCATTATAGTCATACTGTGCCATACCGATAAGCGTTGGCGGTCATGAATTGTTATTTCCCACCATAAATGGAGTGTCGGATGAGGTCTGTGTTCTCGTCTCGATAATGCTATCTGTCCAAGCTGTCATAGTATTTATCGCTTTGCCACCCCTTTGCTCTTTCCCCACAAATTGTGCCAGTTGTCACCAAGTTTGCTAGTTCATGTCTCCTCATAACGTGCCCCAAAATATCGATTATGTCTAATTTTTCTAATCAGTTTAAAGTTTTCATTGGTTATAACACGGAAACTGGATAATTTTGAGAAACTTCATGAAATTGAAACTGGGTAATTTGAGAACGTTCATGAAATGTTCTGGGAAGTATAAGCGGCGTGGAAAGAAACTGGTTAAATCACCTTATTGTTCCGTGGCCTTGAATATGTTTAGGCTCCGTAATTCATACACCAAAGAAGTATCTGCTATGGGGCCATTGTTATGAAATATCTATAAATTCAACCTGGGGTTGGGATTGATTGTGACGTCCTGCAAAGAGGAATTGTGTGTTGAGTTGAGTTGAGTTAAGCTGAATCGAGTTGAGTTGAGTTGTGTTGAGTTGAGTTAAGCTAAGAACTGACTTCACTGCACTCAGGACATCCCATACGCGCTAAGTCCCCTCGTTCAGTATCCAGCGAAGAGTCACACTACCAACATAAAAGTTCCATCAACGGAAAAAGTTTCATCGGCAGAACTGTAAGACTCAACATTTGATTTCAATCATCTAAACAGTGAGTTCTACCCATACTAATCTTTCTCAAAGAACAATTCGAGACAAGTATCTACAGAAACCACACTTTGAAATCGACCAACAACGACAAGAACTTTATAAGTATAGACATCCATTCCAAGTGGCCATATGAATAAACCAGAAGTCACCTACAAACTATACCAGAAACAGTCACATAAAGCCGCACCATGACCAATCTCAAGACACTAAAACGTATTTTACAGGTGTGAACTCCAATAATGTGCCAGAACAGACTTATAAGATTAACCAAACATGGGGTAAATTCATAATACTATACAGACAAAAGAACAATAGCAGGATCCAGAGAAAGATCACATCGATAATCCAACATTGAAAGGAACAAAGACTAAGCAATCAATCATCTAAATGAACACTGGACACCGGTGATTTAACTACTTGTACATAATTTCCACAGGACAAGAACTGTATCCGCATAACTGCATAAAGGCAGTGATATTGAACATTGTAATTTTTAATGTATTAATTGTATGACATTTAATGTTTAATTTTATTATTATAGTAGTGTAGATTGGTAGGATGTGATAGTTAAAGATAATTGTAAGTATAACTGTAAAATATATGAGGTGTAATGCTGAGAATCAACGCCTGGCAGTCCCAATGCATGAGTTCTACAAAACTTACATTCGCGTATGGTGGAGGGCCCGGCGAATGACGCTTAGCAATAATGTTATAAAACTAACACAACGATATTGTAACACAAATGAACATACAAACATTGGTATACTAACGAAAGAGATTAATAATGACTCTCCAGAACAGTAAATGAGAGGTGCCGATAAAGGGAAACAAGTCAAGGTCTGACAGAAAAATGTTTTAACGAGGGACTATTATGTACATGAAGTATATTCGAACCATGACCACAACAGTGACATAGGGTGTTCAGAAATAAAATCGAATATGGTGCATTAATCATAGACGAGGGAAACCACGTCTGAATAGAGAGAAAATCTAAGAATGCTGTAAGAGGATATTGTAGCCTTATTACGGGCGTGAATCAATGGAGAATCCTTAAGCCAGCATAGCCTGAATAACTATGAGAATATAATACACAGTGAATCGATTGTGAAACATGAACAGAATGTAATGTCACGGAATGAGTATTGAAGAATATAACGAGGTGTGGCAAGTAGACCCAATCAGAACAATTGCCAGACCACGACAAAACGTCCAAGAAAACCTCATTACTGAGAAAGAGAACAATAGTGACAATTAATCTCGGAAAAGACAAGCGTAATAATGTACGCATGCGTATACCAGTAGTCATACAGTCCCCTGAAAGATTAAAAAGATATATCAGTATGAAAAACAAGAGAATGTGTCACATTTCTAAAAGAAAGTGCCACATTGGTGTTGCGGGGGGAGAGTGTCAGGGTCCTGTATGTGTGTAAGGATCAATAGCCGGGGTCAATGACAATAGGAGACGCCACGGCTTGGCTGACGGAAGAATAGGCAAGAAGCCCGTGGACAGACCCACGTGACGGGGTAAGGACGAGGAAGAGAAAGGGTCAGTGTGTGTGAGACAGCGGATAGAGACGGACGTATTGAGAATAGCGAGAGATAGAACGATCGAACGATATTGTTGTGGCAGATAGATGAGATGGACGTTGTGTATTGATATTCGAGGAATGTACTAGCTGTGATATGTACGGGATGATGTGAGACTGTGATTGCGAATGGGCCGAATGGCGACAGTGTGTAAATATCGCCCAGGTGGATGTGAGCGAGCGTTTGGCCGCTTGTGTGGACTGAGTGTTTAATCGTAAGCATGAGTTAAAGGTGTATTGAGACAAGGTGTGCTTTAAATAATATTACCCTTGTTGTATTATATAATAAAGGTTGTACAGGAGACTGCTCCTGTGAGTTTCCGATTTCAGTCATTGTTACTGGTGTATGTAAACGTCCTGGATGTTGTAATTTGCCTGTCCGAGTCCAGTGAGCTAGAGTGAAGAGATAGTTAGGACTGTGACAATAGTAGTATAAATGCAATGGACGACAAAGACAACAAACAGATCTACGCAACAAGAACTCTTCAATAAAGAAGATTGACTTTCAAGACAAATGACATTGAGGAAACTAATATATTTTTGGCATGTAAAATGGCATGCATGTCTTTAAAAGATAACTGTCCAAGGAGTGTAACGGGAAAGTGAAGAAGACAAAGACCACAGCGTAGGTGGGTTTAGGATGTGATAAATAATTTACAGATGATAATAGCAGAGACTGGACATGTATGTGACTTGAGATACATGGTGATTTCTTGAGAATATAGTGGGGAAACGTTCTGTACATGATAAACTATTGAAAACTTAAAATTGAAAGCCAGTTAATCAACTCTCTGGGATGCACCCACCCAGCGGGAATCAATAATGTTGAGGATGCCAGTGTATTACTCTGCTGACTTCCCTCTATATTTCCATATCTGACTGTTTGCACACATTCGGCTTCACAATCTGGGACCGTTCACAACTGAACTTCTGCGCAACCTCCCTAGAAACGAAGTATGTGCAATACCATAGCAATGTTTCATGCCTATATTTTTTCTTATTACGTTTTAATGTTTAATAAAAGTTTGTAATTTCATGGTTTTCTTGAGATCTGTTTGTGCTGTTCCTGATGTAGAAACGTCGATTCGTTGTGTCGCGATATAACTTATTATATGTTTTCTTTTTTTGTGTGGTTTTAATCATTTATATTTTCACCCAGTGATTTACGTTTGCCGGATGTGAGTTCCGTGTAAGGTATGTACACTGTACGCGTTTATTATCTGTCACTTTATAACAGGAGTCACACATTTCTGGCTGTGTTTATACTGTATTGAATGCGGGATGATAGAGAAATACTGGAAAGTGGAATACATGTCATTTCTAGTAACATAACTTGCTACAGAAAGATGATGAGAATGCCTTGGACGAAAACATATGTGCAAGGAAAGAATCTTGCATGAGTCAATTGTGAAGAGGCAAGACCCGAAAGGCAGGTTGTATTCTGATGACGCGGATAATTATGATAATGATACCGATGACGATAGTGATGCTAAAGATTTTGAAGGTATGATGATGATAATGATGATGAAAATAAAAGTCGCTTAAAAGTCAGCAGGGTCGACTTCATTGCACCACGTTTTATCCTATATGGCTCAAGTCTTTTTCCGCAGCGCGGAAAGCGTCGCACAAAGCACGAACTCCGTAGCTCCAGCGACGACCCACAGGAGTCTCGGAAAAAATGCACTCGTGAATCGAAGGATGCGGCCCGGAATCGAACCCATAACCTTCAAAGCCCGAGTCAGACGGCTTGACCACTTGGCCATGGAGACTCCCGATGATGATGATGATAATAAAATGATGATAATTATGATAATGATGCTAATGTTGATAATGGTGGCGATGATACTGATGATGATGATGATGATGGCATTTATGATGATCATGGTGATGATGATAATGCTAATTATCTTAGTGATAATGATTATGATGATAATTATGATAACATAACGATGACAATAATTATGATGATAATGATGATGATAATAATTACGATGGTGGTGATGGTGATAAGGATGCTATTGGAACTCTTTGTGTTCTGCACTGCTTCTCTGTAATACATAACTCACCCGATGTTATCACCAAGGCACACGGATACAATAACAGTAAGAATGTATCACAAAGATAACGAACAGATCAACACAAGCAAACAATCGAGTTTCAAAATATCATGAACATGCATTGCAGTAAAGCTATAGCATTGGCGAGAAAGAGAATTACTGTATTTTACATGCAGCCAGTTTTAACATATGGGTTCGAATCATGGAGCATTCGTAAGCAGGCAAATATTATCCTAAGAGACCTAAGAAATGCGGTGTTTTCAGAAGAATCGTGGTAATACCTTTGCGAGCCAAAATGAGTAATCTTTATGTTTATTATGTGGTTGTTTCGGGATTTGAAATTTAAATATTGAGCACAACCCACTACTGGCAACGCCGATCGCATTCCGGTATGAACCTAAGGCCTATCCACGTCAATATGGAAGCACTATACTCGAGTTTCGCCCTTGTTTGAGCTCGTCAGTAGTGCATATCACTGACCGGATCCGGAAACAGTCCCGGATCACGCGTGTGAAGCGGGTGTGTAACCACGCGGCACACACTGGACACACCAAATTATCACAACAGAACACCACAACGCTACCCATCGTAGGCTATGCTCAAGATTGCCCAATCGCCGCGACCGACGTCCGTCAATCGATGGGACCCGAACGATCAGGACTTCTCACTGGCAAGGAACACCAGGCCTCCTAAATCCAGTGAGCAATAATAAATTTATTATGTGGTTGTTTCGGGATTTGAAATTTAAATATGTAGTCTTGTTGTTCTTGTTTTTTTTTTTGTCCAGCCTTTTTTCACAGCTCCTGCAGTCCTGTTTGCTTCACAAGTGACTACACCCTTGCATAATGATGTACGCCCCGAATTTCGATCTTTGGCAGCAGTATTCCAAGTGTCCAAAAAGCTTTTAGTAAGATCTTCAGAGTGTCTTTCAAACGTTTCTTCTGACCACCTTGGGGGAATTTACCACTGCACAGCTCTCCGTAAAAATTTCGTTTAGAGAGCCTGTGATCTGGCATGCGAGTCAAGTGACCAGCCCAGCGAATCTGACTCTTCGTTAGTAGAGTGTGGATACTGGGCATAAACGCTCTTTCTAAGACTTTAATGTGTGAAATCTTTTCTTGTCATTTGACAATAAAGAAGTTTGAAGGAAAAGATGTCAGTAAACTTTGTTTAATGTCCTGTTAGTTTAGCACAGCCGGTGCTGTGGCAAAGCAGTTACGAACGCAAATCGTAATCCCACATACCACGTTGGAAACAGTTATGGGCGATTTGGAAGCGATTTTGGATTATGAAGATATTTGGTAGCCTTGTATTCATTTTCATACAATGGTATGAGTGCCGGTCGTTCAGAAAGCAGTGCAAACTACTGGAAGTAAACTTGCCAAGAAATTACAAATAGCAAAAAAAAAAAAAAAAAAATTCGTGTAAAGGATATGCAACTGTTGTTAAGCATGGAAGAACTCTTGTTCCTGCAGCGCTCAGATGGTATCATTGGCAGTTGTGTCCAGGCATGTCTACAATGATGGTGGCCAGCATAGGCTAATGCATAACAGCGGTCGCTCTTATACTTCCGGTGTGCTGACGCTGAGGTAAAAGGCTCAACCCCCCCCCCCCCCAATCAGTCACTTCTCTTCCTTGACTTGGGGACGTAAATTTACCTCAGAATTTGGAGTGGGTTCGCCTGATGGCGAGGAACACTGGTAATAGGGACAAATACTCTACACGGAAAAAAATCAGTCCAGTACATTAGAAGTGGTAGAACGTGTATGGTCTTTGCTTGCGTTCAAAGCCTGTGAACGCAAAATAAATGTGTACCATTGCATTTTAAACATTATTTTGCCCAGTTTGTCGCTTGATATGCGTACTTATCTACGAGAGAAAAAATAAAAAACAATACCGTTCGCACTAGCTGAGATTCTGTTTATGGCAGTTATTATTGTATGTGACTCTCGAACTATGCTTCAGCAGGTCGAGCATGGGCGGTTATTGAAGAAATGGATAAATTATTTTGAAATCTATGACTAATATGGATCTTCTAGCCAGAATACGAGTTATAAGCAGGGTTGCTATGCTAGCCGAGACTTTACCAGTTGTGGGGTCCTGCCGATGGACAGGGAATACAATATATAATACGTGACATTTGTAACTGGTTGCTATAGACAGACGCAGAAGTTGATCCATCAACCCGGCTATGGTCTTTGTAATTTGGTACCACTTCTGACGACAGAAGCGAGATCTTTGCTGGGACGACGTAGGCGTATGCATAATCATTGCGCTGCTGGAACCATACACATCTCCACGCTCCGACGTCTGCTGAGAGAGACAAAGCCCATATTGTTGCTTCCCGAGTGTTATAATGTCAGGCCTGAATAAATCAGTAAATCAACAGTCTACGCAGGCCCTAAAGCCACTAGAATGTAAACACACTCTTCTTCTGCCAATCCTCTTCCTCCTCCCTTTCTTCCTTCTTCTCTCCATCTCCTGCTTCTTCTTCCTCATTCTTCCTTCCTCCTTCTTCCTTCCTTCTTCCTTTCTTCTTCCTTCCTTCTTCCTTCCTTCATTCTTCCTTCCATCTTCCTGTCTTCTTCCTGCTTTCTTCCTGCCTTCTTCCTGCCTTCTTCTTGCCTTCTTCCTTCCTTCTTCCTTCCCTCTTCCTTCCTTCCTTCTTCCTTCCTACTTCCTGCCTTCTTCCTACCTACTTCCTGGCTTCTTCCTGCCTTCTTCTTGCCTTCGTCCTTCCTTCTCCCTTCCCTCTTCCTTCTTCCTTCCTACTTCATGCATTCTTCCTACCTACTTCCTGGCTTATTCCTGCCGTCTTCCTGCCTTCTTCCTTCCTTCTTCATTCCCTCTTCCTTCCTTCCTTCTTCCTTCCTACTTCCTGCCTACTTCCTAGCGTCTTCCTGCCTTCTTTCTGCCTTCTTCTTGCCTTCTTCTTGCTTTCTTTCTTCCTTCCTTCTTTCTTCCTTCTTTCTTCCTTCCTTCTTTCTTCCTTCTTTCTTCCTTCCTTATTCCATCCTTATTCCTTCCTCTTCTTCGTCATTCTTCGTCATTCTTCTTCTTCTTCTTCTTCTTCTTCTTCTTCTTCTTCTTCTTCTTCTTCTTCTTCTTCTTCTTCTTCTTCTTCTTCTTCTTCTTCTTCTTCTTCTTTTCTTCTTCTTCCTTTTCTTCTTCTTCCTTTTCTTCTCCCTACTCTTCTTCCTCTTTTTATCCATATACTTTTACATCATCGTCTGCCTTGTTACCACTTTCCTCTTTGTCCTACTTTTCCCTTCTTGCTTCTACATCCCATTTCTCCCCCTCCTTCTCGTTAACGTGCTACTTCTTTCCACTTAATTCTACTACAAGTGCTATTGATGCTACTTCTACAACTACTACAACTCCCTGGTAAAATTAGACACCATCGTCAATACAACAAAATAGACAGAGGGTAACTATTGGAATATACTGACTAATAAAACATACTGACCAATAAAAAATATCAATTGAAACGAGAAAAAGAGTGTTGAAGTGATACATAGAACCTGTACTTTTGTATGGATGTGAAGCGTGGACAATAAGCAGTCAAGCTAAGAAACAGCTGATGGCTGTGGAAATGTGGTTTCTGAGGAAAATGCAAAGAATACCATGGACAGACAGAAAAACCAATGAACAAGTCCTTCAAGAAACAAATGAAGATAGTAAAATAATTAGAGCCATTAGACGTAGAAAGTCAAAATGTTTTGGGCATGTTATGAGAAGAAATGACTCGGAGAACTTGGTGACAACTGGCAACATCGAAGGGAAGAGACCAAGGGGAAGACCAAGAAGTAAATACCTGGATGGCTTGGCCACGTGGCATGGCCGAGACAGGAACACGAAGCTGATCCACGACTCTGGTGATCGAGTGAGATGGCAAAACATGACCGCCCACGCTTTTCGGCATGGCACACGATGGATGGAACTATCGGAATGTCTTTGTAGGTTGTCATCATATAGGGCTGATGTAGGCCTAAAACATGTTTTCTGTAATGTGTACGTTGTACACAACAAATCAATAAGCCATTTAATTCAAGCGCTCTTACGCATTTGTTGTGCAATTTTCCTCACATTTACTATCCGATGTGTCTTATCCCGGCGCATGACACGTAACCATACACTCACTCACTTATACAATACAGGCAAACATACGTTGTTATCTTCTGTGCACAATCTCGTAAAACACATACACGCGCTCACACGGGAGGAATCAAACCATCACTTTCTAACATATTAAACAACGTTGATACCGAGTTACATCAGAGACGACATCGCGGATTTAAAAAAAAAAAAAAAAAAATTAAGAATGAAAAACGGATTTTAAAGGCAAGAAGATCGACTTCATTGCACCGGGTTTTATTCCATATGGATATCTTTTCCCGCGGTGCAACATTCCGAAAGCGTTGGACAAAGCACGAACTCCGTAGCTATAACGACGACTCCCAGAAGTCTAAGAGATAACTGCACTCGTGAATAGAACTAAGTAATCTAGAATCCAACCAACAACCTTTGGAGGGTCAGGCATTCCGCTTAACCACTTCGCCAAGGAGATTCAAATTAAGACAAAAGACATCAATAACCCAGCTCTTTCTGTGTCCGGGGCTATCCGTCAAAGTCTCTCAGATACTCTCCACGTAGATAAGAAACCAAAGATGACCAGCAACAACAAAAAAGGACATCGCTGTCAACACCAGCATCTTTCAGCTGTATGTTGATTTCTTGGCAAGATTACGCTCAGTAGTTTGCCATTTATTTCTGAGCGGCCGGCTCACATATCCCGTAAGTTACCGATGTGATTCGAACCACTGCTGATTCTCACCGTCATCACGTTACCTACGAGAGTATACGAGATTACGGAGAGAAGTCGCTAACCTCTAAGACACGAAGTTGGCGACCAGCAACAGCTAACAGCATAATTGTGATGGCCTCACTAGGGCAGGTTAACCTCTAAACTGCCGTTTAAAACAGACCCTACATCCCCTGGCCTGGGGGTACATTTGCTGAAGAGTTCCCTCCTTCCACGCGATCTCTGACAGCAAACACTCCAGGTCTGATTCAGCTTTGTCGCTGTCACAGGAACTAAAAATATTATCCAACCTTAAATGGGCAATGCATGTAGACACAGGGTAATGGGTGTAAAAACACGACAGTGTGCGTCAAATAGATCGTTGCTGGCCGATTGCTACAGTCCATGTGTATGAAGTAACAAATAAAAGGGAACCTCCTTATGTTTCTCATTGTTAGATTATCGTAAAGGTTATTATACTGGTGCTTTTAAATTACGAAAGGTTAATAAATATTGGATATATACGTTACATAGAATTATATAACAATGTACATACATACATTTATTTAATGCATGTTGTCTACTGGACTTTCAGATTAACTCCAAGTTGATTTTATTGATAATTTTGCGTCCAGTAGTTTGCCATTGCTTTCTGAACGAGAAGTCAACGTTTAATGAACGCCGTCAGGGCACAATAAGTTTAAAAGCCAGGGTGTTAAACTTCTCGGCGACGCTGTATCCTTCACTTAACAGACTAAAGCATTTACTACTGTCACCATGGCTGATAAACAAAGTATCGTACATAGAAGAGGAGGACGGAGCAGTATAGACAAACCAGGAAGGAAAAGAGAAAGAAAATGGACGAAGAGGAAGAAGAAAAAGAAGAAGAAGAAGAAGAAGAAGAAGAAGAAGAAGAAGAAGAAGAAGAAGAAGAAGAAGAAGAAGACGATAATGGTGGTGATGATGATGATGATGATGATGATGATGATGATGATGATGATGATGATGATGATGATGATGATGATGATGATCATGATGATGATGATCATGATGATGATGATGATGATGATGATGATGATGATGATGATGATGATGATGATGATGATGATGATTACGTTTTACCAGTTTAGTGTTTATTTTACAATCTCTATAAACTCGGCCTGTCATTTAATTAGGGTTTGACAGCCTTTAATGCGTAGTTACTCTGATTTGCAGCTGCCCAGCCGATGAAGACTTAATAGAGAAATAGATTGTACGAACAATGTAGAAACAATCAAATGTCAGCTGGCGACAGTTTAAATGAAAACAAACGTTGCTGCAATGTCCGGTCTATTTCAGCCGAATTCACACACAGTTCTACTGTAAGTATCCCATATACACCCCACATTCCAGTTCCAGAAGGGGGGGGGGGGTGTTACGAAATTAGGATATCTAGTTCTGGCCGACCAGGACACGGCAGAGACAGAAACAACAAACGTGAATCTGAAATCGACAAAACTGGCTAAGAAAACAGATCAGAGGTGTTGCCTTCAACTCGACACAATCAGGCGGTACTATGATCAATACTGCCGGCGTATGTAGGGTGATTGATTCTACTTTATTTTACCCTTTCTTCAAAACCATCAACCTATATATAGCCATCAATCTGCTCACATGAGAGCCACGAGGGCCGCGATAGCACAGGTTCTAAACGCTGGCCTGCCGTAGTGGTAGTCTTGCGTTCGATCCCGATCGTGGAGATTTCGAATGTTTAAAATTGAACTGGGCACAAAGATCGACAAAGACTAAAATGGGTATCAGAAAATGAATTGGGGAGTAAAGGCGGTCGGCGTGATACCGAGTACATCACCCACAAGGTGCTGTTGGTTGGTAACAATATGGGTCTAGCTTAATATGCTCGCTGTACCTTAGACGTGTAAAATGGACATTTAATTTCTTTTGCTAAAATGTCCATAGCAAGGCAACTCGTTAGATGGTAGGAGCAGCACAGCAAGCCCACTGTATGTTAACTACTCGAATGCGGTTAAAAATAACAGAACAGGTGTTTAAAATAACGTACCCATCCGTTCATCAGACTGGCAATCTCTGTATACAAGAATGTAAGGAAATCCTCTACACCAGTGGTTCAAAACCGGTGGTGAAGTACCACCGGGGGAACCGGGGAATTGTAGGGTTTCCAGGAGGGAATTAAGATTATTTCAAGATCGCGTTAATACAAGAACCGATTACTTGATATTGTTTCCCCTTCCATACTTTACAGTTCTGTACTTCTCGCCCTTCTGAAATTCATTCTATAACGTAAGTACACCCGCAAATCAGTTTTACGTAATCGTCTAGACTTGTTCTAGTATGTGTTATTAAATTTAGCTTCCATTTTCACGTATACTGTATAGTGGCGGAGGGGGGGGGGGATAACAGGGAGGAAATACGAAAAGGAGGTGGGGGGAGGGGAAATGGCGTTCTGAAAAATATGGTGAAGGGGTGCACTGGCCAAAGAAGATTGAGAATAAAGCAGAGTAGCCGGGGGGGGGGGGGGGGGGAGGTAGTCGTGTTGTATAGAATTTGCTATTCTTAACTTCAACTCTCGATTCAAATGACGTGAACAAAAGTCTGCAGCATCTAAGTTTTGTCGTTTATTGTTCCTCTATACCAAAAGGGCAGTGTTTCAAGATGGTATACACATTTGGCATACAATTGTTGTCCAAACCATCAATAGGCATACAAAAGGCAACTTCAAACATTCTCAGACTCAATTATGCCAGATGGAAGCAATTGTGCTGCTTGTCTAGCTGATGGTACAACGGCTTCTGTCTGCTAACTAACTTGTCGTCACCCTACGACACGCTCATTGCCACCACCATCTACGGTGCTCACCCGTGCACTGCTTACTAACTAATCTTTACATTGCGCATCAGCTAGCCCTACAATCACTATAACAGGTTACACTGTTATAAGAACCACTGCTCTACACTCTACACGCCTTAAGGGAAATTAGTCATATGGTGCAAGACCCATAATTTAATAGACCATTGGGCGGATGCTGTGGTCAGTGTCACGCCATCGCCTTTACTTCCTACGATATTACTTTGTTTCTATTTCAGGACGGTCGACCTTGGCGTCCAGGTCAATTGAAACAGGCACATTGGCTCCTATGTGGAGCCATCCATGATCACCAGGCTGGCTGGCGAGTGTCTAGCCACTACGTTACGTGTCTCTCATTGGGTGTGTGGTGCTAGATGAATAATTTTATAGACCAATAGGAGTCTGCCTGGCCGAGGGGTTAGCAGCTTTCTCCGTAACCCCGAATACTCTCGTGGTTGACTTGAGCGCACGAGAATTGGAAGCGGTTCGAGTCGCGCCAGTGACTTATAAGAGTATGGAGCCGTTGGCTCAGAAAGTCGTGGCGTGGTGATGAGCGTAATCTAGCCTAGGAATCAACATACAGCTGAAAGATGCTGGCGTTGACCGCAATATCCTGAAACCGGATGGAAACGCGGAAAAAATGGGGTCACTGTGCGTAATGTGACCAGTACGGCCCCGGCGTCTTTTACTTCCCATGATATTTCCTGCTACCCATGTTAGACTGGGGAGCCGAGGGGAGGCGTAGCTGCTTGACGCTTGACTGCCCTCCCCATGGGCATGGGTCTAATTCGTATCGGAGTGTATTCAAATTTTGAAAATTGAGCCAGGTTCCCAGATCGACTATACCATGCGAGATTTGGGAGATTGTGAAAGACTGAATGCTTTTTAACGTGGTTGCAGATGGATATTCAATAAGGGTCCCGCCTACCTCCTGATAGCTACATCTAGTGCAATTAAGGGTAAAACCTGTTTGTTTTTTTAATCGGCAGCACCCATAGTCCCTAAGCTTCCGGTAATCACATCAAGGGGGATATGGGACGGGAGCTCTGGATAATTAAATCAGACTGCTACCAGATAAGATTATGATCTATCATCCGTATTCGATTGGATGTCCCCGGATAGCAAGCGAGTAAAATTGTTAGTGACAGTTTCTCGATCAGTTGTTTCTATAACACAAAAATAAATATAGCTAATATTATAACTGTTACCGGGTGCGTCTGCGTAAAGCTTACGAGATTACGCTGTTAATGGCACGAAAGCGGTCAGACATGGGTTGGCTGCAGGAGCTAAAGACTGGCCAACTATTCCTCCGAGCAATCAGGCCTTATAACATGATGGCCTAACATGTCACCTACCCACGGCAGATTCCTGCTATTGGACTCACTTGCAGTTAGTAGTTTAACTAGTGGGTGCTTTAGCGTAGCTTACAGGGCGCTAGGCTGATATTGTCAAGAGCGTTCGTCGTCTTGCTAAGTGAGCGATAGACTGACCTATTCGCCCGTGCATTCAGATCTACGAAATGTGATGGCCCTATCACATCACATACCAATGTCAGATTCCTGCCAAGGGACATTACAGCAGTCTAACTCTTAGTATAAGTTAAGTTTGATGCATATCCTTTACTGGACGTTACACTCAACCTCATCATTTTTCTTTTCGGTTCTTTGTGATCTCTTGGCAAGTTTACGTTCAGTAGTTTGCCATATATGAGAATTTACAACTGTCAAGGTCCTATAGGGGACATAAGAAAGGACAGATGTTAGAGATAGGGACAAACAATAAAGGACACTTTTCCCACGTCATTATACGAGTAGGGTATATAGTGCTAGCGCCGTATGTTTATAAAACCAATAGATACTGGGTGTATGACGCGGTCAATATTATGTTTATAGACCAATGGATACTGGGTGTATGACGCGGTCAATATTATGTTTATAGACCAATAGATACTGGGTGTATGACGGGGTCAATATTATGTTTATAGACCAATAGATACTGGGCGTATGACGCGGTCAATATTATGTTTATAGACCAATGGATACTGGGTGTATGACGCGGTCAATATTATGTTTATAGACCAATAGATACTGGGTGTATGACGCGGTCAATATTATGTTTATAGACCAATAGATACTGGGTGTATGACGCGGTCAATATTATGTTTATAGACCAATAGATACCATGTGTATGACGCGGTCAATATTATGTTTATAGACTAATAGTTACCGGGTGTGTGACGCGGTAAATATTATGTTTGTAGACTAATATATACTGGGTGTATGACGTGGTCAATATTATGTTTATAGACCAATAGATACCGTGTGTATGACGCGGTCAATATTATGTTTATAGACTAATAGTTACCGGGTGTGTGACGCGGTCAATATTATGTTTATAGATTAATATATACTGGGTGTATGACGTGGTCAATATTATGTTTATAGACCAATAGATACCGTGTGTATGACGCGGTCAATATTATGTTTATAGACTAATAGTTACCGGGTGTGTGACGCGGTCAATATTATGTTTATAGACTAATATATACTGGGTGTATGACGTGGTCAATATTATGTTTATAGACCAATAGATACCGTGTGTATGACGCGGTCCATATTATGTTTATAGACCAATAGTTACCGGGTGTGTGACGCGGTCAATATTATGTTTATAGACTAATATATACTGGGTGTATGACGTGGTCAATATTATGTTTATAGACCAATAAAAACTGGGTTTACGACGCGGTCAATATTATGTTTAATGACCAATAGATACTTCGGTTTATGATGCGATCAATATTATGTTTATAGGCAAATAGAAACTGGGTTTATGATGCGGTCAATATTATGCTTATAGACCAATAGATACTGGGTGTATGACGCGGTCAATATTATGTTTATAGACCAATATATACTGGGTGTATGACGCGGTCAATATTATGTTTATAGACCAATAGAAACTGAGTTTATGTTGCGGTCAATATGATATTTATAGACCAATAGATACTGGGTGTATGACGCGGTCAATATTATGCTGAACGCCTTTACTTTCCAGAACATTTCGTGTCACCCATTTTTTGCCGCTTCGAGTAGGGAACTCTGTTCAATTGTATACACAACCCCCGCCTTAGTAGGGATGCGAATACATTACCCGGACTTGCAAGCCAGCCAGCCATTGTACTATAGCCACTTCCAGCTATACGCCTCTAGCCCCATATTGTTACGTCAGTCGGCTTTCGGTGGGTGGTGCGGTCGAAAAGACGCCGACCGATCTGTCCTGTGCAAAACGCTTCTGTCTAGCAGGCTTCGAATGATGCTCACTATCATACTTCTGTTGTCCTGACTCTGCTGCTGTCATGTATAAATTATCTATCCAGTGATCCCGCATACCGCTTTCGAAACACAAGCGTGGGCGATTTGGCAGCAGACCACCCTGCGTTGGTTTTCATACTGTGGTATGAATGCCGGTCGTTCAGAAAGCAAAGGCAAACTACTAAACGTCAATTTGCCAAGAAATAAAAAAGCCAAAATATTATGTGATTGATTGCGACGTCCTGCAAAGGATTTGCAATTAACTTTAACTGTCTTATAAGGCCTAATGTATCAGCTGCATCCAGGTGTTGTGCCTTGAAACATTAGTAAGTCAATAATTGTGGAAATTCACGATCTGGTGCGTTCTAGTTGCTGATAGTTCGATACTTTAATCGTGCGCCACGCGAATCCTGGAAATGGATTTTCACATAAAAAATAAAATTCACGCCCTTCTCCTTGGCTCTCATTTGCAAGTTCATTTTCGAGTGTTTTTATTGCAACTTGTGCTGGATGTTCGATAGACTCATGCCCGTGGCAATGTGCTTCTTCTACTTGTCGATTGGGCTTCTGGCTAGCATGGAAAACAGATGGTGAACTGGACAGAATTTGTTATTGTCTACACGATGCCCCACGAATTGATGGTCATTTTATCATTCGAGAACTAGGGAATGCAGGACGAAAGGAAAGAAGGAGGAGAAGGAGGAAAAGAAGAAGGTGTAGAAGTCGGTGGAAGATGAGGAGGAGGAGGTGGAGGAGGAGGAGGAGGAGGAGAAAATAAAGTCTCGGTTTTTGTCGGTTGCCTCGGATTTCGTCGACGTGCCCACGGGACCTGGCTACTAATTTTGAGAAAACAAAGAGACCCACGCTTTCTTCTGCTCAGTTTGACGTTGTTTCGTGTTGTGTGAGTATCTCTTGCTAATAAGTTACCCCTTTCCTATTAGTTCCATAATGGCAACAAAGAAAGTTTCCAGAGCCAGCAGCCCGTCGAACAAGTCCAGGAATACGATCGAGTTTAAGAAAGAAATCATTTAAAAATACGAGAGCGGCATTAAGATTGCTGAAATCGGCCACAAGTACGAGAAGTCGCCATCCACGATAAGTTCGATTGTGACGAAAAATGACACAATAAAGGAGGCTAATGTAGTGAAAGGCGTGAATGTGCTAATTAACAGAGATTGCAAACAACTATGATGTCTAAAAGTATTACTAATTTCGATAAATCAAAAAACAGTTTGATGGCGATTCTGTTTCGGAGGCAATCACATGTGAAAAGACCAGACTGCCGATCCAATTAATAAAATGCCTGGGACGAGTGTTAATGTGCTGAGTGATTTAAAGGCCATCAGAGGATGGTTTGAAAAATTCAAGAGGCACACTGTCTACACAGTGTTACTAGGCACGGCAAAGGTGCTAGTTCGGACAAGTCAGGGGGCGAAAAGTAGTATTAAACACTATATTTGTTCTCTATAAAATGTGATTTTGGTATTCGCCTCCAGTCATCTTGACTTGTCTTGCCACTGGACTCAGATGGACGCAGGCGAGAGAGTGAAGTCGATGAATTGCGCAACTATTCCTCACTTTAATCAAATTCATCGTGCAAGTCATTCTTCATGTAACTTCATATATTACCTTCAAGTCCTGTGGCAAGGGGCGAGCGGCGAAGCGGCAGGTATTGGCACGCTGGCAGTCGTAGTCGCAGATCTGCACACAGGCGGCTCAGGCCATACAGTCTACTTCTGCTGACCGGAACAGCAATGGGATTCGGCAGCCCCCTGAGCGACTGGGCAGCCATTTTAGGAAAGCACTGTTCACCTCCAGAGCATAAGGAAGGGGCTAGAAAAGGTGCCCCAAACATTGTCTGCTCCATCACTACCTAACCAGCTAGCCGGGGTTGGTGGGTACCATAAACTGCTGTCGACATACGATATAAAAACAGGTAAAGCTAAAAAAGCAAATCATATTTCCTTGACAATCGGAATTTGGAATGTACGCACCCTACTTGAAAGAGACCGTGCGTCGGACCAAAGAGACGAACAGCGCTGATTGAGAGAGAGCTGGGCAGATAAAACTTCGAAATTGCAGCCTTGAGCGAGACACGACTTGCAGAAGAGAGCCAAAGCTATGAAGTAGGTGCCGGCTACACATTCTTCTGGAGTGGAAGGAAAGTGACGAAAGACGCCAGTCCGGTGTGGGATTTGCCATTAAGTCAGCCCTGGTTGGCAAACTAGCTGGATTTCCGAAGGCTATAAACGACAGTATTATGACCATTAAGTTACCCTTGCTGAACGGAAGGAAGCATGCAACCATAGTGAGTGTCTACCATGACTAATGAAGATGACGCCAAGAACAAGTTATATGAGGACCTGCACAATGTATACACATCTGTTCCTAAAGGAGACAGATTTATACTCCTTGGGAACTTCAACGCAAGAGTAGGCACGGACATCACCTCTGAGAGATGCATTATTGGAAAGCACGGAGTCGGAAATTGCAAAAGCAAGGGATTCCTCCTCCTTCAGACATGTGCCAAACACGATCTCAAGATTACCAACACAATGTTCCGTCTTCCCATAAGAAAAAGGACATCGTGGATGCAACCTCGCTGGAAACACTGGCACATCATTGACCATGTCATCGTCAGGAGGAGTGACAGACACGACGTTCGGTAACAAAACAGATGTTTGGTGCCGAATGTTGGACAGACCATCGTCTCATTGTCTCAAAAATAAACATATATATTAAACCACCATGGCGTCCATGCGCCCACTTTTACCAGTGGTAAAAGTGCAAAAAACAAACAACCAACCAAACAAACAAACAAACAAACACAAAAGCTAAATGTCACCCGCCTAAACAGTAATAAAATGCAGCTGTCGTTTAAAATTCGTTTAATTACACCCCAGTACTGTGTATGCGTTACATCCTTGGTCTGCCGAGTGTTGCTGGTAGGCTCAAGGTGATGCAGGTGAAGGCATACCTCAGAGTAGCTGCAGACACAGACCACCCACTGCATGAGGCGCTGGACGCAGTTAAGGGTCAGCGACTGATAAGAGGGAAATCATGGATGGCTCAGGCAGAGGATACGATCAGACAGGTGTGCATCTTGGAGAACATTAGGCGTGGAGAGGAGTGGGTCAGAGTGTCAGCGGAGCAGTCAGACTTGTGCAGAGTTATAATCATATTAAGCCGGGAGTGCAGGGAGTGGCCAGTAGGGGCCACAGAATTGGAAATCCAGCAACTAATTCGGGACAAGGCTCACTCTGGTGATGTGATTATCTACACAGATGGTTCGATGTCAAGAGGTGAGAGAAGTGGCTGGGGGTTCATAGCCAAAGTTAATGGTCGACGTTTGGTGCAGGAGAGCCTGTCATATTATACCACAACATCCAGCTTAAGAATGGAGGTGGAGGCAGTCACTGCGGCTCTCCACTGGATGGTGAATACGACACACACACACACACACATCGTGATTTTAACTGACCCAGAAAGCATGCTGACGAGGGTGAGGACGGGCAGGCTTCGTGCGGAGTGGCTTGCTTTGCTTCGGAGGTCACGGGTGACAAGCATCACCTGGATCTTTTTTCCGGGGCATGCCGGTGTGCTGGAAATGAACAGGCGGACAGATTGGCTGGCTCTGCAGAACTTGGTGGAGTATTAATACATGATAATGCAGACGTGGTTGCGGCCTTGTGGGAGCACGTGTACACCTCGGAGGATCAAATGGATTACCATGGTCTGGCAAGAATGAGGCAGCGAGGAGTGACGAGGGGATCTGGCCGACGCTCAACGCTCAGAGGAAAGGCGAGACGGACATATAATCAGATTGCTACTGGTACTATTGGTGTCGGAACTCTTTGCTGGCTGCTGAGGATGGGGACGATGCGCTTATGGGAATGCCCCGAATGCTGTGAAGTCAATTCCTAAATCAATCAATCAATCAATCAATCGTTTAAAATTATGCTGGAAGACCGCCTCAAGCCCAATGCTGCAACCAACAGGATGCGGAAACAGAGTGGAGAGCCTTAAATGACATACTTTACAACATTGCTATGGAAATCATGTGTCCAGCCCCCGAAAGCATAAAGGCTGGTTTAATGAAAATTCCAACGGCATCAACCAATTGCTGGCCGAGAAACATCTTCTCCGCAAGGCATATTTGAATACTACAACGTCAACATAAAAAAAAAGATGCCTTCAATAACATCCGGAGAGTAGTGCAGCAGAAACTTCGGCACATGCGGGACTCCTGACTGAGCAACAAAGCTGATGAGATTCAAGGCTTTGCTGACAGACATGATATGAAAACCTTCTACGACTCACTGAGAGCGGTCTATGGTGATATATCACCAGGCATAGTTCCCCTCCTCAGTGCAAATGGGGGAACATTGGTCACCGATAAGAGAGAAATCCTTCAACGCTGGGGAGAGCATTTCAGCAAACATCTTAAATGCAACCTCTCCCTTCGATGATGAAAACAACAACTGCCTTCCTCAAGTCCCCATCAATAATACTCTTGACGACCTACCAACCATAGTGGACGTAAATAAAGCCATCGAGCAATTTTCCAGCGGCAAGGCGCCTGGTCCTAACTCCATCCCAGCAGAGACTTACAAAGCAAGTGGGCAGGTTCTAACACAGCAGCTTCACCGAGTCCTTACAAACCTATGGGTGAACGAGACAGTGCCACAAGACTTCAAGGACGCGTCAATAGTCCACCTTTACAAACGTCAAGGAAACCGCCAATCCTGTGACAACCACTGAGGCATCTCCTTGCTCTCAATCGCAGGGAAGATAGTCGCCAGAATTCTTCTCAACCGCCTCACAGCCCTTCTCGACCAAGGTCTTCATCCTGAGAGTCAATGTGGCTTCAGGAAAGAACGAGGAACTATTGACATGATTTTCGCTACAAGGCAGCTGCAATAGAAATTTCAGGAACAGAACTCTGAAATTTTCTACACTTATGTATGAATATTCTGGCGAAATATGGCTGTCCAAGAAAATTTGTCCTAATAGTGCGGCTATTTCATGATGGTATGCAGGCAAGAGTACAGGACGATGGTGAGCTCTCTGATCCCTTTTCTGTCCCCAATGGAGTGAAGCAAGAATGCATCCTGGCACCTACACTGTTCAGCCTCATGTTTTCAGCTATGCTGACAAATGCCTTCGAGAACAACGACATTGGAATAGACATCAACTACAACATGGATGGATAGTTATTCAATCTCAGAAGGCTGAAACCTAAAAACCAAAACTAACAGCTACACCTTCAGAAAGTCCCTCTTTGCTGATGATTGCGCTCTATATGCCAACTCAGAGGCAGACATGCAACATAATGCGTCAACTTTCTCATGTGCGAGTGCCAACTTTAGGCTCAATATCAACTTGGAGAAGACTAGTTATGTATCAGCCAGCTCAATGTGCCGAATATCAAAGTGAATGGTCATAGTCTAAGTGTTGTGGACAAATTCACCTATCTTGGCAGCACTGTGCCACAAGCTGCCACAATTGATGACGAAGTGAATGCAAGATCTCCAAAACCAACGTGGCCTTTGGCAGACTTTATAAGAATGTATGGGACAGAAATGGAATAAGCCTACAAACAAGGCTGAAAGTCTACAAAACAGTCGTATTATTCACACTGCTATATGCTTATGAAACCTGGACTGTTTATCAGCGACACGCTAGGAAATTAAATTACTTTCACACAGTCTGCCTTGGGAAGCTATTGCAGATTAAATGGAAAGACAAGATCCCAGACGCTGAAGTCTTAGAAAGAGCGTCCATGCCCAGCATCCACATTCCACTAATGAAGAATCAGATTCACTGGGCTGGTCACTTGACACGCATGCCAAATCACAGGCTCCCTAAAGGAATTTGTTACGGCGAGCTGCGTTGTGGTAAACGCTCCCAAGGCAGCCAGAGGAAACGCTTTAAAGACACTCTGAAGATCTCACTAAAAGCTTTTGAAATTCATCATTACACTTGGGAGACTGCTGCCAAAGACCGAAATTCGTGGCGTACATCATTACGCAAGGGTGCAGTCACTTGTGAAGCAAACAGGACTGCAAGAGCTGTGAAGAAAAGGCTGGACAGAAAATAAACTGAAGGAGATCCCCCTCCTGGAACGTCAAGCATTCTTTGTCCACATTGCCAAAGAACACTTCGAGCCAAAATAGGCTTTATCAGCCATCTTAGAACTCATGGCTCCATACTTTCAACCCCACTGGATGAAATGAATGGTCATCATCATTCTTTGTGGACAAACAACAAAATGTGTTTTTGGTATGTATTTTGGATTTACATTGATTCATATGGAAATAATTGCCTCTGTTGTCGTCGGTTTCGGAATTCACCGATTTTTTTCGGAAGGATTATCGACAAAAACCGAGATGTTACTATCCGTCCACCCGCCCTTCCGTCCCTCTGTCTGTCTGTCTGTCTGTCTGTCTGTCTGTCTGTCTGTCTGTCTGTCTGTCTGTCTGTCGGTCGGTTGGTCGGTTGGTCGGTCGGTCGGTCGGTCGGTCGGTCGGTCGGTCGGTCGGTCGGTCGGTCTGACTGTCTGTCTGTCTGTCTGTTTGTTTGTCTGTCCGTCTGTCCGTCTGTCCGTCCGTCCGTCCGCGTGTGTGTGTGTGTGTGTGTGTGTGTGTGTGTGTGTGTGTGTGTGTGTGCGCGCGTGTGTGTGCTAAGTATTCCCATAAAGCCGATACTGCCGTTTGGGCGTACCGTATTATATTTTCACACGCTTCAAGCCATGGCATGAGTTTAAGTGAGTAGTTTCCCCCCTCATCGCACTTCTGCCTTAAACAATTCCCAAAAATCCTTCAAATTGTCTGCCTCTAAATTTCTGAGGCTGGGTCGACCTCAGAAAGGAACACACGTACATTATCTAACGCATCTCTGCAATGACGTTTTGGCTGTAACACGACTCCAACACTTCCGTGTATACGCATTTACAGTGTACCTACCCAAACAGGATGTCCATCCCCGGGTGATATCGACCTATATGTAGCCATTTCCTCTAGCATGCTTGCTTTCCACTCTTCCACTCATCTTTCAACACGAAATTGTCTCTCTTGATATTCCCAAGAATTTTCTGACTATGATGTAATTCACTAATCGCCAATGTTTTCTTAAGGCTAAATTTTTGCACGATTTAATTTGGTGTTTTCCACTCCTGGGATGGTAGTGGTCTTTATAACCACAAATGAATGACTTCGTTTTCATCTCATATTATTATTCTAACTAGCAATGGTTGTCTGGAAAAGTTTGATGAGTGTAGAACGAAAGAATTTTATTTTCATAGAGTCACAAATTGGGCATGTAGGTCTGTCTTACATTCGGCCCTTCCATCACCCATCTTTCGTTCATCATGTATCTGTTGTGCATGTTACGTGTATATAGGGAAAACAATATTGTCAAATGAATGTTGTGAACATAAACAGTGCATATTACCATGTTATGAGACAGACACGCATAAACGTACACACACACGCACAGAGAGAGAGAGAGAGAGAGAGAGAGAGAGAGAAAGAGAGAGAGAGAGAGAAGAGAGAGACGCACATTTGCATAAACATATATGCCTACATATATGAATACATAATTTACACACATTCTCAAAGTTCTGCACCCACTCAATAACACGCTTCCTCGTATACACATATGCTCACTCACAATCACAAACCCACTGACATTTACTCATACATACATACATACATACATACATACATACATACATACATACATACATACATACATACATACATACATACATACATACATACATACATACATACATTCTCTCTTTCTAAAATATACTTACACAGATACTCTCTCTCTCTCTCTGTCTCTCTGTCTCTCTGTCTCTCTCTCTCTCTCTCTCTCTCTCTCTCTCTCTCTCTCTCTCTCTCTCTCTCTCTCTCTCTCTCTCTAGAAAATAATACACAGCTATATGAAAGAAATGGTCTATACCATAAGACTGGGCGTATTGTGATGAAAACTTGTCATTGTCCAAGTGTCTGCACCAAGAAATAATAAATGTAAACGTAAGTTGATATGTTAGAGGCAAAGTACATTGCTATGTCAGAGGCAAAGTAAATACCTATGCAGGCAATCAAGAAGCACTTTTGTCGGTTGTGGAACGTCGAAAGGTTGCCAGGTTTGGGCATGTCACATTGTGAGAGCCTATCAAAGGTAGTCCGGATGGGAACAGTTGAGGACAAGAGATGAAGAGCACGGCTGAGAAGATAGTGGACCGATAACTTGACAGAGTGGACAGGATGTGATATCTCCACACTTGTGCTCATGGCTAAGGACAGGGCGACGTGGAGGACTCAGGCTGTTGATGCTCCCGTCACGACACCACTGTGTCTCACTTTCGGGGTTATCTGATGAGGTTAGATATGATGATAGATAAGACTCGGAAACTCTTAATTGTATTTCGTATCGGTTGCAGACGATATAGAAGCCGACCGATTTGCGTTACTTTGATGTAATGGGCGTCGGTTATTGAGAAAGCAATGGCAAACTACTTAAAATTTTTAAAAAAATGTTAAGTAAATCACAAACAGGCAAAAATACCTGGGTTGATAGCGATGTTATTTGAAGGACGTGCAAGTAACTGTAACCTTACATTTAATTCGTACATTATTTTGACTTAGTGGTCAAGTGTTAAAAGATACTTTTAGGAAATGCTTCCTCTTTCATTCTGTCAACGGCGTCTCTGGCTTAGGTGTTAGTTACACAATTCCCCGTAATACAGAGTGAGAGTTTCGAAATAAGTCTCGGGAAATTTGGAAACAGATCGTTTTATGTTGATTTCGATGGGATGATGCGTCGGTTGTTCAGAAAGTAATGGCAAGCTGCTAAACATGAAAATGCCTTGTAACTCACAGTCAATGAATCCCGGGGTTGGCTGCAAAGTCATGTAAAGAACACTGAAGTAACTTTTTAAAATTTCTTTAAGGAAATGAAAATAAAAAATTATGTTTTAAAATCGAGCACAGTTACATTATAATAAAAATGTAGAGAAAAGAAACAAGCATGGAAACCATTAAACACATGTTATTATTTGAAAACCGGATATTTATTTTATAATTCTAAACAATCTACACCGATTTTCTAAAACTAAACATACATCTGTGAAAATTCAATCTTTCCATTTCATTCCTGCAGAAGGGATGTAGCTATACAATCTTTAATTTACTTAATGTCTACATTTTTGTTTATTTACATTTAAGGAAATTACTTTGTAAAGATTCTCGTTAATATGGCATAAAAAAAATAAGCACTAAAAATAAACTATTCATGTTCAAATTGCTTGAAAATGTTCATGTTAAGACAAAACTGTTTGATTTCATAGCTTGGGAATCTATGCCAGATTTACAACACGGATGAGAAAATTCGTTAGCTTGCTGAATTAGTGTGCAGAGTTTATTCATGAATATTGGCTAAATTTAGGTGGTAAATGAAGCGTAAAGCAACAGGCGAACGTGGAGTGGAGTTGTTCGGGCCTGTGGAAGGTGAATATACACGTGAAAAGAGTGTGATGTGGTAAATATTGGCTTCAAAAAGGCGTTGGATCGTTGGTTGGTTGGCTGGTTGGAAGGCTAGTTTGCTGTCTGGCTGGCGTTTTGTTTGGCTAGTTGGCTGGTTGTTTGGTTAATTGGTTGAATTGTGTGTTGGTTTGTTTGTTGGTAGGGTGATTGGCTTGTTAGTTGGTAATTTGGCGTTTAGGTTAGTTGGTTGGTCGTTTGGTTGTTTGATGTGTTTGTTGCTTGGTTGTTTGTTTGATTGGTTGGTGGCTGGGTTGGTATGTTAGTTGATTTTATGTTTCGTTGTTTCGTTGGTTGACTGGTTGGTGAATTCCCTGGAATATTGACCTTTAACTCTATGAAGCCCGATGCATGTGTTTGTAGCTCGCCTTAATACTAAACATGGCTTGTACATGCAATGTTGCCTAGAGATTGTTCAGCTGACCGCATACTGAAGAATTATTTTCACGAGCGTAATCTTGCCAAGAAATCAACAATCAGCTGAAAGATGCTGATGTTGACAGCGATGTCCTGTAAAGGATATGCAAAACATTCTTGTATAGCAGAGCTCTCCTTCTTTCCAAACTCAGATACTAGTGGAGTGTGCAAATTAGGTACTGGAACTTCACAAACGTGGAGAAGGTAATTAGCATGTAACCAGGTCAAGATACCGACCAGTACATAAGGCTTGGTTGAATGTAGGTCAATCTTGGCAATGTTTATTCCACAGTTGGTTACTTAGTTCATCGCGATTCCAAGTTCACGGCAAAGAGTCGCCCCATTATGATCCGTTCCTGTGCTTTTCCTAGTGAATATCTTACAGAATGCTCCTTGCTGCCCCATATGAAACGTGGAACAGACATGAGTATTGACAAACCAACAGCCTGCACAGGTATACTATGCATAATGCTGCTGCCAGAATTCCAACACATATGTTCCACACGTTTTAGACAATTGACCAGAGGAACAAGAAGGTATAAACATTGAATGTTATAGTGCAGTTTTTGTCAAGATTGTTAACATGTCATGTGTACTGTCTGCGGTACATGCAGAAAACATCCCACGCACGTTCAAATATGTACATTTATCTGCATTTGAGAATGTGTGCGTGGGGAGCAGAAGGCTGAGTTGAAGCACAAATCGCAAAGGCTATATAGGAATCGCACAGTAAGTTTCAACAACAATTTTGACATTCTCACATTTACACACCAAAGTTGTGATACAAATTAAATCAAAAATTAAACAAACAAAACAAAAATAGTTCCATAAGAAATACTGTTATTGGAGTCCTTCACATATTCTAGGTTATATATTATAATTAGTATATTCTAGGTTATATATTCTAGTTAGTATATTCTAGGTTACATATTCTAGTTAGTGTATTCTAGGTTATATATTCTAATTAGTATATTCTAGATTACATATTCTAGTTAGTAAATTCTAAGTTATATATTCTAGTTAGTATATTCTAGGTTACATATTCTAGTTAGTGTATTCTAGGTTATATATTCTAATTAGTATATTCTAGGTTATACATTCTAATTAGTATATTCTAGGTTACATATTCTAGTTAGTGTATTCTAGGTTATATATTCTAATTAGTATATTCTAGGTTATACATTCTAATTAGTATATTCTAGGTTACATATTCTAGTTAGTGTATTCTAGGTTATATATTCTAATTAGTATATTCTAGATTACACATTCTAGTTAGTATGTTCTAGGTTATATATTCTAATTAGTATATTCTAGGTTATACATTCTAATTAGTATATTCTATGTTATATATTCTAATTAGTATATTCTAGGTTATATATTCTAATTAGTATATTCTAGATTACACATTCTAGTTAGTATGTTCTAGGTTACACATTCTAGTTAGTATATTCTTTGTTATACCTTCCGGGTAGTATATTCTAGGTTATAAATTCGAATAGTATATTCTAGGTTATATATTCTAATTAGTATATTTTAGGCTAAATATTCTAGTTAGTGTATTCTTGATTACATATTCTAGTTAATATATTGTAGGTTGCATATATATACCATTTAATATATTCTAGGTTATAAATGCTAGGTAGTATATTCTTGGTTATATATTATAGGTAGCATATTCTTGGTTACATATTCTGGGTAGTATATTCTTGGTTATGTATCCTAGGCAATATATTTTTGGTTATAAATTATAGGTAGTATATTCTAGGTTATTTATTATAGGTAATATATTCTTGGTTATATATACTAGGTAGTATATTCCGGGGTGGTGGGGTAGGGGCATCCCCTATCAAAGGAGAAGTAAGGTGCCTCCTTCTCTCCGCTAGCCTACGGGACACCCTTGGGCAAGGTGAAGTACCCGTTTAGCCCCCCGATCAGGGTTACGTGAAGCCATGGGTGCAGGTTGTGGATGAGGTTGAAGAGAAGCCGACAGATAGTTGTGGTCTCCAGTTATGGAGGTTATGGTCTCCAGCTTCACGACGGTAGGCAAAGGATCTATTTTTTTTAGGAGACTGCTAAGAAGGAGAGCAATTGCAAACTACCTTCTTCATGGATGCCAAGAACAGTATGTTTTGCGATATCATCGACATTCAGAGAAACGGCGTAAATGGGTGCTCCATAGGAGCAGCCTCGCCCGGTAGGGATAGTCATGTGCACCAGATGACCCCAGACCGTCAGCAGGCTACTAGGTGCAAAAGATTATTATCATTAAAGGTAGGAACCTGGAATGTCAGAACAATGAATGCAGAAGGAAAATTGGATAACATCAAACAAGAAATGGGAAGCGAGAATATTAATTTATTAGGAATGTGTGAAACCAGATGAAGAGGAGCGGGGATCAAGACAGGAGATGATTATAAGATTATTTATTCTGGAGGAGAAGAACGGCAAAGAGGTGTAGCCATTATGTTGGATCGGCAAACATCAAATTCTATTAAAGGTTATTGGGCTGTGTCAGACAGAGTTTTATTAGTAAAATTAAACGGAAGACCTTTTACAATAAATGTCATTCAAATACATGCTCCAACAAATGAATGCAGTCAAGAAAGTATAGATGAATTTTATAATGACATGAAGCTTGCTTTGAAGAAATGTAAAAAATCAGAAAAAAATATTATAATGGGTGATTTCAACGCAAAAGTGGGAAATCAAGGCGATGGATGCAGTGTGGGCAACCATGGTTTCGGAGAGCGAAACGAAAGAGGATACAGACTTGTAGAATGGGCAAAAGAAACACCAGGTTTAAACAACATCCTAGAAGATTATGGACATGGGAGAGTCCAGAAAGTAGGATTAAAAATCAGATAGATTACATCCTGATTAGCAGAAGATTTCGAAATGCGCTAACAGTCGTAAAAACAGTTCCCAATGCAGACTGTTACAGTGATCACAGATTAATTACAGGCAGACTGAGGGTAAAGTTAAAGCAAGTCAAGTATACAACCAGAAACACTAAATATGATTTGTGCAAATTGAAAACTGAAAAAGAAATACAAGATAATTTTAACATGGAAGTAAAGAACAACTATGATATATTGTCTGATCTAGAGATCCTGATTCAAGATGTGGATGGATAATGGGAAATGTTGAAGAATTCAATCAGTTTGGCTGCAGAAAAACTATTCCAAAATTAAAGAAAGTGGGTCGTCAGACATGGATGACTGAATATATTTTACAGCTAATGGAAACAAGAACACAGAACAAAAATAATCCTGCCAAATATAAAGAAATTCACATAAAAGTCAGAACATTATGTAAGGAGGCAAAAGAAGCATGGCTCGAGAAAAATTGCATAGAAATTGAAACACAACACAACAGTAAAAATACCATACTAATGCACAAAAGAATTTAGGAGCTTACTAATCAAAGAACACATATATCAACAGGCTCTCTAAAGACAAAAGATGGAAAAATCATAATAGAAAAAGATCAGATATTGCATGTATGATCAGATTATGTGAAAAACCTTTATGATGATAACAGAGAAGAACAGAATGATATTCAAAATAAAAATTAAGGACCATCGATTTTGAAGATGGAGGTTCAGAATGCTCATAGCCATAAGAGATCTGGCAAGACCCCCGGTTCAGACAGCATCACAACAGAAATAATTAATGCTTTAGAAGAATGCGGAATAGATAAAGTTACCAGACTCCTGAATATCGTATATGATACTGGAGATATACCTCATGAATTATGTAATTCTGTATTTATTGCAATCCCAAAGAAATCGGAAGCCTTGGAATGTGATCATCATCAAACAATTAGTATAATGAGTCACATCACGAACATATTGCTAAGAATTGTCATGCAAAGAGTTAGGAAGAAAATACAACCTGAAATAGGAGAAGAACAATGTGGGTTTGTAGAAGGCAAGGGTACAGTAAATGCTGTATACATATTGAGAACAGTAATTGAACGTTCTATAGAAGTAAACAAAGATCTACACCTCTGCTTTATTGACTACGCAAAGGCTTTCGATAAAGTGAGACATGTCAACATGATAAGGATGCTTGAAGATCTACACATTGATGGAAAAGACCTTAGACTTGTAAACAATATATATTGGAAACAACAAGCTGCCATAAGAATTGATAATGAAGTAGGTCAATATCAGCCTATTAAGAGAGGTGTGAGACAGGGATGCGTAATGTCTCCAGATCCTTTTTCCCTGTACAGTGAACATATTTTCAGAAATATAGAAGATATGGAAGGAATCAACATTGGGGGACGATACATCAATAACATTAGATACGCAGATGATACAGTCTTGATTGCAGGACCTGCAAAATTTAGTAGATGCGGGTGTTGCAAACAGTGAACAAGTGGGGTTAGAATTGAATTGTAAGAAGGCACAGATTATGGTCGCCACTAGGAAGGAAGAAATACCACAATGTAATTTACGAGTAAATGGGCATATTCTTAAACGAGTGAATCGGTACAACTATCTCGGAACAGTCATAACATCTGATGGGAGATGCCTTGAAGAGATTAGAACAAGAACCGTCATGGC
Organism: Cepaea hortensis; assembly: GCA_963921405.1. Classification (NCBI taxonomy): domain Eukaryota; kingdom Metazoa; phylum Mollusca; class Gastropoda; order Stylommatophora; family Helicidae; genus Cepaea; species Cepaea hortensis. The sequence goes on from OY992885.1 coordinate 85,387,405, forward strand.
GAAGGTAGCCTTTTGCAAGATTAAAAACATACTGACCAATAAAATGATAGCAACTGAAACGAGAAAAAGAGTGTTGAAGTGCTACATAGAACCTGTACTTTTATATGGATGTGAGGCGTGGACAATGAGCAGACAAGCTGAAAAACATCTGATGGCTGTGGAAATGTGGTTTCTGAAGAAAATGCAAAGAATACCATGGACAGATAGAGAAACCAATGAACAAATCCTTCAAGAAACAAATGAAGATCGTAAACTGATTAGAGACATTAGATGTAGACAGTCACATATTTTGGGGCATGTTATGAGAAGAAATGAATTGGAGAACTTGGTGACAACTGGCAAGATCGAAGGGAACAGACCAAGGGGAAGACCGAGAATTAAATACCTGGATAGCTTGGCCACGTGGCGTGGTCGAGACAGAAACACGGAGCTCATCCACGACTCTGGTGATCGAGTGAGATGGCAGAACATGGCCGCCCACGCTTATCGGTAAGGCACATAATGAATGAAGTATATATTCTAGGCTATTTATTCTAGGTAATATATTCTTGGTTATACATAATCTAGGTAGTATATTCTAGATTATAAATTCTAGGTAGTATATTCTAGGTTATATATTTTAGGTCCTATTATCTAGGTTACAAATTCTAGTAAGTTTGTTCTATATTACATATTCTAGTAGGACACAAACTCCCCTCATCTCTGGTTGCAGGTGTTGGCTATGAACAAAACAGCTCAAATGTCCGAAGTCGTGGTGTAACCCGCATATTTGGAACTAATGAGAAAAATAAATGAAATTGCCGTGATTAATAAATGACCCGTGGAATTGTATTTTATTAAGGGAAGACGCCTCAAAATGATGGAAAACACCGTCCGATGGAAAATAAATGCAGCGAAAGAAAGACAGAGGAATAAAAAAAAAAAAAAAAGACAGACAGATAGACAATCCAAAAATGCACAAACATATAAAATGCACCAGAGGTCAGTATGGCCGAATGGATAAGAGCACTAGCTCTTAAATGTCCTGTGTGCTGATGAAGAGGTAGAGGGTTCAACCCCTATTGGATCAAATGCACAACAATAATTTCTCGTCCTTGCCGTTGGGACGTAAGTTACAAGTACCTAAGAAGTAGGAGAGGATTCGTCTGATGGAGAGGGACACTGGTAATATGGAAAGCTAATCCACACGCAAAAATCGCTCACTCAGTCATTTACTTACTTACGTACATAGTTGCTTACTCACTCAGTCACTCACTCATTCACTCACTCACTTGCTTAATCACTCACTCACTCACTTTCTTACTTACTCACTCACTCATTCACTTACGTACTTACTTACTTACATACTTACTTCATCAGTTACTTACTCACCCAGTCGCGTACTTAACTTACTCGTTCACTTACTAACTCACTCATTCAGTCACTTATTTACTTACTCACTTACTTGCTAATCCACATACAGACTTACTTACTAACTTACTTACTTACTTACTTACTTGCTTGCTTGCTTTCTTGCTTGATTACTTACTTACTCATTCACACGCTTACATACTCATTTATTGACTTACTGACATAAGGAAAATTACGAAAGACACAAATATTTTTTTTCAAATTCGTTGCTGCTTTTACTCATTTATACGTCCAATATTCGTTCATTTGTGAAGTGGTGTGTCCCTTCGGCTGATTATATGCAGAAGTTGCTTATGTTTTTATCTCACTTAACGCTGGTCGATTCGCTCATTAATAAATCAAGTGATTCATTAAGTCACATACCCTTACATTCATTAATCAATATAATTTTTTCGTTCGATCATTACTAACCTCAGTGAGCAATTTATTTTTATTTATTCACCCCGTCTTAACGAATGAATTAATTTCGCAATTAATAAAAATCAATTCTTCATCGTTCTTGCACTTGAAATTAACTACCTAACTGGATATTTACATAACGAAGACAAAAACTATGAAATCTGGCAATTCAGACGAGAAACATGGCAAAAATAGAAGTAAATGGGAGACGGCTACAAGACGATGCAACGGTATCATTTCTTGGCCATCCACAAAACCTGATGACATAAGCGTAAACGAGATCAGGAAGAAGGCAGGAATAGTCGGTTGTTTGGTTGGTTGGTTGGTTTTATGATTGTATGGTTGAGGATCCTTTGGAAGTTTGAGTTTGAGTTTGAAGACTCACATCAAATGCATCACTGTTCAGACCAGTTGCGGTTCCAACTTCATGGCAAAGGATAGCTCCATAATGCTCCGTTCCTGTGCTAGTTAATATTACACAAAATGCTCCTCACTGAAAGGACTACCATTTAACGTGTTGGTCCATCATGATTACTCCCACAACCCACACTGGAGGTAAAATGATGACATTAGTGCAGTCATTATTTCTGTATAATAGAATCTGAAAGTCAGTATCCTGTCAGTTAGTATATAGTCACTGTCTTGTCAATTAATATATAGTCAGTGTTTTGTCGGTTAGTATATAGTCAGTGTCTTGTCAGTTAGTATTTAGTCATTGTTTTGTCGGTTAGTATATAGTCAGTGTTTTGTCAGTTACTATATTTCAGTATCTTGTCAGTTAGTATAGAGTCAGTATCTTGTCAATTAATTTATAGTCAGTATTTTGTCTGTCAGTATATAGTCAGTATCTTGTCTGTCAGTATATAGTCAGTATCTTGTCTGTCAGTATATAGTCAGTATCTTCTCTGTCAGTATATAGTCGGTATCTTGTCTGTCAGTATATAATCAGTATCATTTCAGTTAGTATATAGCCAGTATCTTGTCAGTTATTATAGAGTCAATATCTTGTCAATTGGTATATAGTCAGTGTTTTTTTTAGTTAGTATATAGTTATTGTCTTGTCGGTTAGTACATAGTCAGCGTTTTGTCGGTTAGTATATAGTTATTGTCTTGTCGGTTAGTGTATAGTCAGTATCTTGTCTGTCAATATATAGACGGTATCATTTTAGTTACTATAATGTCAGTATCTTGTCAGTTATTAAATAGTCTGTATCGTATCAGTTATTATTAGGTCAGTATCTTGTCAATTAGTATATGGCCAGTATGTTGTCAGTATCATGTCATTTATTATATAATTAGCATCGTGACAAACAACACGTGAAACGGATGAAAATTTGGATGGCCATTATTACCTTGTCAGTTTATTGTCAATTAGTATATGATCAACATCCTCACTGTTAGTATCTGGCCAGATTCTTGTCAGCAATTGTCAGTAGGTTGGCAGTCAGTAAATAGAAATATCTTGTCAGACAGAATATAACCAGCTTCTTGTCATTCAGTATACAGTCAGTATGTTTTCATTTAGTATATAGTCAGTATCTTGTCAGTTAGCATATGGCCAGTATTTTGTCAGTTAATGTATAGTAATTATCATGTCAGTTATTATATAATCAGCATCGCGATAAACAACATGTGAAACGCACGAATTAGGCTGCATTGATCATCAAAAGCCACACGCATGTGCAATACATGTATTTACAAGTGGAAGGTATCAATAAGCGACAAGACACCGCTGTAACGGCCACTTTTACAAGTGGAAGGTATCAATAAGCGACAAGACACCGCTGTAACGGCCACTTTACAAGTGGAAGATATCAATAAGCGACAAGACACCGCTGTAACGGCCACTTTACAAGTGGAAGGTATCAATAAGCGACAAGACACCGCTGTAACGGCCACTTTACAAGTGGAAGGTATCAATAAACGACAAGAGAGTGCTGTAACGGCCATTTTACAAGTGGAAAGTATCAATAAACGACAAGACAGCACTGTAACTGCTACTTTACAAGTGGAAGGTATTAATAAACGAAACGACAGTGCTGTAACTGCTACTCCTATGTGCACAACGACAACATACATATTCCTACCTGCATTTCCATGTCGAGTATCTCCTCATCGAGACCCTCTGCGGTTTCCTCCTTTACTCCCATGATCTCTTCCTCTGTCACCTTCTCGTCCTCGTCCTTTGATGGCGCCACGCTGAAGAAGGCGAGTGCCGCGTGCTCCCTAAAGGAAGCACGCCTCTGCCACACTCAGAGAATCAATAGTTTGGGAACCGTCAAACGTAGTGATGTAATTTCCAAACTAGTTTGTCAGAACACGTAAGTAACATTCTTAATGGGTTATATTCCTTGTAGGTTGCGTTACTATACTGCAAGTACGTATTATGTGTCATTCACGGTGCCAAGTTGACACCTAAATTGTTCTTTTGGTACTTTGGCGTAACATAATAAATCATTTTGATGTATTCCAAATGTGTTTATGGTGGTCCGCTGAAAGAACAATGTTTGCCTAGTGCTTTTGTGGTGTAACACTAAAAGGTTACGCTAAAATCCATGCGTTTTCAACAGTTCCGCACTGAAATAATATGTGTATTCTTAATGCCGTTGCAGGTAAAACGTTAAAAAAAAATGTCGTATTCCTAAATCTTTCACGGTGACACAATAAAACAGACTTCGAATTGCCCGTGCTTTCACGGTTCCACACAGAACGGAAAATGTGTTTCTGTGTGCTTCGGCGAAAAACACTAAAAATGACGTTGTAATCCTCATGCATTGGCGATGGCAGGCGGAAAAGAAGAATTCACAGTGCTTTCACAGTGAGCACTGACAGGAAAACTGGTTTCTTTGTGCATTGACGAGACATACTAAAAATGACATTGTATATCCTAGTGTGCTTAAGGTGGTACGCCGAAAAATACGTGCTTTCATAGTGCTGAACAGAATGGAAAACTAGTTTCTTTGTGCTTTGACGGTGCTGCACTTACGACAGACGTTGAATTCACTTGAACTTTGGTGGTGTCACGTTCAAAAAGACGTTGAATCCTTGGTGTGTTGGCGGTACCACACTGAAAAAAAGACGTTATATATCAATTCTAATGACAGTACTACATACAAAAAGCATCATGTATTTGTTTGGAGTTGTATATGGGAATTGAAGATGCTCGGCCAAGTAGTCCATGTCCAACATAAAAGTTAAAAAGAGAAAATGTCCAAAGTATTTCCCAAATGAAATTTTCAGAACTCGATAGACTAATATATGTACACACTGGCTATAGAATACGCTCTTTCATATAGCATGCATATGTACTGTTCTTGGATATAGCACATGTATGAAACATCACTTGTAGGTTATTTGAATCCGCCCAAATTTAATATCTAGTATCATGATTATATGCTCAATGCCACCAACTCATGGCATCATCATCATCATCTACAATCTCTCAATGGCAAAGAGCTGACGCAAAATTAAGTCCGTCCCTGATCCAGCTATCAATCTTTCCCCAAAATAAATCAGCGACAACGCAGAAAACACACGCCAATTTAATCATTTTAAAACAACAGAGATTCTTTCAGCATCGAGAATAAGCGTACAGCAAGTCCATTATAATCAACCCCGCATGGATTCTGAGCCGTTAAAAACTGCAGAAGAAATCATTTCCATTAAAGTTTTTAAAAAATGCAGTGTTTATTTTCTGGGAAAATGAATGTAATAATCACAAAGTGTTTGAAGGTCCCAAGAAGGTCCGCATCAGCCGGGGTGGTTTTGGAATGGCAGCTTCCTTTAATATATTTCTGTTATCTGACAGACGCTGCTTGTATTCTAGTTAAGAAACATCGCTTTCTGGTAAAATCCTGCCCTTTTGTTAATTTTGTTTCTCTTTCGGAAATTTCATTAGCGCTATCCTATTAGAAACCAAGCTATGCCAAAACTTCCAATGAAGTAAATGTTCAAATTCACAGGGTGAACAGGGATGATTTTAAAAATCCTTACTGAAAGAGGAAAACTAATTTAGCGATTACAAAATGTCACATAGTGTCTTTTATCAAAGAGCAAAACATCAATTTTGAAACATGAAATTTTATCAAAGAATAAAACAACAAATATTGCGATTTAAAATATGATTACACAGTTAAATGTTCTTGTGCGCTGGGTGTAAAATGTGATTTAGTGTGGGCAGTCCACTCTTATAGGTATCCGATGTTTACATTCTCTCGATAGGTGACGCAATGTCCCTGATTAAGAATACAAAGACAACGTGTTGGTAATAATACTAGTAATAAACTAAGAAGAAGAAGAAGAAGAAGAAGAAGAAGAAGAAGAAGAAGAAGAAGAAGAAGAAGAAGAAGAAGAAGAAGAAGAAGAAGAAGAAGAAGAAGAAGAAGAAGAAGAAGAAGAAGAAGAAGAAGAAGAAGAAGAAGAAGAAGAAGAAGAAGAAGAAGAAGAAGAAGAAGAAGAAGAAGAAGAAGAAGAAGAAGAAGAAGAAGAAGAAGAAGAAGAAGAAGAAGAAGAAGGAGGAGGAGGAGGAGGAGGAGGAGGAGGAGGAGGAGGAGGAGGAGGAGGAGAAGAAGAAGAAGAAGAAGAAGAAGAAGAAGAAGAAGAAGAAGAAGAAGAAGAAGAAGAAGAAGAAGAAGAAGAAGAAGAAGAAATAGAAGAGGAAGAGTATTAGGAGGTTTAAAAAAAAAAGGATAAACGAAAAAGTATAAGAAGAAGAAAGAAGAGGAGGAAGAGGAAGTAGAGGAGGAGGAGGAAAGGAAAGATATAATATAACTAACAGACCACCAACAACATTAAACAAGTAAACACACTGATTGATATACATATATGTACAATTATTAACTCGGAATTACAAACTACGACTCCAAACGTAACAGCTGGAGTTATTTCATTGATACTTTTGCTCTAGAAAAGCACCGCCCTACTTTATTGACCCCTTCCTCAGAAGTCAACACTTCTGATCCAATCAAGCTGCACGAAATCTCGTCATCTTTCGTACTAGCCCTGCTATTTTGACTCACCAAATGAATACTTCAATATTTGTCCGCCAAGGTCAAGACAAAATTAATACTGGCCATTCGTAAATACTAGACAAACGAAGCGCGTGCAGCTAGCTAGCAGACTACAGGCCGGCACAAGCCGATTGAAAAACATGGCTATGTTTAAAAACATGACAGATCGACGTTGATTGAAAGATATGTATCTGGTTTCTAGGATGGGATTATTTCCACAGACGCTAGTTTGAAACATAGGATTATGTCCACAGACGCTAGATCTGGACCGGTTGTTTTGGCAGCGTCTATGCACAGATCAAGTCGACGATGTTTGCCAGTACACGGGGAAAATTACAAGCATATGAGGGGTTATTCACCATACATCTTTCGTACGATGTAAAGTGGCTCGCATAGGGAAGAGATAGTATTAGAGGTAACGAAGTGTATTCACTTCATTGGTATTGATTCCAACATATACAACATTTGTGGCATGATATGGAGAAAAGAAGACATATAGAGCTGTTCATTCTTCTTCTTCTTCTTCTTCTTCTTCTTCTTCTTCTTCTTTTTTTTTTTTTTTTTTCCTCTTTCTCTTATTCTTCGGCTTCTCCTTCTACAAGTGCCACCGGATCTGCTGCAAAAACAGGCGATCACCAATCTTTAATCCGTTATTTTAATGAAGTTAATATTGTGTATATTATTATTTGTGTCCCAGCTGTTTATTCGTTATTGTGTGCAACTGTGTCTTCCTCTTCCTCTCTTGTCGAATAATTTTCCACATACGGCTAATGTTCCCCTTTCACCTCTTCTCTTCATAATTTCCCCCTGTGTGACTTTCTCCTAGGATTTTGGTGAATGACCTAGCAGCCCCATCAGCTGTCATGCCAACATTTGATTTCTTCTTTGCCCATCTCAACATTGTCTCTTACACTGCCTCTAATTTCTTCTTAAACAATCAGCACTTTATATCCATTCATCCATCATGTGCCATGCCGATAAGCGTGGACGGTCATGTTCTGCCATCTCACTCGATCACCAGATTCGTGGATCTCGACCATGCCACGTGGCCAATCCATCCAGGTATTTACTTCTCGGTCTTCCCCTTGGTCTCTTCCCTTCGATCTGGCCAGTTGTAACCATGTTTTCCAAGTCATTTCTTGTCATAACATGCCCATCAAATTTGACTGTCTACGTCTAACGACTCTAATCAGTTTACGATCTTTATTTGTTTCTTGAAGGACTTGTTCATTGGTTTTTCTGTCTGTCCATGGTATTCTTTGCATTTTCCTCAGGAACCACATTTCTACAGCCATCAGATGTTTTTCAGCTTGACTGCTTATTGTCCATGCTTCAGATCCATACAAAAGTATAGGTTCTATGTAGTAATTCAACACTCTTTTTCTCATTTCAATTGATATCTTTTTATTGGTCACTTGACATGGTTCTAACTAAAATGTTCTTAAATTATCCCCTTTCTATTAGTGTCTTTGCTATCGTCAAGCCCTTTATCGTAAATTCAGAGAACTATGTAAACACGATGTTGAATCTAAAACAAACTGCATTATCCACGCAGCAACTGCATGCTCCATTCGTTGGCTGAACAGTTGAACAAATTTGTTTCATCCGTTATCTCGGCTTAATAGAATTGCATAAAAGAGTGAATACCACTTGGGAATTTAATGAGCTCATGAGATGTTGTATGCTTAGAAACTCAGTTGAGTCGAATTGTAGACTGGCAGGCGATTTTTAGAATCGAAATCTAGTGAAAAACTACTTCCAACTATTATAAATAAATAACTGGGGGACCCATTGAAGCCACTAAGACAGTTCATAAATAAACATTGAAAGCTATAGTTTAATATTGTCTAATGCGTTCTCTGGTCCCTACTTCTGTCTTCGACTTCTATGAGCGCCATATAAAACATGTATGTTTATTTATATATAGTCACATGCCAGTCGGCAAGCAAGCAACACGCTCTTTCCGAATAAAGCCACAACATATGCATAAGCAACTTAAAATATGGAGGTACACACACAGACACGGGCTAAAGTTTCGACCGAAATCCTAACCAAAGGAAAACAAAATCAAAACATAACAGACAGATAACACAAAGGACAACTTATTTATTCAGAGGTAGACCGAATGATAAGCTGGAAACGATTAGATTAACACTAAAATGATAAGTATTCCCGTGTGTTATGTGTGTGTGTGTTTTTGTTTTGTTTTATTTGCTTCGTTGATAAAGACAGTGGAAACTCTGGTCAATACCTGTGTACGTGTTTCCATTGATCGAGCTTCTTAATCATACGATCTGCTTTTATTCGGACTCCTGTAAAATGTCAGCAACAGTCTACCTTCATTTTCGCTCATTTCGAGCATGGTATTTTCACTCCCCAAGCTGTATGTAGAACCATGAACAGGTAGAAAACCCAATGAGCAAGTCCTACCAGAGGCAAATGAAAACCATAAACTGATTAGAGAAATTAGACGCAAACAGTCAAACTTATTGGCCAATTTATGAGAAGAAATAAACTAGAGAAGTGGTGACAACTGGCAGGATTGAGGTGGGAAGAACAAGGGTCAGGCAGGTACGTAAACATCTGGGTGGCTTGACCACATGGCAGGGTCGGGACAAGAACACAGCGCTGATCCGCGACTCTGGTGATCGCGTGAGATAGCGAAACATGACCGTCCACGCTTAGAGGCATGGTACAAGATGAATTAAGGGATATGTGCAAGACGTGTCATAGCGGGGGAAATGCAGTGGTTCTCTTGCAGTCTCGAAGCTTGCAGAATGTGATTCCCTGGCAAGCCTTCCTCACGCTGATAGTCGCAGTCCAGCTCCTGTCCTGAATGCTCCAAGTGAAGTTGGAAAGGAGTCTTCGTGAGTATACTATAAAGTTAGATCCTGGGATATCAGCGTCTCTGCGTCTGCATTCCACACACCACACACATTTTCACTCACACAAAAGCTCACACACTAGCACGCAAAAATGCACATGCACATATACTGGTGCAATATAAGGGAATTGTGGTCAGGGCTATTAAAGGCCATATAATTAGGAAGAACAGATAACTCAATAGGCTAGGGATTGGAGCAGCAGGGAGTGACCAAAGGGTTTGGGCCCACAATCAGTACAGCGAGGAATGACTAGACCAGTGGTTCTCAACCGGTGGACAATTCCCCACCCCCACCCCCTTCTCTACTCCCATAAGGATTAGGATTATTTCAAGATCATGTTAATACAAGAACCCACTGCTTGATATTGTTTTTCCCTCCACACTTTACGGTTCTGTACTTCTCGCTTTTCTGAAATTCGTTTTATAACGTAAGTAGACCTGCAAATCACGTTTTATGTAGACGTCTAAACTTGTTCTAGTTTGGGCTATTAAATTTAGCTTCCATTTGTACGTATGCTGTGTAAGGAGGGGGGATTTACAGGGAGGAAACACGAAGGAGGGGGGGGGGACATTCTGAACATATGGTGAAGGGGTGCATGTGCCAAAAGAGGTTAAGAACCACTGGACTAGACGGACATAATCAGATTGCAACCATGGTACCATGTGTATTGGGGATCTTCACTGGCTATTGAAGGTGTGGCCTGCTCCGTGGCAAAGGTGTTACGACCGCAAATCGTAATCCCGCATATCAGCTTTCAAAACACAGCTGCGGGCGATTTGGCAGCAGACCGTCTTGCGTTTGAGTTTTTGCGAAATGGTATGGGTGACGGTTGTTCAGAAAGCGATGGCAAACAACTGAACGTAAACTTGCCAAGACATCAACAACAACAGTAAAATGCTGGTGTTGACAGTGATGTCCTGTAAAAATATATACACATATATGTTCTCTTGTGTGTCATCCCGACTGGGCTCACACGCTGATAGTCAATGTTAGTCATGCTATTCCTTACTCGAGATTCTGAGGTAAGTAAGAACATTTTTTTCCAATCTTCATTGTCTCTTCGTTGCTTTTATTTTTTCATCGTTTTATTCTTCTCGTCCTGTCGTCACGTTTTAATGTAGTCACAGGAGATCCCCGTGACTATATGTTGTGTTTTGTGAATGTGTTTGCTGATGAAGGCTTATCGCCGCAACGTCCTGTATGTGTCGTAATTCTGTTATGTAAAGCTGCACTACGTTGTGTCATTTTATATTCCTTAGCGATGGTCTTTTATTATATCATAATAGCATCAAATCTGAATGCCTGCTAGGTGATTACTTCTGTTCTTCAGGCATCTACACTTAGGCTGGGTTTCACGACCGTGTTATCTCCAACTGACTTAAGGCCCAACATTACTTGACCCATATATATCATATCTAACCAACACTTAAGAACACAAAGTATAACAGGATAACGGTTCTTTCCAATACAATGGAAATTTGTAATGGAAATACAATCAGGAGTCTCCGTTATGAAGTGGTCAAGCCGTCTGACTCGGGCTCCGGAGGTTGTGGGTTCGATTCCGGGCCGCTTCCTTCGGTACACGAGTTTCGAAGACTCCTGTGGGTCGTCGCTGGAGGTACGGAGTACGTGCTTTGTGCGACGCTTTCGGCAGTTCGCTGCGGAAAGAGACTGAACCATATGGGATAAAAACTTGGTGCAATAAAGTCGACCCTGTCGAATGTTTAAGCTATTTTTTCTCCAATACAATATTTCTCTTCTTATAATTTACATTGCACGTTTACAAAGTTTCATATGATTATTAAGTCGTATTATCAATCACTACGCATTGCACTGATATTAAACTATAGAAATCATTTATGTAGTCGCTTTGTCGGCGCTCGGATCTTATCTCCCGCACACGGTGTTTTCGCGCAGACTTAAGGCTTGCGAACGTGGTTCGTGAGCAGCTTACCAGGCGTTCGAAACGTAGCCGCGACCGATTTGTGCAGCAGACCGTGTCGCTTTGTGTTACAATGTGTTGGTATGAGAGCCGGTCGTTCAAAAAGCAATGGCAAACTACTGAACGTTAAAACGTTCATAGTACATCAACAGCAGCTGAAAAATGCTGATATTGACTGCAACGTCCTGTAATGGATATGCAACGTACACACAAAAAAAGTCTTTTGTGAGTCTTTTCAACTCCAGCGTTATTTGTCACGTGTTTCTTGTGGGCCTTAATCCGTACTCGATGACTCGCCCGTTGTTGACATTGCCTTAACATGGCTCCTCCTGTTATCCCTCTGCTTCTCTTTGTCTAGCTTGTTTTATATGATAGTTTTATCTTTCACTTAGCCAGTTTAGTGTTCTTATGAAAGAGGTTTCCACAATCAACTGTAAGATATCTTTGCATCAGTTATTTCTTACGTCTGTTTTTTTTTTTTTTAGCTCTTTAAATCAAAACGACCAGGTTTCTAGTATGGCGATCCAGAAAACAGGTCTTAAAATGTGGATTATACAGCTTTTAAAATGAGCGTCATTTCTACCCAATATGACCATAGTTCATTAGTTTGTGTAAAATGGCCCTTTACTTTACTTACAGCTATAGGGTGTATTTTTAATGACTGTGCAGTGTTTGAAAATATTGCCGTTCCAAGTTTTATATTTACCTGTTTCGAAAACTGCAGTCATTAAAAATACACCTTGTAGTTGGTTGATTGGTCGTATATACACCAGAAGACTGTTTTAACTCCAAAGTGTGAAGCACTGACGTTCATTAAACTTATGGAAGTGAGAATGATGTAGAAATATCTCCAGGAGTCTGTGCCGTAAAATTCTCTCGAGCTCCTGTCCATGCTCATTAATTAGTGGCGTGTGTAAGACTAGGACTGTTTTTTCGTTCGGTCGCTTTTAACTCAAACATAAGACAACACTACTACTACTACTACTACTACTACTACTACTACTACTACTACTACTACTACTACTACTACTACTACTACTACTACTACTATTACTACTACCGCTACTACTACTACTGTTACTACTACTACTACTACTACTACTACTACTACTACTACTACTACTACTACTACTACTACTACTACTACTAATACTACCGCTACTACTACTACCGCTACTACTACTACTGCTACTACTACTACTACTACTACTACTACTACTTCTACTACTACTACTACTACTACTACTACTACTACTACTACTACTACTACTACTACTACCGCTACTACTACTGCCGCTACTACTACTACTGCTACTACTACTACTGCTACTACTAATACTACTGCTACTACTACTACTACTACTACTACTACTACTACTACTACTACTACTACTACTACTACTACTACTACTACTACTACTACTACCGCTACTTCTACTACCGCTACTACTACTACTCCTCCTACTACTACTACTCCTCCTCCTCCTACTACTACTACTACTACTACTACTACTACTACTACTACTACTACTACTACTACTACTACTACTACTACTACTACTACTACTACTACCGCTACTACTACTACTCCTCCTCCTACTACTACTACTACTACTACTACTACTACTACTACTACTACTACTACTACTACCGCTACTACTACTACCGCTACTACTACTACTGCTACTACTACTACTACTACTTCTACTACTACTACTACTACTTCTACTACTACTACTACTACTACTACTACTACTACTACTACTACCGCTACTACTACTGCCGCTACTACTACTACTGCTACTACTACTACTGCTACTACTAATACTACTGCTACTACTACTACTACTACTACTACTACTACTACTACTACTACTACTACTACTACTACTACTACTACTACTACTACTACTACTACTACCGCTACTTCTACTACCGCTACTACTACTACTCCTCCTACTACTACTACTCCTCCTCCTCCTACTACTACTACTACTACTACTACTACTACTACTACTACTACTACTACTACTACTACCGCTACTACTACTACTACTACTACTACTACTACTACTACTACTACTACTACTACTACTACTACTACTACTACTACTACTACTACTACTACTTCTACTACTACTACTACTACTACTACTACTACTACCGCTACTACTACTGCCGCTACTACTACTACTGCTACTACTACTACTGCTACTACTAATACTACTGCTACTACTACTACTACTACTACTACTACTACTACTACTACTACTACTACTACTACTACTACTACTACTACTACTACCGCTACTTCTACTACCGCTACTACTACTACTCCTCCTACTACTACTACTCCTCCTACTACTACTACTACTACTACTACTACTACTACTACTACTACTACTACTACTACTACTACCGCTACTACTACTCCTCCTCCTACTACTACTACTACTACTACTACTACTACTACTACTACTACTACTACTACTACTACTACTACTACTACTACTAATACTACCGCTACTACTACTACCGCTACTACTACTACTGCTACTACTACTACTACTACTACTACTACTACTACTACTACTACTTCTACTACTACTACTACTACTACTACTACTACTACTACTACCGCTACTACTACTGCCGCTACTACTACTACTGCTACTACTACTACTGCTACTACTAATACTACTGCTACTACTACTACTACTACTACTACTACTACTACTACTACTACTACTACTACTACCGCTACTTCTACTACCGCTACTACTACTACTCCTCCTACTACTACTACTCCTCCTCCTCCTACTACTACTACTACTACTACTACTACTACTACTACTACTACTACTACTACTACTACTACTACTACTACTACTACTACTACTACCGCTACTACTACTACTCCTACTACTACTACTACTACTACTACTACTACTACTACTACTACTACTACTACTACTACTACTACCGCTACTACTACTACCGCTACTACTACTACTGCTACTACTACTACTACTACTACTACTACTACTACTACTACTACTACTACTACTACTACTTCTACTACTACTACTACTACTACTACTACTACTACCGCTACTACTACTGCCGCTACTACTACTACTGCTACTACTACTACTGCTACTACTAATACTACTGCTACTACTACTACTACTACTACTACTACTACTACTACTACTACTACTACTACCGCTACTTCTACTACCGCTACTACTACTACTCCTCCTACTACAGACAAGACGTCTAAACTTGTTCTAGTTTGGGCTATTAAATTTAGCTTCCATTTGTACGTATGCTGTGTAAGGAGGGGGGATTTACAGGGAGGAAACACGAAGGAGGGGGGGGGGGGACATTCTGAACATATGGTGAAGGGGTGCATGTGCCAAAAGAGGTTAAGAACCACTGGACTAGACGGACATAATCAGATTGCAACCATGGTACCATGTGTATTGGGGATCTTCACTGGCTATTGAAGGTGTGGCCTGCTCCGTGGCAAAGGTGTTACGACCGCAAATCGTAATCCCGCATATCAGCTTTCAAAACACAGCTGCGGGCGATTTGGCAGCAGACCGTCTTGCGTTTGAGTTTTTGCGAAATGGTATGGGTGACGGTTGTTCAGAAAGCGATGGCAAACAACTGAACGTAAACTTGCCAAGACATCAACAACAACAGTAAAATGCTGGTGTTGACAGTGATGTCCTGTAAAAATATATACACATATATGTTCTCTTGTGTGTCATCCCGACTGGGCTCACACGCTGATAGTCAATGTTAGTCATGCTATTCCTTACTCGAGATTCTGAGGTAAGTAAGAACATTTTTTTCCAATCTTCATTGTCTCTTCGTTGCTTTTATTTTTTCATCGTTTTATTCTTCTCGTCCTGTCGTCACGTTTTAATGTAGTCACAGGAGATCCCCGTGACTATATGTTGTGTTTTGTGAATGTGTTTGCTGATGAAGGCTTATCGCCGCAACGTCCTGTATGTGTCGTAATTCTGTTATGTAAAGCTGCACTACGTTGTGTCATTTTATATTCCTTAGCGATGGTCTTTTATTATATCATAATAGCATCAAATCTGAATGCCTGCTAGGTGATTACTTCTGTTCTTCAGGCATCTACACTTAGGCTGGGTTTCACGACCGTGTTATCTCCAACTGACTTAAGGCCCAACATTACTTGACCCATATATATCATATCTAACCAACACTTAAGAACACAAAGTATAACAGGATAACGGTTCTTTCCAATACAATGGAAATTTGTAATGGAAATACAATCAGGAGTCTCCGTTATGAAGTGGTCAAGCCGTCTGACTCGGGCTCCGGAGGTTGTGGGTTCGATTCCGGGCCGCTTCCTTCGGTACACGAGTTTCGAAGACTCCTGTGGGTCGTCGCTGGAGGTACGGAGTACGTGCTTTGTGCGACGCTTTCGGCAGTTCG